>JBBPDJ010000021.1:5483831-5525304 GCA_037974625.1 Cucumis cinereus
ATTTTAGGGATCCCGTCTAGGTTCTTTTCTTATTTTTTTAACATTACTGTTTGAACGTTTGAAATCTTATATTATTTTATTTGAATTAATTTAAAGTATTTATTTTAATTTGCCTTCGTTTTTAAAATGGTTTTTAATAATTTTATTAGAGTAACGACCTTGGGTTAAGGTTAAAAATCCGGGGCGTTACAGAGCGGCTGAAGGAAAAAAGAAAAAGAAAACCTAAATCAACAAAAATAGGGTCATTTCACCTACTAGGCCTTTAAAATTGGTCTTCTATACCATCAATCGAACCCTATGAATTGCACACATCCTACCAAAAAAAAAAAAAAGCAAAAAAAGAAGAAAAAAACTAAAAAAGTGAGACTAAAATGGTAGAAAGAGAAAAGATAAAGTTAGACATTTTATATAGAGGGTTTTGTTTGGGAAGGGGCATATTATATAAAGAATATTAGTCAGAGAAAATCAAATAAATATATTAAAGCAAGAGAAATTAAAGAGCAATACATAAAATTTTAGTTTGAGAAAAGTTGAGGAACAAAATCTATGGACATAGATAATATAATATTGGTCACAACCAAAAGTAATTATATTTTAAAAACAATTTTTTCATATACAAAAATTATAGAATGGACAATAATTTTTGGAGAAAAATTGAAAGTAAAACTAAAAACGAGAGTGGATATTTGGAAGGAAGAATATTAAACCTCCATTTAGTTTGTAATCTCAAAATTGTTTTAGGAAACAAATAATTCAATAAAAAAAAATAAAAGATAATAAAGAAGAAATTTGGAGGTGAAAGTAGTATCTATAGGCTTAAATTTCAAAAACGAAAAACAAAAAACAAAAAACAAAATAGTTACCAAACGAGGGTCTAATGTTTGTGTTTTGATTGTGAACTTGAAAATACAATAGTGTATCATATGTTCATAGTTTTGAAATCATAATTTAAAAACGAAGAAAGCAATCATTTATTGTCTTTGAAAATAGACTATTTCAAGAGTTGTTTTTAGAAAAATCATTTTTAAAAAATAAGTATACCAAACACGTTTCAATTGTTTTTCTTGTACTCTTTCCTAAAAAAACATAAAAACAAAAACAAATCACAAAACAAACTGCACGTAAAAGTAACAAAGAGATCAAAAGTCAAAATAAGAGTACTTGATTTGATCAATTACATCAAAGATAAGATATAATTAATATCAATATATTCGTGACATCATATATCATATATCATATATATATATGTGTGTGTGTGTGGATGATATTGGTGATAGAACTTGATAAGTAGATATAAGTTTATATGATTATATCACTAATATCACAAAACCAGAGATCAACTACGATATTTTCTTGCTATTTTATAAGTTAATATCATTCTATCGGTGATATATACCATTTGATTTTGCTATATAAGTGATATACTTTTTTATTTTTTTTATTCTGCAATAATCTGAATTCATGGTTAATCTTCGGATGATTGTATTTTATGATGGACAATAAAATCATAACAAATGCTACGAGAACTATAAGATTATTAGAAAGCCATGGATAGAGATGAGCATGCATATGCACTACATGGTTAAAGAAACAAAATGTCATTGATATCTTTCTATCATTGTAATTTTTCTATTACTGATGTCTTTCAAATTCGTCAAATTGTGCAACGTTTTTTGATATCATGAAGCGCGGTTCCATCTCTTCGGATGTAAGGGTACGTTAGTAATTAATTTCGAGGGTTTTAACAACCAAGTGTACTACATTTGCAAATAGTTTTAGGCTTTTGTATTTTTTACCCTTATTTATGAACCTTAATTTAAAAAATTATTTTTAAAACTTTACTTTTAGGTTAAAATTCTATTTCGGTCCTTAAATTTTATATCTTGTTCTATTTTGGTTCTTGAACAGACGCTTTTAAAAGTTTAGAGACCAAAATAAAACATGATACAAAATTTAACGTCCGAAATATGATTTAAATCTATATTTTAATAAATGTTCGTGGGCAATTTTGTAAATTGGGAATTTTTTTATATCATAAATATTTTTAAACATTATTTAAGGCAAAGCTTAAATAAATTATATTTGATGAATATTGATGGGGAGACTTAATCAAATTTCTCCTCTGGCGAAAGATGGCGGATGTACCTAATAAATAGCATTTATTGAAAATAGTCTTCTAATAATTTATTTCTAATTTTCTTTTTCTTATTTATTTATTTATTTATTATATAATTGAGAGAGGATATTTCAAACACCTGACTTTTAAGATTTATTTTGGACTAGGATTATACAATACTGTAATAACCACCTCTAACTATAGTAAATAAAATTTTAAAATCCTCAATTAACTATCGTAAAAACTATTTCAAAACTCCTCATTTGCTATAATATTTACTAGTTGACATTCATCATATTTTATTCTTTGTTATATTGGTTTACTATTTTTTTTTTCTAAAACTAAAATAATCTACACCACAACTATATATTATTATAACTCGAACTAAAATAATCTATATCGGCCCAAACACAAACTATTGTAACTCAACTACAATAACCTAAGCTCATTCTATATTCCAAACACAAACTATTTTTGTGCATAATATCTATTAATAGCTAGGAAAATTATCAAAAATAGAAAAATTTACAAAATATTTATACTTTATAGAAAAATCAAGTGTAATTGATTTTTGTCTTTTAATGGTTTTTTTCTATAAAGTATAAATAGTTGGAGTTTTTTTTTCCTATATTTAGAAAAACCCAGATAGTTATTCTTATATATATATATATATATATATATATATATATTTTGTTCAAATCAAAGTTTGAATTAAGATAATCAAACCATTAAAATCAAAATTAAAAAAAATAAATAAGAGAAAATTATAAGGAAATAAGTGAAACATGTTTTTATTTAATTTAAAGTTGTGAGAGGATAATCAAATCATCATTATTTTTCTCTTAGTGTTCTTGCTTTTATAACCTACTTATAAAAATACTTTCCATAATCAAATTGAAAACTTGGAAAAAAGAATACATTAGTTCATAAAAACATAAGTTTTGACTTTTTAAATTTGACTTACAATTCAAACACGTGTTTCAAGAAAAGAAGTTTATAGCTTACTAAAATTTATGGGAAAAAAAACAACTTTTTTAAACCTAAAAATTGCAAGACTCAAAGTCAACGAGCAAACGCAATCCCAAAAGAAACTAGGAGGTGTCATGTGAAAATGTAAGTCCCAACAAGGTAAACTTATAACCTCGAATTTTGGGTCGACTAGTCGAGCCGATGAATACCAACCAAGAAATAATCGACATGTACTCAAGTGATGGCCTAGAGTGTCAAACGTCGTAAACATCCTAACTATAAATAGCCTCATTTTGACTGTCTCCAATGGAGAAAGTAAGTAACTCTGAGTGAGAGTCGTTATGTGCGTATGGAGGTATACTTTCGTTTTTTTTTTTTTTTTTTGGGAGTGAGCCATGACATTACTTTTGTACTATATATACAACTCCGACACTTACTAACTTAGACATTAGAATATAATAGGTTTGATACACATTCCATAAATGACGACAAACACAAACGAGATCTATTGACTACACGTCAACAAAAAATCAAAATAATTATCGATGCAACGCTCCAAAATTATTTTGGATCCGATCCTAAAATGAGAGTACAATGAATATTAAATCATCATAAGGTGATTAAAGAACTTATTTAGAAACAAAAGAAATTCGACTCCTTAAACTCCTTATTCAAACGCTACGTTTAATCTTTCAAAAAAAATAATATGAAAAAAAAAAAAAAGGCAAACATTTGGTTCTGGCTTAAAAGTATGCCACGTGTCTTCTTTTAAAAAACTTTATTTTGTTTATTTATTAGAAGAAATTAAAAAAATAGTAATAAAATAAAATATATTCTGAGTGCTCTTTTCATTTGGAAAAATTCTATGAGCGAACCTGGAAAGCGACGAAACCAAAATATGGGATATTTCTGTGCGGCGGCGAGTGGCGGCTGCAGCGGCGGCGGTGACGACGGGGAAACAAATCAGCAACCCCACCAGTGCGTGATAGAGCTCCACAGCGGCGGCGACAGCTTTCATGACGGAGCATCGGTAGAAATTTCACATCATGCAAACTCCAATGACTACTCCTCCACCAGCCACCTCTCCGCCGCCGAAATGGAGTCTCTTGCTGCTCTATGCGATACATTTTTGCCGTCAGTCGCTCCAACCGCCACTGCCGATAGATCCGCTACCGTGTTCTTTGAGACCTCCGCATCTGCTGCCGGAACTCCACAAAGAGTAAGTTAAAAAATATTATACTTTAATTTTTTTAAAAATATATATAATAATCAATTTACCGTTATTAATTATTATGAAATAATCTTAATTTTTTTTTAAAAAAAAATACTATGTAGGTAGATGCATGCAAGTATATATACAAGTAGAACAAATTTTTATTAATAATGGTTAATCATATAAATAAATAAAATTTAAAAAGTCTCGGTTTATAACAATTTTATCTTTTATTTTTTAATTTTCAAATTTATGTTCTCTTAATATATTTCTTTTTTAATAATTTTTACACATCTCACTTAAATAAACATCTAAATTCATTGTTTGTATTTTTAAAACTTATTTATTTACTTATTTATTTTACATTCCAAAATTCAGTTTGATTATTAAAATATTTGTCTAATAACATTTTTTTGTTTTTGTGTTTTCTGAAACTTTTGTTCATTATTCCAAAACATGTGAATTACTTTTAGTTAAATTTTAAAATTAATTTTTTTTTCTTTTTTTATTAAGAAAAAAAAGCAAATTGTTACAAATAATTAGTTAAATAATTATCTCAAATTTGTACATAAATGGATGTTTTGCTCAAATCAAAATGAATTTTAGGTGCGTTTGGTTTAATTTTCTACTTTCTAAGTGTTTATAAACATTGTTTTGCACTTATAAACACTTTTTAAAATACTTAGAAAGTTAATCCAAACATGCACTTAAAAAGAAACAATTTAGAGTATAAACACTAAAATATACCGTATGTGTATTTTTTTAATTTTTCGAAATAAAAAGGTTGAATTTGCAAAGGAAAATTTGTGATTGGACTTGAAAGCAATAAATTCTTCCTACCATCTAACTATTGTACTACCTCAAAAACAAAAAAAAAAAAAAAACAAAAAAAACAAAAACATTTATTCAACAAAACATTATATTAGTCAACACAAAATTCTTACTACCTAATTACTAAAGAAATAGTCCCCTAATTTACTTTCTCTTCATTTTCCTTTTCTAGCTATACCTAGGGCAAATTATTTGAAGTCTAAGACTATTTCCAATTAATTTTATCCCATGGTTATTAAAACGATATGCAAATTCATTATCTAACGATAATTATGAGACAAATACTTTGTGGTAATATCTCATTGAATAATTCTTTTCTACTCTTGATGTTGAATTCAATGAAAAAAACCAGCTTTCTAGTAATAGGCATGTTTGATCCCTAATGTTTCAAAGTGCAATAGTTATTTTACAGAAGTGTCTTCGAGTAATATTTTGATAAATAATGTAGGTCGGAGAGATGATAAAGAAGAGTGTTAGACATCCAAAGAAGTGGTTAGTGAGAGTTACTCTATGGATGCTATCAACATGGTATGGGACATACATTCTATGTGGTAATGAAAGCCTTTCAAACCATTTCCCGTACTTTGAAAGATTTTCAAAAGTTTCTCAAAAGAAAAGAGAACGAATTGCACTCTCTTGGTCTCTAAGCTATTTTTTTCTACTTAGAATGTTCTTCCGAACCATTAAGATCCTTTGCCTCCTCGCTTTCTTCACACAGGTCAGTTCTTTCTGTTCGTTTACGAAAAATACTTAGTTAGGTTCATTTCGTTCATAATTTATCTTTGTGCATCTCATTAAATCGTCCAACCGTTTTCAAATATTTTAATTATCTTTTATGTGTGCATCTATCATTTACATTGATAGACGTCTATCTAAATTCTATCACTGGTAGAAAGTAAAATTTATTTTTATTGTAAATATTATTGTCCTTAATTTTGCTTTATTTGAAAACCATTCTTTTATTTATTTATTTATTCATGTTTTTATTTATTTTATTTTATTTTTTTTCTAGGTTGGTATTAATTATTCTCAACTAGGTCAGTCCACTTGTCTTTATAATTCTACACGTTTTCAAAAAAAAAATGAAAATAATAAATAATAAATAATAAATGTGGGGTAGGAAGGTCGGGTTCAAATCTTCTACTTAAAAGACAGAAGGCTATTTATGTCTTTTTAACTCATATTAGTTAATACATCTACATTTGGACGTTTTGTTAACTTTTTTTCTTTCTTTTAATTCGAAAAATGAATTTACGAACATACCTAGAAATGCTTGTATTTAGAAAAGCCGTTTTCCTAAAATTTAATATTTTATAATTTTTTTTTAAAAAAATAGATTGTTCCGTAAAATCAGTTAAGTTACACATAAGCTAATTCAAATACTCAAAGAGATAAAAAAAAAGTGATTTGTGTACTTAATTTCTTATTTCGATTCCCGCGTTTTAAAACTTATTCTATTCCATCTAATTTTAATCCTTGTATATCTAATGAATCTTAAAATGAGTCCTCGACACTAATTTATGGTTAACTTTTAAAAAGATTATTTGGTCTATAATTTTATATTAGCGCCTTTTATTTACAAATTTTGAAAATATATTTAGACATTTTAAAGTGGGTATAACAAAAATAAAATGAATTTAAAATTATAGGAATTGATATTTTAAACAATCTATTTATTTTTACTTTTTTTTCAAAATAATGGAAATAAAAGATATATATTTGAAGATGAATGAGAGGTTAAAGGTCCTACCAATTGAATTGTATCCAACAAACAAAATTTAATCCATTAAAGATATAATGATATTTTCAAAATCAAGATTCAAATAGTATTCAAGAATTATTTATATATAAAATTGTGGGTAAATTAAATTACATATTAAAATAAGAATTTAATTTCAAAACAAATCACCACTAAATTCTAAATTTCAAATAGGTCCTTAAAATTTTATATATTTCACGTAAAATCATTATCACCCAAATATAACCTTGTTGAATAGTGAGGTAATCCTACCGCTTAATATATCAAACGCTTTTAGTAGCTAAATGTTGTAAAATTAGACAAGTTTTGGTTATTGTAAATAAATTTTGAGCAAATTGTATATATCAACATCCATTCATTTATTACTTGTTATTTAGGTAAAAATACGATTCTCGTCTCATACTTTGACGTTTGTTCAATTTTAGTCTCTATTCTTTCAAAGGTAGTTATGGTTTTAGAGATAATAATCCAGTGTATAGCAACATTATTAAAAAAAATTACAAATATAACAAAATCTATCCACAGACTGTTATCGCTAATAGACTCTTATGGTCCATCATCAGTGATAGACACATATTTATAATATGGGCTATCGATGATTGACTTATATCATTGATAAACTCTGACAGATTTTGTTATATTTGCAATTTTTAAAAATAGTGTTATACATACAAATACTTTGAATCTAGAGTTGTTTTCATATATAACAAAATGAACCAAAACATTTACAAACATCACAAAATTTCAAATTTGATACGTCAATAAGTGATAGATGTTTATCAACATATATCCTTATTTATTACTAACAGACCGACATTTTGTTATACATTTATAAATATTTACAATAACTTTCGTAGATTTTAAAATAAAAAAACTTCAAAATATAGAAATTGAAATAATGTTTAAGATGACGTATCAAATTATGAACGAAAATGAGAGTAGAGTAGGAGTATAAAATATATAGGTCCACCTTGTCTATGTAATTGATAGTTGGACATGCAAGTTTGAGCAAATAGGTTAATGTTGTGATTACTAACAACTGACAATCTGAGGCCAAATAAATGGTCCAATAGGCAAGGCCAAGTATTTAAGGTTGTTGTTTAATTCCTCAACTAGAATTTGTCACTTTCATCTCTCACTTTTATTTATTCACTGAATTTTCTTTTACAAGGTTGACTTTTATGATCTATTGTTTTTTAAGAAAAATATTAATGTTTTTTTCTTTAGTACTAGGAAGAAAAAAAAAAAAAAAACATTGCTAGTGGTTTTGATATTGTGTAACTAAAGCTGGTTACGAGAATTTACGGTAGCGTTCAGTAACCATTTAAGTCTAAGTTGAATTAGTAGTCAAATTTAAAATTGTTTTCATTTTGAAGGTTTGATTAAGAATTTATATTAATTTGGTAAATAAAAACAAAAAAAATCAAATGATTATCCAGCCTGTTTTGGTTTTTTACAACATTGTTTCAACACGGCGGATGTATGTGTGTGGATGTGTATATATGTCATAATTATTCTTTAAATTGTCACTTTGAGAGTAAAGAAATCTAAATATTATATATATATATAGGGTTTTTAAACTTTGAATATAGACCCTAAACTTTGAAGTTTTTAAACTTTTAAAATTGTAGATTTAGTTTATGGACTTTTAAATTATAGAAAATTAGAGCTGCTAGACACAAAATTAAGAGTTTATAGTCAATTAGACATAAAATTTAAATTTATATCAAATAGTTGAATTATTTTTTATAAACTTCGAATTTGTTAGAAACATTTTAGACACAAAATCGCAATTTTAAAAGTTTAAAGATCAAATAAAGACGAACTCTTAAATAGGTGGTGGTTAAAATGTTAAGAGTTTACCCTCTAAGAAAACCTCTTGCTCTGCCACTGGATCAGGTTGATGAGGAGATGAACAACATATCATGGAAAGCAATTGACTACCCAGGAAGTGACCCTCAATTCAAACCCAAAATCAACCATTCAAAACCATCAAACCTAAAAGAAAAAGACAGTAAATCAAGAGAATTTGTTGAGGAAGGTGATGAAGAAGAAGAAGAAGAAGAAGAAGAAGAAGAAGAAGAAGAAGAAGAAGAAGAAGAAGAAGAGCTTTATGGGCCTCTTTTCAAAGGCATTGTCAATCTACAACACCAGCAACAGATACAAGTAGCTGTAGGAGAACTTAGAAAATTTGGATTTCCAGTCACTCTTCTTTCCCCATCCACCAAGCCTCCCAACCCTTCAATGATCATCAAGTGCGATGCAGTGGTGGTCGGGTCCGGGTCGGGCGGCGGAGTGGTAGCTGGGGTGCTGGCTAATGCAGGGTACAAAGTGCTTGTATTAGAGAAAGGAAGCTATTGTGCTAGAACAAACCTGTCACTCCTAGAAGGGCCAGCCATGGAAGAAATGTATCAATCAAGTGGTTTAGTGGCAACTGATAATATGAACGTGCTTATACTTGCAGGCTCTACTGTTGGTGGAGGGTCAACAGTAAATTGGTCAGCTTCAATTAAAACACCAAGTCATGTAACTAGAGAATGGTCAGATGAGTATGAATTGGAGTTGTTTAGAAGCAATTTATACAAAGAAGCAATGGATGTAGTATGTAAGAAAATGGGAGTTCAATCAGAAATTGACAATGAAGGGTTTAACAATGCAGTTTTAAGAAAAGGGTGTGAGGAATTGGGTGGTCATGCTATCACTATTCCTAGAAATTCAACTTCTGATCATTACTGTGGTTGGTGCTGTCTAGGCTGCAGGGATGGGAGGAAGAAGGGGACTGCAGAGACATGGCTTGTGGACTTGGTGAGGTCGGGAAATGGCGTTATACTTCCGGGCTGCGAAGCCATTGAAATCAGACAGGAAAAGAAACACGGGAGAGAACGCAAGAGGGCAAAAGGCGTTGCATTTGAATTCTGGTGTGGATCAGCAGCCAAACAGATGTGCTTGGTTGAGTCCAAGGTGACTATAGCAGCATGTGGGGCTCTTAATACTCCTCCATTGTTGAAAAGAAGTGGGTTGAGAAACCCAAATATTGGGAAAAACTTGCATCTTCATCCTGTAACAATGGCATGGGGTTATTTCCCTGCAGAAACTGGTATGTGATAACTCACATAATATCATATTTCTACCAAAAAGGTAACACAACACACATAAATCACAATAGCATATCACCAACAATATTTGAGTAGCTCACTCCAACCAAAGGATTTTAGAAAAGGAAGAGTTCGTCATGTAACAAACTGTGGTTAAGGAGTGCTAAGTGCCATGTCTTTTTAGAAAAAAGTGGAAGAAATTCAGTCAGATGCTTCTCTAAAATCACTTTTTTAAGTAGTTTTGCTTTGTTTTTAGAAGTAGAAATAATCAAATCTTAGCCAAATAACTTCAACCAAACACTGACCAGTGGTGTTTGAAAAAGGAAAATACACTTTTAGCCATCCATACCATATGCATTTAAAAGGATTCAGGAGCAAAACACACACTCACATTCACTACCATGGACATCATCTTTCCTAACCAAAAAAAACAAAGAAATTGATAAACAGAAGTAGTGTATATAAGCTTAATTTTCAGAAACCGAATACTTATCAATCGGGTCCTTAATTACATTCTTTCTTTACAGATAAATCATGGCCAGAGAAAGACAAGAAAAGCTATGAAGGAGGGATAATGACAGCCATGTGTAACATAGGGTCAGAACCTAATCAAGAACCTGGATATGGAGGAGCAGTAATCCAGACACCAGCATTACACCCAGGACTCTTCTCAATCTTAATGCCATGGGTCTCTGGAACAAATATGAAACAAAGGATGTGCAAATTTTCAAGAACAGCCCATGTGTTTGCGTTGGCAAGAGACAAAGGGTCAGGAACAGTGAAATCTCCAAGCTCACTAAGCTACAAAATGGATGATGTGGATGAACAGAATCTACAGAAAGGATTGGAAAAAGCTTTGAAGATTTTGGCAGCAGCTGGAGCAGAGGAAATAGGAACCCATCATAATAAAGGGAGAAGCATAAATGTGAAGAAAGTGAGTTATAGAGAGTATGAAAAGTTTGTGAAAGAGGAAAGTTCAAGGCCATTGAAGGATTTGTTGACACCAATCTGTTCAGCTCATCAAATGGGGAGTTGTAGAATGGGAATTGGAGCTAAGGATTCTGTGGTGAATCAGAGAGGGGAGACATGGGAAGTGGAAGGCCTTTTCATTGCTGATTCCAGTGTTTTTCCAACTGCTTTGGGAGTTAATCCAATGGTTACAGTTCAAGCTATTGCTTATTGTACTGCACAATCTGTTCTTGAAACTCTTAAGAGGAAGAGAAATTGATGTAAATTAGAGAAGATTGGAACCTATGAACTCCATGTCATATGTCTTTTCTATCTTTTTTCTCATGTTGGCAAAATAGCATGGCTTTTGTAATGAAGGAAATGTTTTGGACCTCATTTCTTTTGGAACTTTTATGTTTTTTTATGTATATTCAGAAAATAATATAAACAATAATGTACTAGTTAGATGATATAATACTAAATTTAAATTCATCTATCAGTTTAAGCTTTTGGTCAATCAATAATTTAACATGGTATAGAGCAAGTGATCCAGGAGGTCAGGTGTTCAAACCTCTTAAGGAGGGTGTTAGAGGAGAAAATATTAAATTTACATTCACCATCAACTTAATCTTTTGGATCAATAGACAATTTTAACAGTACTTCATATAGGGCTGAACAGAAATAAAACGGGATTTATACAGACAAATATCGCTCGATGTCCCGGGTCGCTCTGTTGTAAACCGCTGTTTCGTCGGGCAACAATGCCCAACCTGACGAGAGAGCTCTCCCTCCATTTTGGGGCGGTGAAGGCACTCCACTCTATCCCCCCCGGGAATGCCAATAGCGGATTTTGAGAGTATAGGGAAGATACCGGACCTAGAACATACTGCTTAAAAAGGAAAGGGCGCAATAGCTGTTGGGTGGTTAGGACACCCTGTTTTTAGAGATAAAGAAGGGCCTTTCCATTCACTCGAATCTCTTCTGTTTCATCGATTTTGTCCGGATCCTCGCTTTCTTCCGAAAAAAGGGTCGAGAAAGCCGCTTCTGAAAAGAAAGCGGAGCTGCGGGCTGCTGTGTGACAACACTACAGAGAAAGCGGCGCTTTCGTGTAACATGTACCATCTGCTAAAGCTTGAAGAACTCCCAAAGGACCAGCATATTCAGGTCCAATCCATTGTTGTATCCCTGCGTCTTGTTTTGTTTCTCAGTTGAAAAGAGATGTCTTGAGCAATCGGAGAAGCACTTTGAAGCTCTTTCGTAAAAGCACCATTGGGCGGTGGTTCCTCTCTTTTTCTCTTTCACCTCGAACAAAAAATCGATCTCGCCATCAGCTCGACTTCCTTCTTCTCTCTTGATTAAGTTATTTATACCGGCCCTCGATCACCCTTCCCTTTCACCTGAACAGGTCGAGAGAGATGAACCCCGACTACTAAGTGAAGACTTTCCACTTCATTGAAAAAGGGAAGGAGCGAAGCAGCTTGACTGATGCACTGTCAACAAGAAAGAGAGAGAGGGGTCTAAGAAATCAATAGGATATGGTACAAATTTCTCGTTTCATAATACAATCTACTTACAATACGGAGATAATGAATCACATCACCCATCAAAAATGGAAATGAAGGAATTGAATCAGAAATCATTCTCCTTCATGTTAATTGTTAGTACTGATGTTTACTATAAGTCATGGATGATTAGTGATCCCATACTAATTTTGATTTTTTTTTCTTTTTGTTTTTTAGAAACAACTACTCTGGTTGAGAAAAAATGACAAACTACAAGGACGTACAAAAAAAACCAGCCCACCGAAATATCCCCAACTAAAGGAAGGGGTTCCAACTGAGTAAAATATTACTAATGAAATAGTTGTAAAAGGTCTTTGAAATCGAAACCCAAAAGGACACGTGAAATCTAACCAGAGACTAAACCTCACTGTGATCCCTTTCCCTACCACGAAACACTTGATCATTTCTCTCTCCCCAAACATCCCAAATCACTACACACACCCCAACAAACCACAAAAACCTTCTTTTCTCTCTGAAGGGCGGATGGAGAAGGAACTCTTCGATCGTCCCATGAATGCTCCTTTGGCTAGCAAAGCTAACACCAAACTCTTGCAAGAAAGAGCACCACACACAGCTTGCACATACCGGCACTCCCAGAAAAGATGATCAAGGTCTTCCACCGCCTTCCGACATAGAAAACAACAAAAGCTCCCACAAGCGAATCTCTGCTCCTAAAAAGCCTATCAAACAATGTTATTTCAACCAAGCAAGACTTGTCAAATAAAGAACCTAATTTTCTTAGGAACCTTAATCCTCCAAACCACATGAAAAACAGACTCCATAGGGGATGAGGGCTTCAATAACAAACTAAATGAGGATTTACACGTAAAACCCTGACTCGAGTTAATCCCATACCAATTTAGTAAGTCTCTTACATTAATTTTTTTTTTTTTTTGTCTAGCATTCTCATGTTCTAATCTTAATTCAAGGATCTGGGACAAGTACAAGCAAGCATCCCCACTAGCAGAAAGTATGAGAAAAGGATGTATGGGTACATTGAATACATACAAATCCATATGTGAAAGCAACAAGTAGTTCTCTTTTAGGCTATCAACTCTTAATATCAAATTTGTAAAAAGAGGGTTATTAAGTGTGTAATCGAAAATGCTCAATAACAACACTTGGGAATATTTGAGGCATCGAGTTGGGTTATAAAGTTTGGGTTTAGAAAGTCTGAGTTTGAAGTACAGAGTTGTAAAATGAAATTCTTTGATAAAAATACAAAATAGAAAAATAAAGAAAGATAGAGTTTTTCGATAAATGCACAAATTTCAATAAAGAACGTTAAAAAGTTGGTGGATCAAATACAACGTTAGAAAGTCCGTGAGAGAAGAAGGTGAAGGTGAGGCATCTTTGAGAAACTTTATATGAGAATTGAAACATTTGAAGTTGAAGCTTCTTAATTTATTTGAGCATCCGATGTCAAAGGCTTTCATTTATTCCATTATCCCATGAAAACCCATTTATTTAAAGTCATAAGTCAGCTGGGTCCCACAAAAACATTGCTCCCTTCTACAACAGGTCAGGTCAACTCTTCATCTCTCTCTCCCCCTTCCTTTTCTATTGGCTTTTCATACGTGCAATTTCTACCCTTTTCTCTCTCTCTCTCTTCCTATTTTATATGAAAAATACAAAAATATCTAGTGCTATTGAGCACTTGTCACAATCGTAGCTTTTCAAATGCAGGTCAAACGATTGTGCGGCACTTGCTCTACCCAGCTAGCAAGTTAGCCGTGCTAAATCAGAAAATCGCAATCTATCTCGAGTGTATGATGTGACCTCTTTTTCCATTTTTAGAGAAAATGGTTTTATAAAACAGGAGAGAGAAAACAAATAGTTGAAAACATTGCAAGCATTGAAGACTGTCAGTTGCAAGAAAAAGTTTGATTACAAACAGTGAGACAAAACTTGGTTTGGTCGGAGATTCACTGAGTGGGTCTCTCCATAGTACATTTTGAACTTTTTCCATATCGACGTGCAACGATCCTATATAATACATTCATGAATTATTTGACACGTTACTAAATAACTTTTAATAGCTACATCTTTTGTGTAGCCTAATCATCACTCAATGATATTGTGCCATGTGGCACAATGTTTTTAATGATTTTTTAAAAAAGAAAATTCCATTTTAGAAGAAAAGAAAGGGGGGGGGGAGTACGCACCTACTCATTTCCCCTTTCCCCTTTTTATATTGGCTTTTCATATGGTGGAATTTCAATCCCCTTCCTGTGTTTGATAAGCTTCAGGTAAACCGGTATCTGGGAAAGGGTGTACCTTTGAAAGTTTGAATAAATTATTATAAAATATTTCGGTTCGGGCTTCGAAACATGAACGTAACTTAACTAGTTAAACATATAATTTAGATAAAGATTAGAGATTTAAATAAATTTCGACCCGCTATCTAAAAAGTTATTTTATAATTTAAAAATTAAAAAAAAAAATTTGTAAATTTGAATCTGTCTCTCTCTCTCTCTGTATGTATGTATTTGACTAGTGATGAAGATGAAGTCTAAAATTTCACAAGTCAAGAGAGAAAATGATGAATTTTCCACCACTAACCTCCAAGATTCATTCCTTTTTTTCCAAAACTATGACATAAACTCCCCACTTCTTCTTCTTCTTCCTTCGATCTTCTTCTTCTTCTTCTTCAAGCCGCCATGGAAAAGCCCTCTTCTTCTAGCTTTGTGATAAGCTTTTCCATAGTTGCCATCCTCACACTCGCCTCTTTCGCATCATGTATGGCGGCTGAATTCAACAGAACAAAAGTAAGTTCCATTCAGTTTTATTTCTCTTTTTTCATTTGTAATCTTAATTATAATCTCTTGGATGATGAACCCTAAACAAATTGAAATCTGTCGTTGTAGAAAGAGGACCTGAAATTGAATGGCAAATTGTGCTTTCTGCCTGAAAGTCAAGCATTCAAATTGGGAATTGGAGGTTTGGTCTGTTTAATAATGGCTCAGATCATTGGAACTACCTTCATCTGCCATAGCTATTGGCCTAAAGAGCCTACAAAAAGTTGCAGTGTCAAAAAATCTCTGCTTCCAATTGCCCTCCTCATCTCTTGGTCCGTATTTCTTTCTTCATACTCTTACTTCTTTATTTACTTTCTCTTATGTATTTCCCACCTCTCTCACACACATATATATACATATAATATGCGTCGGGTGCCGGGTGCCGGTTGGTAAATCAAACTAATCTTGAATTTGAAAATCAATATCCACATATAGTCTCAATAACTAACTAACTAAGATGTATAGTTCAATCCAAAATGAAATTATTTTCGTACAGACTTTTTTCTATATTCAAATATTATAGAGTTAAACGGTTAGTCATTAAGCGGTTACAAATATAATATATTATGTTTAATAACTTTTCATTTTATGTCTAATTGAATTGGTGGGTTTTCAAAAGTTCATTCCGGGAGTTAGGAGTTAGATTTTGAATTTTAAAGATTTAGTATATTTGAAAACTATTTGGATTTTAACTTTTAGTTTTTGAGAATTAAGCCTATAATACTTGTTTTATCTCTTTATTTATTGTATTGTAATCAACTTCTGGTCAATGATTTAAAATACCAAGTCAACTTTTGAAAACTAAGAAAATAGTTTTTTTTGTTTTTTTTAATTTAATAAAGTTATTTTACTAGAGAAATATTTTAAAAAAGAAAATAGGCTTGTTAAAAAAAAAAAATTAAAAACCAAACAAGGTGACCAGTGAGCTGAATTTGAAGATTGTTTGGTTTTTATTTATATTATTTATTTTAATTGCAAAAATGAAGATTTTTTGAATTGGTATTAAAAAAATAATATATTAAAAGAACGTGGCCAGCTTTGAGGTTGTTCGGATTCCTATACATAGGATCCATGATCTAGTACATTACAAAATAAAATTATTATTATTATTATTATTATTATTAATAATAAATATATTTTTAGTACAATAGAATTATTTGAAGAAGAAAATGATAATAGTAATTTCTTTTTTGGAAAAAGAAAAAAAGACAGTAATTTTAAAACCATTCTTTTGATAGTGGTTAAAAGTAAACCCTAAATTCATAATAATTTAATTATTTAAGCAAAAGGAATCTTTCACCTTCCACCCAATTTTCCTTTGTAAATATTATAATATAATAACTTTTCAAATTACTATTTTATCATAAATAAAAATGCAAAAGATAATCTCCACCATACTCATTATCATACATATATATATGTATGTATAAAAGTTTATTTAATTAATTTATTTGTAAATTAAAAAGATTATATTGAATTTTAAAAAATAATAAAGAAAAGAGAGAGGCTAAAAGGGTAAATGAAATGAAATAGCAGGGGTAGTTTCGTAATTGCGGTGATAATGATGAGTGGAGCAACGAGCATGAGCAGGAGACAAGAGTATGCGAAGGGATGGGTGGAGGGAGAATGCTATTTGGTCAAAGACGGAATCTTTGTCGGCGCCGCCGTATTGGTTCTCATCAACGGAGGCTCCACCATCGGCTCCGCCGCCATTGGGAGGAGGAGGAGGAGGAACAACCATGTTAAAGCACCCAATCAAATACATGCTCAAATTGGCTAACCAAAACAAATTACACGTCATCAATACATTTGTATTTATTTATTTATGGATGATGAATAATGAAAAAAAAAAATGTCACACATTCCCACTTATAGTTCTTCATTTATTTGTCTTCTTCTCCTGATTTGTATAGTACCCCCAACAAAACAAATAAATCATACTTTACCATTAAAATGTATCATTATCAATAATGTTAATATCTTATTCTCTTTGGTTAAACGTCAAAGTGTGTTTAGTTCAGTGATTTATTATTGTATTATTATTTTTATATTTGAAGTACTTTTATTTTATAATTATAAAAAAATATGGCTGAAATGCATAAGAAAAAAAAAACAAATAAAAATTATATCAATTTGGTGGACTAATTTCAAGAATATAAGTTTTTTTTTTTTTTTTAAATAATGACAAAATGAGGTAGGGTTGAAAAGGAAAACAAAAGTGAGGTAGCTGGTTGTAAGGTTATTTTACTGCTCATGGAGGTTTTGTCCAATCACGTCCCACGTGGAGTGTGGACTTGTTGACTGGATGACTTGAGTCGTGGACCTCATAATTAAATAAAAAAATCTTTAAACCCTAAATTAATCTATCCTTCTTTCACATTTAACCTACCAATTGTCTTTTTTTCCTAATTAAGTTACATATTCTCTTTATTCCCTATTTAATTTACATCTGATCTTTCTTTTTCATTTAAGTTACATATTCGCTTTCTTCCATATTTAGTTTACATCAAATGATTATTTTTAAAAAAGAGAATAAGGCAACAATCATGGGTTGGTCTAGTGGTAAAAATGTATGATTATTTTTAAAAAAGAGAATAAGGCAACAATCATGGGTTGGTCTAGTGGTAAAAATGTCAATAATTAACTATCATTTTTCATGACGCTGCTGACTCTGATGATACCACCTGTATCGAAGTCGTGAATCCACGACTTCATTACCTTATTTTTACATTTTTGTCACACTAACCCTATTTTTGACATATTTTATTATAAAACATTATTTTAAAAAAATTCAATTTGGTTCTTTGATTTGAGCATAGCTTCAACTTGGTCCATGGTTCAAAATGTTTCGTTTTAGTCCACGTGGGAATTTGTTCTAATTTTATTATATATTAAACTTTTAATTTGAGCCCTAAATAATTTTGTTGACCTTTAATATTCATCTTTAATAGTATTTTAAAAACCTACCTATTTTCCTTTTATATTTTATCCAAGCTTTTAGCATAAACTAACCAACTAGCACAGCGGAAACACAATTTATGGAGACTAAATTGAAACTTTTAAAATTACAGGGACCAAATTGAAATACATTCCAAAGCATAAAGACGAATTCGAAGTTCTAAAACCATAAAAGAGAACATATATCCATCCAACCCATTGGGACCAAACTAACAAATTTTAACCAATAAATTACCAAAACACATTACGAAAAACAAACAAACATAAAATTTATTACTAAAAAGAAAACTTTGTAATTTTTAGGGAAGAAAATAAATTTCCGTTCCTCTAGGTTTTGCTTCTCATTTTAATTTGGTTCTTAAGTTTCAAAATGTTATATTTTTAGTCATTAGACTTTGAGTTCGATTTCAATTTAGTCTCCAAGTTCTAAAATGTTACACTTTTATCTTTGAAGTTTGAAGTTTGTTTCAATCTGGTCCATACATTTTAAGATTTACACTTTTTGCCTCGATTTTTCACAAAATGCTCACTTTCATTATCTCATTCAATGTTTATTAATTATGAAGTGAAATCCCAAAACTAGTTTTAATAGTTTCTAAAAACATTGAAATTTAATTAATTACAATTTTTTAAATTAATTAATAGCAGACATTAACACTCAACACTCCAAGTAAGTATTTAGAGAAAATCAAAGTTAAAAGTGTAAATCTTGAAACCTAAGAATCAAATTAAAACAAAACTCAAACCTCGAAAAACTGTAATCTTTAGGAACCAAGAGACTAAATTGGAGTACTAAAAGTGTTACGTCTTGAGACCAAAACAAGAGAAGAGAGTGAGAGTAGACCGCACCAGTTTGAAAATTCAGTGGCAAGTTTCAAGTAGATATTACATAAGAATCCCCAAAGTTGCAAGCCTGCCATATGACCAGACAGTATCATATTCAAATATGTAAACATAAAGTTAAACCACAATTTCTATTACTTTAATGAGCATATGCAAGAAAAGGAAGGTGGATTCAAACTGGAAAGTTAGCTTCCATGGACATGGATAAAGTTTTCATTACATAAAAAATGGAACAAGAATTGGATGTTGAAGACATTGGCACAAAATGAATGGCGGAAAGGAACTTTTGTTAACAACGTATGAAGATGAACGCTTTTGAGAGCGTACACTCGATCAGTTTTCACTCTAAGTGTGGCTAACTCTCTTGCTTTTCTTTCTTTATCAACGAGGACACAAGTCCTGTTTATAGACATTCTAGAATATAAGTCATGATAGGTATTTCTACGAAGGTTATCCCTATCCAAGGAATTCTCGACGCAGAGAAAACCTAGAATGTTTCTAGATTTTTTCTTTGATATATTTATTGAAACTAGAGATGTATAATATTTAGACTTAAACCAATTTATGTATGATACTTCTTGAATAGGTAGTGTTGTTTCATAGTTGGATATGGGCCAGGTCTTCCATGACTCTAATGGTGGGGTTGTTGCAACGGCAGCTTCCAAATTTTTGAAGACAAGTGTGGAGGTAGTGGCTGAAGAGGCTTCAATTGGCGGGTGAAATGGGATTTTCAATTTCTTTTTTGGTGGAATCCAATTCTCAAATTTTGGTTAAAGTTCATCATGATAATGCTAATGTTATGGGTCAATCTCGTTTTTGTAATAGGGTGGGGTGGTTCATAGGTTAGCTGGGAGAGTTATTTCCAAGGTTGAGGGAGGTTTGTGGGCGTGAATGCTTGCCTTCATGGCTTTGGCCTGACATCAATTATGATGCTTCATCTTGTACCCGCTTAGGGGTGTTTTGGTTTAATGAAATGTTTGGTTTCCATGTCTACAAAAAGAAAATGGACATGAGTACACTGCATATGATCCAGCACAAGATAATGCTACAAAAATGGTTGCAGCGAAGTATTAATCGACTACGAAACGGAAACTAGAAGAGGAAATCAATTAGCACCAACATAAACCATGAAATGTATGATATTTTTCCTAAGTCATACCTTAGCAGTTAGCACTAGATATATCATCTATCTCCTAATGTCTCTCTTTCTCCCTCGTGACAAAACCAATTGCATTTTTTGATCTAACCTCTGAAAGATGGCTTCCCTTAAACTTCTCAATATTTGAATCTGAAAAAAGGGCATAATCTTAACATTCATCCTACTGAGATTGAAATGTGTCGACTTCGATGGATTTTCTGAAAACAAAACATACCCAAAACTCGCATAACCCTCGTGAGTTTACTTTTGGTTTCATCCAAAAGATCTCATACCAATAGAAATAATTGACCTGACTTATATACGCATGACCATCTCCTTATCTAATCGATATGGGAGTTTGGTTGGATTCTCAACACATATTAGCATCCATGCTAGCACTGTTTCAAGACCAAGTAAAAATAGACCATTGTAGAATTCATGAACACTAAAGAAAAGGAATCAGTTCCCAGTGTTCTTGCTTATCTCACCATAATTCTTGTCCCGATATTGCTTATGCTCCTCTTCCTATTGGTCGAGCAGCTTCGCTCCTCACTTCTCAATTATGACAGACTAGGTTAGATAGAGAACATTCTTTCCTATCTTGATTTTTTCCACCTAGATATCGCGAAAAGTATTTCTAATTGGGACAACTTGAAACCAAAGGCATAGACTCTTTGTATGGTGCTTAGAGCCTATAGCTTTCTTCAATATTTCCGATGTACAACAAGTGCACTCCTAGTATGCCACAATCCAAGAGACTGCCATAAATATCAGAAGCACAAATCCAAAAACAGAAAGTTGGAGACTGCGAAGTGCGAACATCAGAAGTTTAGAAACAATAATCTAAAATAATACAGAGAGAAAGGAAACAGTATAACGTGAACCCATGCTTCACCTGCTGATATAGTTGCATATAAGAAAGAATCAGGCCACTTTGGATTGTATTTCCATGGTAAGCCTCAGGGCATTTTACATAATGCTAAAGATTAGGAAAAGAAAACAACAGCAACAAACAAATGGATTATATCTAGTTTGTGATCGCATCTGAGCTTATTCAGTTAGTGAAGTTCATAACAGGAATGTTATGAAAATGTGATAGACTTTATCGCTAAGACTAAGAAAATTACCCATGGCCTTAACTTGCTTTGCTCCCACGGTCATCAATTGCATTCTTCTCCAAAACTCTGGACCTACAAAGTTCAGGAATACAAATAATATTTCTTATATCATAAAAGACATTCAAATAGTCCATTTCATGTCTAATACAGCAAAAGATTGTATGAACTTTTAAGAGAATAACACTGCATCGTGGGGCAGTGTGCTCACGAAATATAACTTCATTAACGTAGAAAAATCAAACGTTTATAACGTTATACTTATTTGTAAAGTAACCACAATTACAGTGACACGCGCAAAGTCTAATTTAGTTGACCACCTAGGCTCCCCCTAGAGTGAAACTCGTTCTTTTCTAAGCATGCTAATGTTAGTGAAGAATCACTTAGGCTTCTGTAAGTGTGAGACTCCCTCTCACCACGTCTTTATCTTCCCTCCGTCTTTATTTCTCTGTCAGTGTTGCCTTAGGATCCCCTAAAGATGAAAAGCCCTTCTCAATCAAAGATGCCTTAGGTTGTCCTTCCTAATGACTTCTCAAGAACAACTCAAACCTTATCAAAAACAATAACACGAGCTACTGAGTACTAACTATATTTCTTGTTTCACGAACTCTAGAAACACACAGAGGTTTATTCTTCTCTGTCACACAATGCTATATTATCTCTCTTATAACACAGAAGCAGCAACCCTAGCAAGACATCATCCATTAAGACACGAAATATCTCAGATAATGAAATACATATTTTGCACCAGAAGAGTTGTAAATATAGCAAAATATTAGTACTAGCATATATAGCAACATTTTTAAAAAATTGCAAATATAGTAAACTCTATCGAGGATAGAAGTCTCTTACTGATGGACTTTGTTGTACTTAAAAAATTTTAAAAAGTGTTTCTATACACTCGTTTATTATCCCTACAATTGCTATCCATTACAACTACTCTCGTACGTAATCATACTGTGTGAGATAAGACAACCACTAAATGCTTTTAAACAAATATAGCCAATTCATAACTCCAACAGAGAATATAGAACCCGAATTCTTGATGGGCCAATCACAATAGCAGGGTGGTCCATATAAAAGCATGGAGGACACTATTCAGCCAACAATAGAACATAAAATCAACCGCTATGATAAAAAAGAGATGTCGATGATACGTAGACCAGTAGTCTCGAGCGTATTACGAGGAATCGAACCGAACCAAACCAAACCACATTTTTCACTTCAGCATAATTGAAAATTTTGTTACATTTTTTAAAATATTTTTAGCAGTTTTATCATTACAACAAATTTTTTTTTATCTAAGTAAATAGAAAAATAAAAAATAAAATAAAATTATCAGATGACAATATTTTATTAGCGTCATTTGAAATGTAAGTAAGATGGGTACATCCCAACTGCATCCAAGTTTTTTTCTCATATTAAAATTTGACTGAGTTAACATGTTTTGGTCGCAGAAAAAAATTATTTAAATTAAAATTTTGAATTAATCATTCAATTAAGTATTAAACTTCGTTTAACAAAATTAGCGATTTTGAGTAAATGCATGGATGGTTTTCAAATTAAATTTGGATCTAAATTGATTCATATTATAAAAGTCTATAAATTTAATTTTAAATATTAAATATTTAACTTTTTAAATGCATGGGATGATTAATGTTTATGTTTAGACATCAAACATAGTTAATTATATCCTAAAACCTATAATTAAATAGTCACTTAATTAAATGTAAGGGAACAATTAATGTAGCCATAAAGTAAATTCACATTATTTCGTATATTGTTATAATAACTATTCATATACTTTTTAATTATTGTTTATTCAATCAAATAATTATTTAATAATGGATTATATATACCGATTTGTAAACCAAACACATTCTTAACTTTCCAGCATTAGTTATTCGGTATATTCAGACACAAACATTAGTTATCGCATGTATTTAAAACTCAAGCATTTGTCAATTTGACCATATATCTAAAGTGACATACATGTGTGTTAGTGATCAAGTGATATGTGATTCAAAATCTCGATTGTTTAGTAACTTTTTTCTCTCAACTTATTTTTTTAGACAATCGAGATTATGACGAAAGGCATCCTCACATGAGGTTTATGAAAGAAACATATTTTGTAGAGTTTGACTTGTGTTTGTGTTAATTAATGTGGATGTTGTTTAATCGATCGTTTTTTTTTTCGAATATACATGTTTAATTTGAGAAAGCATAGCGTGAAATTTTTATTGAAATTGAAGTGTTGAAATAATGTTTAATCTGTATCTTCAAAGGACTTGTACGAGTGTTGAACTTTAGGAGATTGACAGAGTCTTCTAATTGATGAAGAATTCTCATATGTTATAAGACCCTATGTGTACGTTCACCAATAGACAGTAAATTTTTGCTATGTTTTGAAAATATTTATAGTAATTTTGTCATTTAAAATAATCCTTCTATTTATTAACCATTTTATACTTATTTAAGTAGTGTTTGTACATCTTAAAATACAAATTTGAAGATACGAAAAGATTAAAAACGTTAAAGAAAAAATATCGTTTTCAAAATTTGTATCTCGAACAACAAAACAATTTCATATGTGGTCGAAGAAAATGACTATAACGTTGAAATTGCCGGTATAAATTTTATGCTAGTCGAACAATTTTCATTTTTGTTATGCAGACTGTTTTTTAGTTTTCGTAGAAAAAGATAAGCAAGTAGAGAAAATGTCATTTTATATCCTTATACTTCACAGTTGCATCGATTTAAAATTTAAAGTCATAAACTAATAAATGTATAATTTAAATCTTTGACTTTCGTAAATGTATCAATTTCACTCTTCATTACACTACGTACAGAAAAACCTAATGTGAAACTTACAATTGTATCAATCAAATTCCTAAACATTTAAAATAAATTAAGTTAGGCTCTGGACCATATTTTCTTTTAGAATCGTTTTGCATTTAATTTATTAATAATCTATTTTAAAATTTTTATTTTGTAAAATTAACATTCGAAGAAGTTACACATGTAATTTTAGAATTGATGCATGGATAATTTTTAAAAATCTAAAATGAAAATAATTAATTAAGAGCGGAGTTATAAATTGATAGAGGAGTTTTTTCTTTAAATATAATAAATAATGAAAAATCACAAAATATTTATGCAAATAACAAAATATCATAAAAATAATTTACACATAATTTTACTATAAGACCCGTTTGTTTCACATGTTTTTTCGTGAGATTTCAAACAAACATTTTAATATTCATGTTTGTTTCAAAGAATTTCACTTTTTAAAACTCAGAATATTATTATAAACTTAATATCTTGTAAAGTATGAGATTTTTATGTCTAAGAGATGAACTACTAGCTTAATTAGTTTATAAATTAATATAAAGTAATAATTACTATTAAACTTAATTAATATATATATATATATATATATATATATATTATTTTTTTTTAAATAAATTTTAACTAATATTTTCGTTAACATTTTATGATATCTTAACTATTTAATATAAATTATTAACATTTTAATTAATTTATATTAGTTTAATTATTTTTTGGTAATTAATTTAATATGTTCCGTTCAAAGTATTCTTTAATCTTTTTATTTTATTAAGTAACTAATTAATTTATATTAAATTTAATTGATTTTTAACATTTAATTAAATAATTATTTAATTATAATTTTTATAAATTATTGAATTAAACATAAATATTTAACATCTAATATATATATCAACCAAACAATATCTGCAAACCAAACGTTTCTAAATATTAATTTCACTTATATAAATATTAACCCCAAAAGTTAGTATGAATGATTAGGGTGCAATTGAACTTATTATACATGTTTATGTTTTTAATTTATAAATCCTTAATTTTTTTTTTCTTAAAGATTAAAAATCAATTTGTTCGTAAGCGAAAGATGTGAAAATTTTCGATCTCAATTGACGAAAAACACACGCAACCGACGAAGAAGACGAATTAAGGAAGAAGAAATCTGTCTTTCACAGAGCTCCGAAGAACCACCTCCCTCTACTTTTCCGACATCCACCGGCCGCCGGTGATTGCGTGTGTTCATTCCTACCGAAATTTCCAATTTCAGATTCAACTGCTCGTTTCAGAAGCATTTGATAAGTTTTAGTATTCTGCAGATTTCTCTGGATCATAAACCCTAGAACTTTTATGTTAATTTCGGTGGATTTCTGTGAAACGGTGGTTGTTGATTAGAATTAGAAAGTTTGAAGATGGAGCAATTGAAGACGATCGGCAGAGAGCTAGCCATGGGGTCTCAAGGGGGGTTTGGGCAGTCGAAGGAGTTTCTGGATCTGATTAAATCGATCGGTGAAGCCAGATCCAAGGCTGAAGAGGAGCGAATTATCATCCACGAGATGGAAACTTTGAAACGCCGTCTCACCGATCCTGACATTCCCAAGCGGAAGATGAAGGAGTACATTATTCGTCTTGTGTATGTTGAGATGCTTGGTCACGATGCCTCGTTCGGCTACATTCATGCTGTCAAGATGACTCATGATGATAATCTCCTGCTGAAGCGAACTGGTTATTTGGCTGTCACCCTATTTCTTAACGAGGACCACGACCTCATAATCCTCATTGTTAATACCATCCAGAAAGACCTCAAGTCTGACAATTATCTCATCGTCTGTGCGGCTCTCAATGCGGTGTGTAGGCTTATTAACGAGGAGACTATACCGGCAGTGTTACCGCAGGTCGTCGAGCTGTTGGGACACTCAAAGGAGGCCGTTAGAAAGAAGGCTATCATGGCTCTTCATCGCTTCCATCAGAAATCGCCCTCATCCATATCGCATCTTCTCCCCAATTTCCGTAAGGTGGGGTTCAAAATTCAATACATGGTTGTTGGTTTTAACTGATTTTTTTTTTTTTTTTTTTTTGCTCTTCTGTGCCGTGGAAAATCTGTTTTTTTGGTTTAATCATTATCAATTTGTTGGTTGCAGAGGCTGTGTGACAACGATCCTGGAGTCATGGGAGCCACCCTTTGCCCTCTTTTTGATCTCATTACCACGGATGTAAATTCCTACAAAGATTTAGTTGTCAGCTTTGTAAGCATTCTTAAACAAGTAGCTGAGCGCAGATTGCCAAAGAGTTATGACTACCATCAGATGCCGGCTCCATTCATACAGGTCTGATAATGTCTTCAACATTAGGTTTCCCTGTGCGTTCTGCTTGATACGGTTACTTAGCTGCTAAGTTGCCTTCTGCAATGACCTTTTTTTCCCCTTTCAATTGAAGTGAATTTAATTGTACAGATCAAACTATTGAAAATTCTTGCATTACTGGGTGCTGGCGACAAGCAAGCAAGTGAACACATGTATACAGTTGTTGGGGATATATTTAAGAAGTGTGATCCTTTGAGTAATATAGGAAATGCTGTACTTTACCAAAGTATATGTTGTGTCTCTTCTATTTACCCGAATCCGAAGTTGCTGGAAGCTGCTGCTGATGTAATCTCTAGATTTTTGAAGGTATGGTATACTACCCTGTGACTGTATGCTCTGTTGTTGACATTAATCAACTTTGGCTATGACCTATATTTACTTGAAACAATTTTGTGGCCAGAGTGATAGTCATAATCTAAAATATATGGGCATTGATGCACTTGGTCGCCTTATAAAGCTAAGTCCAGATATTGCGGAACAACACCAGCTAGCTGTGATTGATTGTATGGAGGTGAGTGATATTGTCTTCTCTGCCTGGTGGCTAGCCTTGATAAAAATGCAATCTACATATACGCAGATAGGCCCCTGTTTTTTTTTTTTTTTTTTTTTTGGTTTCGTGTATGTAAATAGATTAAGCTGCATTCCAATTTTATTTTTCTCCTTGAACTTAAAAGTACAAGTTGTGACTTGTGAGTGGACAAGCATGATTGTCATTGTCCCCCACAACTAATGATCTACTTAGATATGTGACAGTTGCTTTCTTAGGTATTATTTCGAATAATATACAGATTACAATTTAACTGATTTCAATTACAAATATGTTGTCTACAACTCTATATTCAAGTTCCCTACAGGAACATCCGATATAATTGGAACGGTACAGCTCTATATTCAAGGTTGATTTATATGCGTACTAGTGCTACCATGAATTATATTTGATCCAAGTTTTGGTGTTTGTTTCTCAGGATCCAGACGATACTTTAAAGAGAAAAACATTTGAACTATTGTATACAATGACCAAGTCCAACAATGTGGAAGTGATTGTCGATCGCATGATTGAATATATGATTAGCATTACTGACCATCACTATAAGACATATATTGCATCAAGATGTGTTAAACTTGCAGAGGAATTTGCACCTAATAACCATTGGTTCATTCAGGTATTTTGACCTTATCTCATTATTTTTTGTTTGTTGAGTGATTATTATTGCTGTTCGAGTATCAACCAGATTCCATAATCCTCTTCAGACCATTAATAAAGTTTTTGAACATGCTGGAGATTTGGTGAATATTAAAGTTGCACATGATTTGATGCGGTTGATTGCTGAAGGATTTAGAGAAGACGGTGATACAGTGGATAGCGAGCTGAGATCATCTGCTGTATGTGACTTCATTACCACTCTGTTATTTTGTTTGCTAAAATGTTATCACAGGCACGGTGTAACATTATCATGTATGCACTTTTGCATATCATGTGGTGGCTATGTACTTCACTGTACCTGTATCTTTTGAAAAATCCAGTGGGTGCCTGTTGGAAAGTTTTTCATGCTGTTGTGCCTCAATACATGCTTTTTAAAAATATGTGACTTATTATTTGTGTTTTAAGTTACAAACTTACCACGATTGTTTTGCACCTCTTAGCATCACTTTAGGAGCCCTTACGGTTCAAAAAGTTTCTTGGTTGCCTGTCATTGATGATGAACACACTTTTTTTTTTTTTGTTTAGATGCGTTATCTCTTTCTTGATTTTTTTTGTGATACGTTTTGATATACACTATGTACTAGGGTTTAGAGGAAATCATTTGTCTATGTTTAAACTTATAATGTAACCATTGTTTTTGCTTTCCATGCACAATTTTACTTGTTTTTAAAGTGTATATAAAATGGTATCATTGTGTATTAACTACAATGGGCGGCCCTAGTGTTAATAAGGGCTAACGGAAATAGTAATGGATATTAGAGTAAATGGGTACAAGTCATGTAGCCACATACCTAGGATTTAAGATTTTTATTTGTTACTTTGACAATCACATGTAGTAGGGGTCAAGGAGTGTCTCATAAGAATAGCTTAGGTGCACTAAGCTGGCAGGACACTCTCGCTCTCTCACACACACACATATAAAGAAAACTATTATGCATGACCTTCATTTCCCTTTTATCTAGAATGTGTTGACCAGAAGTGAAACCACAAGGATCGTAATTTTGGGATTGAATGTCAATGAATTCTTTCTTTTAGTTTCTGTCATTTTCTTCAATAGTTTCCTTACAAAATTAAACTATTTACTATGCATAGGTGGAGTCATATTTGCGACTTATTGGGAACCCAAAGCTTCCATCTGCATTTCTTCAGGTACAGTTCAATTTTGGATATAAAAAACTGCAAAATTAACGCTCCTTTTTAATACCTTGAGTTCTGATTTCAGGTCATCTGTTGGGTTCTTGGGGAGTATGGGACTGCTGATGGAAAGTACTCTGCTTCATATATTGCTGGAAAACTCTGTGATGTAGCCGAAGCATATTCAAATGATGAAAGTGTCAAGGTATGACTATAATCTCGAAGACCTTGGCGGTATAGGGAGGTTAAGGAGGTTAACCTTCCTTTCATTGTAACCGTATTGCCTTGTTCTATTTTCTTCTTCTAGACATGTATATATAGTGGGCTGGGCTTTAATTTGGTCACAAAATTACGGAAATTTTTCAATTTCTTGTTTTTCATAGTAAAATACTGCAATGTTTAATTTCAATGGCTTGGGCTTTGCCATGATTTTTAAGAGTTAACTTATATCGCTGACTCTTGACTGATGTTGTGGTTCTCTTTGAAGGCTTATGCGGTAACAGCTCTCATGAAAGTATATGCATTTGAGAAGATGTCCGGAAGACTAGTGGATATACTACCTGAGGTAAATTTAAGACTTTTATGTGTGCTATTTTTATTTTCTCTGAAAAGGATGTTATCGTTGGAAGAATTACAACTTCAGCTGGTTGTTGATTCAGTTTGTGGAACATGGAAGGGTTAATTTGTTTACTGACCTAGAAATTCGTTGCTTCTCTCTTTCCATTTCTCAGTTTCTTTTTTCTCTTAAATTCAAATCTTGAGCATCTGATGTGTCTCTCTCTAGTATTTCCATTGAACGTTCCTGTCTTCTCTGTTTGGACATAGTATTGGGTGTTCAACCTTTTTTAATGAATTTCATCATTTTTTTCTTTTTCCTTTGATTGTTGTTTATCTCCTCATCAACACTGCCAAAATCTGTCACCTCTTTGATCGAAGAACAAATACAGAAAATGTTGAAGTATGCACTATGAATTGGTGTATTTCAAACTGCTTCTTCTTCTGTTGCAGTGTCAATCTTTGATCGAAGAACTATCAGCATCCCACTCAACAGATTTGCAGCAACGTGCCTATGAATTGCAGGCCACCATAGGTTTAGATGCTGAAGCTGTTGGGAATATATTGCCAGCTGATGCGAGTTGTGAAGATATTGAGGTGACATTTTTCTCTGCAAGAATATTTTTTCTTTTCCCCTACTGGTCATAAAAGAAATGCCAATTCGTGTCATCTTGGAAGACGTTAAACTGGCTTTGCGTTTGTCTATTTTTGTTTGTTTCGTCTGCTCAATTTCTAAATGATATACTTAGGCTTTTCTAAAAAAAATGATAATCTTAGGCCAACTTCCCGTTTTAATGTACATTTGCTATTCTTTTCTATCTGATTTCTGTTTCTTAGCTCACAATGAATTGAAATATAGATTTGAGTGTGTTTGACATACATTTTAAAGTGCTTTGGGAGGACTAGAAGCGTTTTATATTTTATTTTAAAGAGGGATAAATAGTGTTTTTTTTACTGAAAAGCAGTTGAAAATTTCCAAAAACAAATAAAGATTATTTACGGTACTTCTAAATGAAACATTTCATTAATTTTCTTCAAAAAGCATTTATATGAAAAGTTTTTCACTTGAAAATAATTTTGAAAATGGCTTCCCAAATCTATTTTTAATCTCTAATATTCTTCAAATTTGATACTATGGCGCTGTTGTAGTAACACATTTCAATTCTTTTTGCAGATTGATAAGGATCTTCCATTCCTCAATAGTTATGTGCAACAGTCACTAGAAAATGGTGCACAGCCTTATATTCCCGAGAGTCAGCGAAATAGGATGGATGACATTAGCGCCATCAAAAGTCTTGACCAACGTGAAACTGTGTCACACAGCCTTAGGTTTGAGGCTTATGAGCTTCCAAAGCCTCCAGTGCCGACGAGTATCCCTCCCATTTCACCTACAATCTCAGCTGAACTGGTTCCTGTTCCGGAACCATTTCATCCTAGGGAGACACACCAGTCTACCTCAGAACCATCTGTATCAGATGATGGTGCATCTCAAGTTAAGTTACGACTCGACGGTGTTCAGAAAAAGTGGGGCCGGCCAACGTATTCTTCCTCTCCTGGTACATCTGTGTCGACTTCTACACCTACTCAGAAAGCAGTAAATGGGGTTTCACAAGTAGACAACTCCAGTACTGTAAGCTCGAAACCCACAAGTTATACCTCAAGGACTCCAGAACCTGAGATTTCTTTGGAGAAACAAAAGCTTGCTGCTTCCTTATTTGGAGGTTCATCCAAACCCGAAAAAAGGGCACCTTCTGCTGCCCATAAAATTTCAAAGACACACCATGGTGCCAATAAGGTTCATGCAGCTAAGACCACAGTTGTACCAGCAGAAGTCCCTCCTCCTGACCTTCTGGACTTGGGCGAACCAACTGTCACCAGTAGTGCACCATCTATTGATCCATTTATGCAGTTGGAAGGGCTTCTTGACGAAAGCCAGGTCTCGTCTACAGAGAATTCTAAAGCTGTTGGACCCAATAAAGAACCAGATTTTATGGATTTATTTTACGGGACAACCTTGAGTGGACAAGGAAGCAACTTTGTTGATCTCCTATCCTCCAATAAGGATGATTTGGATTTTACTTCTGAAATGTCGAAAGTTGCTGCAAAGACAGGTCAGGGAGAAACTATCGTTTCAAATTCAGCACAATTCAGCAAGGGCCCCAACGTGAAGGCATCTTTGGAAAAAGATGCAGTTGTTAGACAAATGGGCGTGAACCCCACCAGTCAGAATCCAAACCTGTTCAAAGACTTACTTGGCTAAGGAATTTGAAAGAATGCCCAAGCAAGACTTATTTATGATTTGTGCACATTATCATCTTCTGGCAGGATTCTCCATGGATCAGAAACTAAAATTATCCCAATGACGGACACGATTGAAACGACTCACGCACCTGGAACGAACTGCTTAAAAACCTCAAAGGCTTCACAATTCCGGTGCAGGTATGTACTTATTCCCAGATTAGTTTACTTTTTGTACTAGTAGAGACAATGTTGAGTTTTTGTACGAATAGAAACTTGTTGGGATTTCCAAATTTGGGAACAAAAAATTCCAGAGCATGCGTGGGGTTTTGGAAAACTGGAGAGGCAACCAGAAAATGCTGTGATGTTTGTTTTGTTTTGTTCTTTATCTTCTTTGCCCTCCCTAGGAGTGAGAGTACATTCTGTTATATATTCCATTACAATGCAGAATAAGGGAAGGTTTTTTCTTTTCTCTTCTGTCTTCTATTCTTTTTTCTCTTCTCTTGTAAGTGAAGTTATATTGGACAGGTCTCTTTTCAACTACCCATTATTCTCCTCCCACCATCTTCTCTTTTGCATAATAAGTTCAAGTTTTTGTAGAACATGAGAAGCCCTTCTCTGCAATGTCAACTTTAGCTTCAATCTTTTTTCCCCTTCTTTCTTTTTTTCTTGTTGAATTCAACTAGTGAAAGGAAGGGGTTTGAACCCATATGTCTTAATCAATTGAGTTTAGGGTTTATTCGTCTAAGTTTTCTATTAGTTGCACGACATACATTGGTTTTTGGTATCATCTCCACATGTGATGTGATTTGCCAAGTCTTGTAGTTGTCTATTTTAGATATTATAATTTATGAGATTCATAATTTTCATAGTTAGGCCTACTAGAGTCAGGGAACCTAGAAGGAATGTGTTTGTGTTTAGCTCGTAGTAGTCACCTATTCAGATAAAGGATGTTGGTCAAGGAGATTAAAGCTACATTTGGATTGACTTTCTAACTGTTTATAAACATTTTATTTACACTTGTAAACACTTTTTTTACACTTAAAGACTTAAAAAGTCAATCCAAACGTGAACTAAGATTAGCAAAAAAATGGGAATAAGTAGTTTAGATATGTTTTTCAAATATGATCTTGAATCCTTGATTAAGTGCAAAAAGTACCAAGATTATAACGGTGTGACATTGTTTTCTATTCGGAAAATGCAATGAAAAGCAATATGTTGAGGGATTTGTTTGAATCAATTAAGTCCCGCTTAAATATTATGTTAGTTATTCTAATTTCAACTCCAATTCATTTTGGTTTCTATATTTTTAATATGTTTATTTTTGTAAATTTAGAACCTTCAAAAAAGTAACAATTTTGATTTCTTAAGAATGAAAAAAAAATGAAGCGATCAATAGTCCCTCTATAAAAGTATGGATTAAAATGAAGGAAGATTAAATGTTATAAGTACACGGACAAAAACAAATTTTTTAAAGTATATGGACTAAAATTAATCGAAATTAAAGTATAAGGTTTAAAATGAACCAAAACTAACCATAGAGATCAAAATGAACATTTAAAAATATTATGATCAAATTTAAAAGTACGTAGATTAAAGTAGTATTTAAAAATTTCTTTTATAGCAGCTATTAGGTGTAGGTGCAAATTTTGTCACAATGGTTAGAATATAGTTATCAGATCTAGAGTTAGAATTTAATTTTTAGGGTTCGATAAAATCTCTCTAAATAGTTATCGCAGGACTATGTATATATGTGTGATAATTACACCTTTTCAATTTTTAATTTGATAAATTACCTCCGTAAATTTATGAACTTGTTGTCATTAAAATATTTTATATTGCAAAATGTACAAATCATCTCTAAATTATGAGGTTGTTTCAATCAACCCCTGGAATTATAAAATTGTTATAAACTTAATCTTTGTTTTCTAAAGTAAAGATGGCTACTCAATTTTAATAGAAAATCAAACTTTTTAATGGTTAATGTTATAATTTTTAATTTTTACATAATTATAAAGTTTGATTTAAATTACACAATGTTATAATCATAAAAATTATCTTTTTCTTTCCTCTTTTTTCCCTAAAGAAAACATAAAATAGCTTTCTTCTCTCCGACCTTTCTCTCATCTTTCTCTAATTTTTCTTCTCTCGAGCTCTCTTGCAATTTCTTAGAATTTTTAGTCTCTCTTAAAATTTGAACAAGCTCACTTGATACGTTGGAAAGTGTTTTATGTTTTTCTTTTCCTTTTTTCTTGCATTGTTATAGATTATCCTTTTATTTCAGTGAAACATTTAGGAGGTGTTTGGGGTAAAGAGTGAGTTATTATAGTCCTAAGTTATTGTGGTTGAGTTATAATAGTTTGTGTTAGAAGGGTAGATTATTTTAGTTTGAGTTATAATAGTATGTGTTTGTGGTGTGGATTATTTTAGTTTGAGAAGAAAATAGTGCAACACTGTAGCAAAAACTGTAGCAAATAGTCAATACTGTAGCAAATTGAGGATTTTGAAATAGTGTTTACTGTAGTTAATTGGAGATTTTTAAATAGTATTTACTGTAGCTAGAGGGGTTATTATAGTTCGGCATAATCCTTGCCCCAAACGCCCCCTTAAACCTTAAATGTATAACTCAAAATCAATTTTATAATTGTCCTGAATGATTTAGGGTTGTTTAATATATATTTAGCAAGTTTTTTGTTTTTTGTTTTTTTTTCATTCCACACACATCTCGCAACTTTCAAACTTCAAATGTCCAATCTCAAATCAATCATATAATTGTTTTATGTGAATTATGGTGCTTTTATACCTGTTTATGAAAGTTTTTAGCTATTGTTTTTTTTTTTATCTCGTTAACATATATTGCAATGTCCAAATTTGAAATTTCTAACTTCAAATCCATTATATACTTTAAACTTGTTAAAACATGTTAAGAGTCTAAATTACCTTTAAATCACCTAAAGCGCGTATAAAATTTATTTGGAGTTAAAAATTTTAAATTTTGGAATTGCAAGGTAGGTGTGAGATACTTGCGAGAGAAAAAAAAACGTGTAAAATCACCCTAGTTTGTCCAAAACTCAACTTTTTAAAACAAGTATGAAATTGATTTGAAGTTGGATATATCAAGTTTTGAACCTACAAGATATTTGCATGATGTGTGCGAGATGTTTGTAAGATTAAAAAAATAGCTAAAGAAATTCCTCGAACATGTTACAAAATCACTCTAGTTTGTCCAAAACACAACTTTTTAAAAAGCAATCCCAAAAACCGACAACCCCTCAAAATTGGTCTATTTTTGGGTAATTCTCGGGTCTCTTCTAGACCTATTTTAAATAATTCAAAGATTAAAAATAAATATGTTAAAAATTCTTAAAAGCTGGAAGACTAAATAGATGCATTTTGAAAATTTAGGATAAAATACACGTATTTTTAAAATATTAGTACTAATTTTATTTGAAAAATTATCCGAAATAGAAAAGTTGACAAAATATTTACATTTCGTACAAAAAAAAATAAAGTGTAATCGATTTGTTTTTTTAGTAATTTTTTTTATGGAGTATAATTAGTTTTTTTTTCTATATTTAAAAGGATACGTTTTTATTTTGTGGTTTTTTATCGGGTTCGGTATACTTTAATGGGTGGATCCGACTCTTATTATTATTATTATTATTATTATTATTATTATTATTATTATTATTATTATTATTATTTTTAAATAGATTTTAGTATCTTGTAAAAAATAAAGAAAAAAAGAAAGAAAAAAAAAAAGAGAAGAAAAAAGACCCGAAATAACCGCCATTCGGGTCTTTATGCAGATGATGAAAAAACCCTAGAAAGCTTACTTGGAGCTGTGCGTGTGCCATACGCTTGCTCGTTCGTATCTCTTCTTCGCTTCTCTGCGCACTTTGATTCTTCGATTACTCACTTGTTTTCCTATCCGATAATCATCTCCTACTGTGATTTCCTCATTTCTGGTGATTTTTCCTTTTAATTTCTTTGTTTATGTTTCCTCAATCTACGATTTTTCGATGCTTTGATTTTGATTTACTTCTCGTTTTTGGAATATTGTTGCTGGATTCTATGCATCTAATTGCTTCTGTAATTCTGTGCAGTGATTAGATGGCGGATCGATTGACGCGTATAGCTATAGTGAGTTCGGATAGGTGCAAGCCTAAAAAGTGCCGTCAGGAATGCAAGAAGAGCTGTCCGGTTGTTAAGACTGGTATTTTATGTTCCTTTTTTTTTCTTATTCGGTTGGAATTGAGTGTCTAATTATGATGGATTTTAGATTTTGATATCTTTGATTTGATCTACTTTCGGATGCGCGAATAGGAAGTAGTGTTTCAGCTGGACGGATGCTGAGTTTGTTGTTCTAATGGAGTTGTGGATTCATGTATTACGGTTTGTCTTTGATGACTGTTATGGTTTTCACCGAGCTAGAGAGTTCTAATCATCTGGTTTGTTCTCTGGAGTAATTCGATGATATAACTTTATTCTGAAACCTAATTTGCGTTTGCCGAAAAATGTAGAATTATCTTTCAAGACAGTCGACAACCACCCAGCGACATGGATTTGAATTTGTTATTCATTTCTGATTGTAATTCTACATCCACAAGAGTTTGATTGCGGAACATTTCATAAAACAGCCGTCTGCAGCGCCAGTAATTAACTGTTAATTGGCTCGAATTGCGACTTTATTTTTATAAGTAGTTAGTACTATGGTGGCTCTGCCTTAATTACTTAATTGCTCACCTTTTTTTTTTTCTCCTGGGAAAATGCATGATTGTTTGGTCTTTTCGTGAGAGTTCAATTTTTTAATCTCATTGATATATGATATAAGCAAGTTTAGCCATTTGAATGTTTATTTGATATGAATTATGATTCATGAACAACTCCTTTTTGTTATTGTGCTTCTTTTTAAAGAATAAGAATCAGACTAGTAACAATAATCATCATCGACTCATGAAACAAGTTTCTTGATTTGCTACTTCATTAATTTTGATCTCTCTGCAGGTAAACTGTGTATTGAGGTTACCCCAGCCTCTAAGATTGCTTTTATCTCAGAAGAACTCTGTATTGGATGCGGTATATGTGTCAAGGTTTGTGCAAGTTGTGGCTTATGTGCGTCTATGAATAAATTGTTTTAGTATTCTTATAATATGTTAATGAGTAATTATAATGGACTATTATACCAATTGTCCTGACCAAATAATATAATGATACAGAAATGCCCATTTGAAGCAATTCAAATCATCAATCTGCCAAAGGATTTAGATAAAGATACAACACATCGATATGGTCCAAACACCTTCAAATTGCACAGGTTATTTCTTGACTAAGCTTGTTAATTTATAAATTTGTTTCATCTGGTTCAAAATTGAAGGACAATCTGGTTGTAGGCTGCCAGTTCCTCGGCCTGGGCAAGTTCTTGGTTTGGTTGGAACAAATGGTATCGGGAAGTCCACAGCACTGAAAGTTTTGGCTGGAAAGCTGAAACCAAATCTTGGTCGTTTCAATGTAACATTCTTGATTGCCTTTTATGCTTCACTTTGTTGTGTAATAAAGCTCACCCGTTTCATGGATTTTTGCAGAACCCTCCAGATTGGCAGGAGATATTGACTTACTTTCGAGGATCTGAGTTACAGAATTATTTTACCCGTATCCTTGAAGACAATCTAAAGGTAATGTGAAACTCTTTACTTCAAAATGTAAACAAATGTATAAAATGATCATTTTAGGTTCATACCGCTTGTATTTCATTATGTGAAAATAACACAATGTAGGTGGATTATGGTTGCTGGACTTAACATCTTTCTTTTCGTACCTATTTGTCCTGACAAGCCCTTAAGATACTTAGATCTATTGTCTTAATTGATTGGTTTTTGAAGAATTCCTCACATTACCTTTATTTTGTCTCCTAAGTTGTCTTGCACTCTTTTTGGATTTTTTTCGTTGTGTAATGGAACAAGAGTGGTGGTGGGTTCTATTATGTCTTGTGGCAGGTTTGTTGTTTTACTATCTTGTGCCGAGTGAGTTACACGAACAAACAATTTTGTGCGGAGTGTGGATGGAGAGAGAAAAATATAATTTTTAGAGGGGTGGAGTGGTCTTTGGATGAGGTTGGGGGTGTGCGAGGTTTGATGTTTTGTCATGGGTGCCCGTTTATTGGGGTTTTTTTTCTTTTTTTGATATAATCAACTTACTATCATTCTATTGGATTGGAGCTCATTCTTGTTGGTAGTTGGGGGCTTTTTGTGGGAATGTTTTATATGTTGTTGTATACAGGGATTAAATATACCCCATACTGTTTCTGCTTTAATTGCATACAAGTAGTAGTAATACACTTTCCCAAACTTGGACTGGAGTGGTTACATGTTCTAGTTCTCATTAAAATCACTCAATATAACTTGTTTTTGTTTGGAGCACATTTTCTTAAAATTTATTTTCGTACGGATAAACTTTTTCTGAATTGATGAAAATGTAATAGGCAAGGGTAACTTTTTGTTGTCGCTAATAATGAACCATTTTTCAATTTTATGTTAGGCAATCATAAAGCCCCAATATGTTGATCACATTCCGAAAGCAGTTCAAGGGAATGTTGGCCAGGTGCTAGAACAAAAAGATGAGAGGGATATGAAGCAAGAACTTTGTCATGATCTTGAGCTTAACCAGGTTATAGATCGCAATGTTGGTGATCTGTCTGGTGGAGAACTTCAACGATTTGCCATTGCTGTTGTTGCCATACAGAATGCAGAGATATATATGTTTGATGAACCCTCAAGTTACCTTGATGTGAAACAGAGACTTAAAGCTGCCCAAGTTATTCGGTCTTTGCTCAGGCCCAATAGGTACTTTTGGTCTCTTTTTATTATATTACTAGCATTTTGTTTCTCTTATCTTAGTTTGACACAGTTCATGCATCCTGTTGCAGTTATGTAATTGTTGTGGAGCACGATCTTAGTGTCTTGGATTACTTATCTGACTTCATTTGCTGTCTCTATGGGAAACCGGGTGCTTATGGAGTTGTGACCCTTCCCTTCTCGGTTAGGGAAGGGATCAACATCTTCTTGGCTGGATTTGTTCCCACAGAAAATCTACGATTTAGAGATGAATCTCTTACATTCAAGGTGGGCGATTCTGCTGACTTTCAACACCAGAATAGAACGTTTAGACCATTGCAATTTATCATTTTTTATTTTTCTTCTTCTAGGTTGCTGAGACTCCTCAGGAAAGTGCAGAGGAAATTGAAACATATGCACGATATAAGTACCCAACCATGAGTAAAACTCAAGGAAATTTCAAGCTTCGTGTGGTAGAAGGTGAATTTACTGATTCACAGATTATTGTGATGCTCGGCGAAAATGGAACAGGGAAGACAACATTCATTCGAATGCTGGTATTTGGTCTTTCCATTACTTATTTCTAGTTCTTTTCTCTCTCTTTTTTTTTTAATAGTAGTAAATAGAAAATGTCCGATGAGCTGTATCGTTCTCATCCTAAGCATTGAATCCACCATTGACTGCATTTGCAGGCTGGTTTGTTGAAACCTGATACTGTCGAAGGCTCTGATATTGAGATTCCTGAGTTTAACGTTTCTTACAAGCCCCAGAAGATCAGTCCTAAGTTTCAATCCACTGTCCGGCACTTGCTACATCAGAAAATAAGGGAGTCCTATATGCATCCGCAATTTGTTTCAGACGTAATGAAACCCTTGCTTATTGAACAATTAATGGACCAGGAAGTCGTGAATCTTTCTGGAGGAGAGTTGCAGAGAGTCGCGTTGTGCCTCTGCCTTGGAAAGGTACAATTACATTGTTTCTTTCAGTGTTCCTGTTAAATAATAACCTTTCATCCAATATCATCGGCAAGCTGTATTAGCAGAAAGGAATCTGTCTGCCTGGATATTAGATGCATGAGACTTTTTCTGTATCAATTATTATTTTAGTTCTTAACCATTTTTCTTTCTTACTGAGAAAGTTGCAAAATATTTGTTCTCGACTAATATGAACAAGGAAATGATTAGTATATTGGTTTTATTCTAATGCTTGCAGCCTGCAGATATTTATCTGATAGATGAACCAAGTGCTTACCTCGACTCTGAGCAGCGTATCGTTGCTTCAAAAGTCATCAAGAGATTTATTCTTCATGCAAAAAAGACTGCCTTTGTGGTTGAACACGATTTTATTATGGCAACTTATCTCGCAGATCGCGTTATTGTTTATGAGGGTCAGCCGTCAGTTGATTGTACTGCTAATTGTCCTCAGTCGCTGTTGACTGGAATGAATCTCTTCTTATCTGTAAGACACTACGTTTCTTCTATCCCCACTCCACATCTTTTCCTTTTGGATTATTATACCATATCTTAAGAGGCAAAACGATAGTTGTTATGATTGACGAGTCTTCTTCTTTTGATCAATTGCAGCATCTTGATATTACATTTAGAAGGGATCCAACAAATTACAGGCCACGAATTAACAAGGTCGACTCAGCGAAGGATCGCGAGCAGAAGTCAGCTGGCTCATACTATTACTTGGATGATTAAGATTTTGCAGGTGCAATTCTTCACTCCTCCTATCCTCCTACATTTTCCGATAATAAAAGGTAGCTTTCCTATGTTTGCTTGGGGATGCAGGTGCAGAGGCTGGTTTTTTAACCTATAGAGAGCACGTCGGAAGCCAAACCGTCGAATTCGAATTTTCATCTTTGGAAGAGGTGCAAAAGAGGGGAGGATGTTGTTTGATTTTGTGGAATCTGTGTTTTTGGGTTATTGGTTTAATTTAAAGAAGCAGGCAGGCAGGGCATGTAGTATATTTCTCTTATGACCTGCTTTAACAAAATTCAAAAGTTTTCTCAGCCATCACAAGGCAAAGTCATCTCTTGAATGTTGTTGGTTCACTGTTTTTGTCCTCCTGTTCCCAAATTTGTATTTGATTATTAGATTTTCAAACATTTTGAGGAACAAAATAGTATTTTGCACATTTTAGATTTTGTAATGCGGCAATTTCTTTCGCTCAAGTTTTTAGAGAAATGAGTAGTTTTTTTTTATATATATACATTACAAGATTTTGGGTTCATTTACTTAGTTTTTTTTTTTTTTTCCACTTTATCTCAATCCTTTTTGTACGTTTAATCTATGAAAGCTTGAGTTGTTCGAGTTTGGGAAGTGATTCAAAACCCTAAACTCTCAACTTTCATAAATGTATCTAAATATAACACAATGGAAAGTCTAAATTGATACAGTTATGTAAATTTGGAGTTTAAATTGATACATTTGTGATAGTTTAGGGTTTAAATTGATACAATTATTAGTTTGAGATTATTTAAATTGATACGCTTTCCATGATTTTTGACAACTGGAAAGCTTTGTTGGTTTAGAGGTCTTTTAGGAAGGGCCTCCTTGGCCCTTGCCTTTAAGTTTATTGCCGTTATTTAATATATATCTCTCTGTTTCTATTCAAAAAAAAATATTTAAATTGATACAATTAATAGTTTCTAGTTAAAATTGGTACAACTTCAATAGGTATAAATTGATATTTTTTCAAAAGAATTTAAGCCTTTGAATTTCAGTGTCAAAATTTAACCTTTAAGTTTATAATAATTTCAATTTTAAAATGTTAAAATTAAATCCTCACCAAATTTATAATAATTGTAGAAATTGGACATTCAAATGATAAAAATTGATTCCTTAAATTTGTATAATTGTTATAATTTTTATAATTATGTAATTTTTTTTTTTTTTGCAAGGGAAACAGCTTCTTTATTAAAGAGTAATAATAAAGAGGCAAAAGCTCTAAGTACATAA
>JBBPDJ010000021.1:5539844-5577504 GCA_037974625.1 Cucumis cinereus
CATACTATTTTTTTACATATAAGGTAGAAGAATGGAATATATATAAGTATATATATATATATATATATATATATATAGATATATGTAATATGACAACTTTGTTTTAAAATAATATTATTTTAAAAAATGATGTCAAAAATAGGGTTGTTGGATAAATATTGTAAAAATAGAATAGTGAAGTCATGTACACATGTCATCGTGGAGCAACCGGTCAATGTTGACTCCATGTTCTCTGAAGTCGTGGACGTGTTCACGACTTCAACTCCTTCCTTTTTTATTCACACAAAAACAATTTGTATAAGGTAATGATACTACAATCTTTTTTTTTTATTCAAATATTTATTTATTTATTTTCCTCAATTTTCAATGCTTACCTCTCGATTTTTTTTTTATTTTTTTACTTAAATCTCTATTTATTATTATTTGATTTTATTAAAATGTTTAGAAACTTAAAATTATCCAACAAATTTAATTTTATAACTCACTTGTTCTAATTAAGTACAATTACAATAATAATTATTATTACCATTATTATTATATATTTATTTTGTATATGAATGAGGTTAGATTGAGTGTACGTATTTTGCTTTACATAAGTATTAACTACTCTACTTTTGTAAGGCCTATTATGTATAAAGCCCTTGAACCCAATTGTAACGATCGCTTAGATTCCAAGTTGAAGGCTCATTTTGGGTATATAGAAACATTATAGATTTCATTTCATTTGGATATATAACAATAATAAATTCTAGCATAGTAATATTTTTTAAAAGAAATATAGCAAACCCCGGTCGTGATATTGATAAACATTACTCAACTAATTTTATGTGTAGATCCTAATTTTCTCCTAAATTATCTCCTCACATTGTTTTGAAATTAAAATAAAGGATGCAATATTTTTATCAATTCACAATTATCTAATATTTAATCGTATTGTATACCTTGGTCGATACAATGGGATAGAAGAGGGAAGATAGACCACAATCTTCCTTCACCAATGAAGTGGTGATAACCACGGATAAATTTCATCAAAATGCTAAAAGAGCAACTCGTTTTGATCGAAAATTTGTTAGGACACTCCACGACCATTTATCCCATGAGGGTAAGTGGGTCGTGGACTAGCTACTTCAATGTTAAAGATTTTTAAAAAAATTAATCTTATAAAAAAAATTACACTAACTTATTTTTTTCTTACCAACCAATCCTACTTTATAATTATGGATTTTGAAGAATTACCGTAATTAACTTTCTTTTTTCTTTGCGACCAATCTTACTTATAATTATGGATTTTTTACTTTTAAGAATTACACTACAATTAATTTCCTTTTCTTTGATAACCAATCTTGGTTTTCCCATTTTTGTATTTGAAGAATTATACTATAATTATTATCTTTTCTTCGTCAACCAATCTTACTTTATAATTAACAAAGATTTGATCCTAATTCAAATGCTAGATCTATTTTGTTTTTAATTAATTATTTAATTTAATTTATATTTATTTTTTTAATCATTTAGCTATTTTTAAAAATATTAAATCAATTTACCATATTCCCAAATGAAACTTCATAATTTGCTGTTCCTCCTGTTAGCCCGTTTTATATCGAGCTAGGCTCATTAAGTTAGTAGCCATTCGGCCCAAATCTAAGTCCGGGCCGTCAGCCCAATATGCTCGCGTTGGGCAGTTGTGGAGCATCCTCCCCTGGCATGGTTCCTGTGATTTCGGGTGAGTTATTGGGGGTTGGTCGTCATTCTAAAGGCCGGAACTGCCGGCTTCCAGCTCCGGTCACCGGCCGACGGAGACTATTTATCGGCATATTCATAATCGATCGTTTCAGGAGTCCGAAAATCCCATCGCTTGATGTGAAATGGCCATTCCAGATGAGGACGACGAGTTCTTGGCTCAATTTCTCGAATCAGAGGTTCTTTCAGAGGTCTCCGACAAGGTTTCGACCTCTTTACTTTCTCTGTTTCTCTCATGTTATTTGTAGAGTTGGACTGGTTTGGGTATAGGAAAATTGCATGCATATCGTTTGTTTCTCCAAATTTTTGTCATGTTCATGTCGATTTAGGGTGAATTACGTTGGATGGTGATGAAATTGAGTGCGGATATTTGTAGGAAGAGGGGAACGCGCAGGAGGAACCAAAACCTAAGAGAGCTCGAATCGAACAGGTTAGCCCTGACGAACAAAGAGAGGTAGTTTCCGTTACTAGTTCCTCCTCTCAATCCAAGAGCGTTGTTCCTGGGAGGATTGAGACTGGAATTTTCAGTAAAATTCCTCCAGAGCTCTTCCGCCATATCCTCAAGTTTCTCTCATCAGAGGTATTGCGAACTGGGCTTTTCCCCTCTATTTTGTATGCTCCTTCTCCATTTTTTGTTATTCACTTACCTGTGTCTTTTGGAGCAGGATCTGATTTCTTGTTCATTGGTTTGTCGATTTTTAAATTCTGCGGCATCTGATGAATCATTATGGCGCAGATTGTAAGTTATGGCATCTTATGTGTACTTATCCATCCGCGTTTGATCTATATGCTATTCTTCAATGCTACTATTATGAAATTCTGCACTAAGGTAGTTCTAGAAATTTTCCCGCTACTCGATTGACACTTTTGCCTGGAATTTATCTGCAGATATTGTCTGCGTTGGGGCCTGCTGCCTGCGACCAAGAAGTTGCGCCAATGTCCTTGGAAAAAACTTTATATTCAGGTTCTTTATTCACTCTTTGTTAAGAAATGATCCTAAATCCTGTTTTTTGACATGCAAGAAATGGTTTTAAATTATTTGTCCTGTTTGAAACAGAAAAGATTTGAAGTGAGGCATTCTCTTTGTTGGAAATAAAATTAAAATATGATTGTTATTTCCTCAAAATTAATAGAAATTTAACACAATAAAATCCGTTAAGATTTGAATTCATTCCGAGAAAGAAAGAGCTTGATATTGATTCTCTTAAATCTCACATCATTCTATGGATCTGGGAGTACTGATGGGGTTCCTACCTGTGCACTATTTTCATTTTGTTAGTTGATTTTATTCCATCTTAAATGAAGAACTACTCATCACCCATTTTTGCTGTCATCCCAGCGTGACGAAGAAGATATGACTCAACTGGTTCGAGATTGCTCTTCTGAGTTTAAAGAGTACTACATCCAAATGCAAGCAGCAAAGAGAAGTCAAGCTCCTCTTCCTTCTCAGGTATCTGATTTTCTCACAAGCTTTGAACGCTGGTAAATAATCGCCGATATAGTTTCTGTTTCCATATTCTCTTGTTTAAAGATAGGATTGAATAATGTTCTTTTTTAAATTTGTTTTCTGGGTTTCTCCAAGGCTATATCCCTCCTGAATTTTTATTAATTCTATTTTTCTTGTGACTAAAAAAACCATTGAGCATTTTCAGGTGCAGGATGACCAAATAATTCTTGATAGGACCATGGCTGATCAAGTATCTACATGGAAAAGCAGCAGAGGATTGACTGACAAGGTAGTCCTAGATCACACTTGTTCTGGAGAAACATGTACATATTACCAAATTGGAGATGCATTTGTATGTGAAAAGACTGGACTTGTTCATGGTAAGATATTCTTATTTGGTATTCTTCTATCTTTTATATCAAATTTTGTCATAGATTGGTCAGTAACTTTAGACATGGTTTTTTCCTAGTATGTGACGACACTTGCAGAGAAGTCATTATGGATCCCAATGATGAACAACTTGTCTGCAGAATATCTGGACACTGCTTTGATACTCTACTTTTGCCAGATGCTATGGAACCAGATACTGTGAGTACACTACAATCCTCCTTCAATTGTAACCAACATTGCACTAGTCTGATCTTCCTTCTGCTATCTAACAGTAATATTCTAACTTTCTATCAGAGGGCTCACTACTGAAAATAGAGCAAGACTATTAATAGGCTCTTCTATTACTTGTTCAGATTAAATAGGTGGATAGCAGCAATTTCGTAGCTGCTTTCCTGGTTGGTGTTACTGTTAGTTGAGGGCCTCTGATTTATAACCTCTTCTTGTACTGACCTCTAGATTGAGCTGCTATTGGCCGACTTCATGTTTTGATACCCAAAGCTTAAACTGTTTGGTGTTAGTATGATTCACAAAGTCCGGTATTTAGATACATGAAAAGATGCAAAGTTGCAGAGAATAACATTGCAAGAGTTTGGAACTTAAGATCTCTTGTACTAATACCTTGTTTTACTACTAATGTTTAAATTATTAGATTAATGACATCTAATTTATATGACGTTTAATCTTATCAAATAATTTATATGATGTTTAATTTGAGGCGACCTTAGGCGAAGCGATTAAGGGTCTTCACGCCTCTGTGTAAGTCAAGGTGAAATTGTGGACTCATAAGTGAGTAAAAAATTGTGCTTTTGTTTCCAAGTCTTGTGGATCAAACTAAACTGAAACCATCCGATTCAAATTAATTTCGTAAAATGGAGAGAAATAGGGAAAAAGGTATTAGAAGGATTCAGTAACCTCTTGTCAGCCCCAGACGAGGAAGAACTTGTCGAAACAGATTCTAAGAACTAGGAGTTATGATTTAAGGAAGAAAGGTGGAGGGGATGCAGCATGAAACACATGAAATTTCAAATCGAAATTTGAAAGATCAAACGTTAGTGAAATCTAATTAATTACTTTATAAAAATGGGTGGGTGAGTGAGAAGGTTTGGTAACCTTGTTACAAATAGTCTGTGAAAGAATTAATTTTCTATAGTAAATTGGGAACACTCCTCGAAGAAGGAAGCTTTGCGAGAAAGAAATTTGGTATGTTCAATACTTATTTTTTTTTTTTAATAAGACACAGTATCAGTGATATATATATAAGAAATCCAAAGATAACAACTTAAAGGCAAGGGCCAAGATAGCCCTTCCAAAGAGACAGCCAAACCAACAAAGCTTTCCAATTGTTAAAAATCATGGAAAGACTATAATTGCAAAAGAGATTTGTGTGGTTAAAGCACCACCAGGACGCTGTGTTTTGAATCACAGACCAAAAAGAATCAAAAGAATAACTAACATCTTTGAAAACCCTTCTATTCCTTTCTAACCAAATCCCCCATAGAAGAGCACAAATAATACAATTCCACAGGATGTTCCCTTTCGGCCCAAAAATCTTCAAACCTGTAGCTTCACCGAACCAGTTCTCAATTTTCTGAGGCAAACATAATTGTAAATTGAAAGTATTCAAAAGCCTAGACCACCCCTTTCTAGCAAACTCACAGTGTATAAAAAGATGATCCAACGATTCTTCATCTTTTTGACATAGACAGGATATGGATGGATTTAGGGCATACCTTGGCAGTTTCTTTTGGAGCTTGTCATTTGTATTTAAGCTTCTATAAATAAGGGACCAAAGGAAAAATTTCACCTTGTTTGGACACTTGAACTTCCATATCACCCGAATGATAGGATGAGAGATGCTACGGCCATTTTGGGGGATCTTTTTAACATTCATACAAAAAGCTGATTTGGAAGAAAACTTCCCAGATTTGTCCGGATTCCAGGAAACACCATCTTTCTCTTGCGACGGAGTCCAACTCATCAGAATATCAAAAATAGCAGCTGCTTTTTCATACTCCTCCTCCCGAAAGTTTCTTCTCAACCCCAGATTCCAAGCTTGGCTATCAAGGTCCCAACAATCTGCCACCCAAGCATTCTTTCTCAGAGAAGACTAAAAAGATCAGGGAAGATAGAAGACAGGGGTCTGTCACTACACCAACAATCAGTCCAGAAATGGATTTTCTGTCCATCTCCTAGCATGACTTCTTGTTTATAGATACCTGCCCACATTCTCTTAGCGGTTCCTCTCTTAGGCTGATTGGTGCACCATCCATTACTCTCCTCTCCATAGATAGACGTAATTATCTTTCTCCACAGGGCTTGTTTTTCACTGATAAACCTCCACAACCATTTGCTTAAAAGAGCTTCATTCTTCTGTTGGAGGCAACCCACTCCCAAACCACCAAAACAGATCGGTCTGCTTGTAATCTCCCATTTAACCAAATTGAGCATAGGAGTACAGTTCCCACCATTCCACAAAAAATCTCTGAACTTCTTTTCTAACTTCTTGACAATAGCAACTGGGGCTCTAATCAAAGAGAAGAGATAGCAAGGCAGACTGTTCAAAACAGCTTGTGTTAAAGTTAACCTCCCTCCTTTGGATAAATAGTTTTACCCCATTTATCAATCTTCATTGATATTCTTTCTAACAAATCAAACCAGGTGCTCTTCATTGCATTTTGTTCACCAATAGAAAAGCCCAGATCGGGGAAGGGAAGGCAATCCAGTTTACAGCCTAAATGATCAGACAAAGACTCCATCATCGAGGCCTCTATATTTAGCCCAATCAGTGAAGTTTTTGACACATTTAACGACATACCAGCACCTTTGAGGAAAAGATTAATAATCTGCCACCATCTTTCTACATTTTCCATAGACCAATCCATGAACAAGAGTGTGTCGTCCGCATACTGAAGATGAGAAATGATGTAATTTTGGTGACCAACAGAAATTCCTTTCATTACTCTTTTTTCTAGGCAGATATGAATCCAATTGCTTAGAGAATCTCCCACAATTGTGAAAAGAAACGGAGCTAACAGATTTCCCTATCTTAACCCCCGTTTTGCAAAAATCTTCCCTCTCGGTCTGCCGTTTATCAAGATGGAGAAGTTAGTAGAGGAAAGGCATCCCCAAATCCACTTCCTCCATCTCTTCCTTGCCTTTAAGCTTAAGAGCCGAATCGAGAAATAACCAATCGACCTTGTCATACGCCTTTTCAAGATCTAGTTTCAACATAACACTTTTCTTACCACTGTGTAAGCAGTCAGCAACAGTCTCTGAAGCAACTAAAATGGCGTCTAAGATTTGTCTTCCCTCCAAAAGCCATTTGGGAATCGTTGATGATTTTGGGGAGAACTCCTTTCAACCTCTTAGCAAGCACTTTAGCAATAATTTTGTATAGAGAAGTAATTAGGCTGATGGGCCTCAAGTCATTTACTTTAGTAACCATTTTTTTCTTTGGAATGAGGCAAACGTTTTTAAAAAAATCATGGAACACTTCTACTAAGTCATTCTTCAAAATGTTCCAAGATTTTTTAAAGGACTATCCAGTCATACCATCCGGTCCCGGTGCTTTCCTGTTTCCCATGTCAAAAACAGCTTCCTTAATCTCTTTTTCAGTGAAAGGGCTTTCCAGCAGCTTGGCATCCTGTTCATCAAGAGATTTTCCACCATTAATAGTGCAAACAAAAGGCTGGTCAATCTTTGATCCATATAGAGTAGAGAAGAAAGATAGAATCTCCTTACAATATCCTTCTCTTCAGTTAGTTCTTCCCAATTGCTGTTTTCAAGGCGATGGATAATGTTCTTGCTTTTTCTAGTCGAAGCCCATCTATGAAAGAAACTCGAGTTCTCGTCCCCTTCTTGTAACCACTGTAACTTACATTTTTGGGCCCATAACTGTTGCTCTTTGGTTGCAATTTCAAAGAGCTCTCTTCTCAAATTTTCCCTTTCTCTAATACAATCGTCATCCAACACATTTGAGTCTTCCAACTCGTCAATCCACTTTATTTTGCTCAACAGCCCCTGTTTCTGGGAGAAAATATTACCATTAGTTTCTTTACTCCAATTCTTCAGCTTCGGTTTCAAGTTTTTCAGCTTCATCATGAACGAATAAATGGGCCATCCTTCTACTATCAAACTACTCCACCGGTTCTCCATATTCTTTACAAACAGACGATGATTTAACCAGAAGTTCTCAAACCTGAAAGGAGACGGACCCCATGCCTGAGGGCCCAATCTTAAGAGGATGGGAAAGTGGTCTGAAGTAGTTCTAGTCAGCCTTTCAAGCTTCACTTCTTTGAAGAAGTCAAACCAATTTGGGGAGATAAAAAATCTGTCCAGCTTTGAAGCAGCTGGTCTACACCCTGATCTGGACCAAGTAAAACGCGCATTAGCCAAAGGAATATCCACTAAGTTCGTCCCTTCAACAAAGGAATTGAAATTCTTCATACTGCTAGTTGCAATTCCCCCAGAATTTCTCTCTTGTACCCATCTAACATTGTTGAAATCGCCACCCAAACACCAGCTATTGCCACAACAACCAAACAAGCTCCTAAGATCCCCCCAAAAATCATCTCTATTTCTGTAGGAGACCGGCCCGTAGATCCCAGATATCCACCCCAAAACCCGAGGTAAATTTGCATAAAAAAGAGATAGAAAACTGCCCAGCAATTGAGTCAATAATAGATACAACGTTTTCTTTCCACATAATAATGATACCTCCCGAGGTTCCAGTTGCATTCAAAGCTGTCCACCCAATGTTACGACTGCTCCACAAAGATTTAATCACCTCCCTATCAATAACAGCAAGTTTGGATTCTTGCAGCAGCACAATATCAGGACTAAGATTAACAAGTAACTCCTTGATCAACACTCTTTTCGGGCGAGCATTAAGACCCCTCACATTCCAAGAGAGTATTAACATGGATAATGAGATACTTCCCTAGACAGCCCTTCTTCAATTCTGTCTTTGGCTTCCTTCTCCCATGTGTTGATGAGAGCCTTTACTTCTCTCGATATGTTCTTCGCCTTACTGTGAGCCCCAGATTTTTTTTGCTGAGATTTAGATTTTTTAGCTATTGGCCGAATACACAAGTTGTGTTCTAGCAGGACTGAAACAAGTTCTTTGCTGAACATTGCGAGATTAAAGGATGTCTCTGGCGGGCATATTTCTGTCTCACTTTCTAACACATTTCCATCTGTCTCTTCCACACTCATTAGTGGAATGTAACTTTCTACTAAGGCTAATTGATGAACATCTTCCTCCCTACTCAGATCCTCGTCAACGCTCTCAAAGAGACCCTCAAAGTCTGCTGATATGTTCGTGGTTTCTTCATCATCTCTATCATCAAGTGCTGAAAATCTGTTCTCTATGAAGTTGCTAGCTGGGCTTGAGATTTCTGATTCTGACATATTCTCCACGTTATTCTTCATCTGTTTAGGAGACGTTGCAGGAGCACTTCTACTTGTTGACCCTATCGCAGATTTTTTGAAAAAAGGATGGACTTCGTTCTTCTCTGCAAATTTAATTTTTTTACATTTATTATTTTTTCGTTTAAAGCCCGTCTCTGAACAAGTTGCGATCCCATCCATTTTCCTTTTTAAATCTTCTGTTTCCATATTGACATTTGAACTAATCGGGCCCATCATTTCAGCCGCGTCTTTAGCCACCTTCATCCCATCATCTATCGGGCCCAAAGTTTCATCCACGTCCGGCCCATCAGAGGTTATTAAATCCTCTATTTTCTGTTTACCTTTTGTCGTTTCCTCGGCCCATGTTGTCATAGCCCTTGACCGAATTAGTGGGCGCCAAAACCCCATTTGAATTTTGCCTTTCCTCTCTCTTCAAACCAATGTTCAGCTTTTTCAGTACAATAGTCTGTCCTGATTTCTCTTCCATCATCGTACAAACAACAGCAGCTTGGGAGGTCACATCCACGGTCAACATTTTGTCTGGGCTGTCCATCCTCCAAATATCCATCGGGTTTGGACCCACACCATTCGGAGCTCCAAAAATTTTTTTTGCTGCCTCCGGTGAGAAGGAGCCATGGATTCCGGCGTCCTTGTCAATCAGCAGTCTAGGGTCTTGGTAGGTCACCAGTTGTAACAAAAAATTATCCTCTCCTTTTAGCTCAATCTCAGCCGGGAGAAAGCCACAGTAATTATTTTGAACTCTAATGGAGATTTCCATGCATTCAATGAGTGTATGGTTATCATCTGCCAACTCCATAAACCCTCCCAATTGATTGCCTATTTTTTCAATAACTTCTCTCTTCCATAAATGCATAGGAAGGTTCCTGATTTTAACCCATCCTCCATAAGAAGGAGGCGCATTCTTCCATGTTTCCTTTGGTCCCATTTTTCCATTTTCAAGGTGAATCTACCATAAGTCGCCCATCCTTTGTTCAAGATTAAAAGTCTCGCCATGGTACGGTCTGGGCATTTTAGCAAGGCCTTATCTAGGTGAAAAGGATTAATTATGAATGAACTTTCTGTTTGCTCTTGGATGGCTGAAAGAAGGTATGTTCAATACTTATTTGGCAACTTTAAAGTTGGCTAATGTTTTATTCATGTCAATCCTTAATAGGAATATTTTAGGTTAAAATATCATTTTTTCCTATACCTTAGAGTTTGTTCTTGTAGTTTCTGTACTTTTAAATGTCCAATTTTAGTCCCTAGACTTTCATTAAATCTTAAATTTAGTTTCTACTATTAGTTTATTGTAGATTTTTTCATTGCTTATTAGCATTTTCACTATAAATTTTTAAAATTAATCATATATTATTTTTCTTTGCATGAAAAGTTATTGTGATTATTTAATCAATTTCAATAAAAATTAACTTTGAGGAACCAAATTTAAGATTTGTTAAAAGTACAAGGACTAAAATTGAACAAATTTCAAAGTACCGGACCAAAATGGTATTTTAACCAATATTTTATAATTTCTCTATGTTATGTTGTTGGTTAGTTTTTATATAAATTAAAGACTTAAACATCTGGATGTGTTTACAATATATGCTCTGTATATATTCTTTATTTAGTTATTGGGTATTGCTTCAACTCCAGCCTGCCTTTTTATCGCTTCTCAACTTGGGGGATCAAAGGGATTCTCATTTTGAAGTTTGCCTTGTGCTTTAAAAACATTGTATACACACACACCCATTGAGGCCTTATGGCTTAATATTGGGCAAACGACATCAATTACAGACACTAATGTAATTAGATTTGCTGATTCATAGCCAAACTTTTGCGATCCTAAGTAAAGTCGGTTGTGATACTTCTACATATTTGCTCCATAGATGCTACATCTATCCATTCATAGAACATGAAATCATGTAATGAACAAATGGGTCAACGTGTAATGATACTATTTATTGTACAAAAGGGTTCTTACCTCTCTCCAATCCTCCATCTCTTTGCTATTTATTTATAACAGTGATACTTTTAAATTGTTCTTGTTCTTTATTTCATAATTCTTGTACTATTGGATCCCTTCATACACGTTTATGTCTTAATTGATGTATGTTAAAACTCATGTGATGGTATGTCAAACTTGCAGGAACAGCAACAAGCCGGTGGAACCGATGAGGCGGAACCATTCATGGGTTCAGGCCGTTTTGGTAAAAAAGATCATGATATTTCCTTCTCTTTTTTTTACTCTGATTGTTTATTTTACTTTGAAGAATGTTGTGACACCCTAGTTAAGATATACATAGAATTATTAGGATAATATTTTTATGATTATTCGAAGAGGCATATTATTGAATAGCTCCTAAGTTTGTTAGGATTTTAAGTTATAAGCAAAGGGCGTTGAGGTAGATTTTGGTGGGATTTGCTTTGGAGAATTTGGGAGGAACTTGACCTCTTGAAATGCTAGGTTATCTTAGGTTATCTTGTTGCTCTCCTTATAATATTACAACATATTTTCATATATTTCCATATTTAAGTATTCTTGTTAGGATGTATGCTAACAATTTTATGTTAAAATACTGGCAGCTCGAGCTTACTTGTTGGGGTACAATTGTGTTGACGAAGCGGAGCTAGAAGCTACTCTGAGGTTCTGTTGATTCGGAACTGCAAGGAGTTGGTTTGATTCAACACCTTCACTGCCTCCCCTATGCCAATATTAGTCAATTTCATTTCGTGTAGAAGTTTGTTAAATTAGGTAATATATAAATATATATTATATATATATTTTGTTTTAACCAGTTTCTTACATTCTATTGTTGGTATGCCCCTCTCTCTCACTCTCTCTCAAGTGTGCATATATATTGAAGAAATATGTCATCTTTTATACTACAATTCACTATGTAGTTTAACTTCGGGTTTGGTCCTTTGGTTCTTGGGTTAAAATACATCTAGTATTACTGTCACCATATGGTCTTTTCTAAGTTAATGTTATCTGAATTCAACCTTCATTTGATTAAAAATGTTACATATTTATTGTGACCAAAACACAAGGATTAGTAGTGTATTTGTAATATCTCTCTGTTTCAAAAAATATATTGTAATACTTGAGAATTTGAAGACCAAATGAAAACAATAGTTTTAGATAGCTTTTGTACATCTTGATTAATTTCATAGGACAACCTGTTTGCCTCTACAAACATTTGGATGTCAAGAAAAACGGTAGAAAATTAATTCTTTGATAGATGCTATCACGAATTGAATTATTGACCTCTAGTCATTTAGTATGATCATGTCTCTTTTCTAGTCATTTAGTATGATCATGTCTCCTTTTTACCATTCATAACAGTTACTCATAATAGTTACCATGAAAGCCATACTTAAAACCTAAAGAGTGAAAAAGTTTATAGCAAACAGGTGTCTGATGAAAATGGTTGTTTAGAAACGAGCAAATTTGACTAGCCATCTGGAAAGTGTAACACTGAATTGAGCATAAAACTACGGAGTTTAATTATGGGGAATTGAGGCAATGAGTTTGTTTCAAAATAAAAACAAAAAGGTCAAATTCGTGGCAAATCCCCCATATGGAGAGAAATATGTATTATATTCTTTTGGTTATGTCACAAGCTACATTGATTGAAGTTTTGAACCAAAGCTTTACTGCTAAACGAATATGGAATATTAATTAAAGTTACATAATCATGTTTCGAGCTTCAATTATAACAGTGAGTTATGTGGCCAACTTCGAGTAGAGTACACTCTAAAGTTATTACTAATAAGAATGTGTTTGTTACGATGATTACTATTTCCTACTCATGTTTTCTTTCCCACTTTATTGTATTTCTATAATACTAAAATAGTTTGGACTTCAAACACAGACTATTAGAACCCAGACCAAAATAGTATGTACTCCAAATATAGACTAATACAATCTACCTGACTGTTATAAACCACGGACCATAATAACCAACTACTTCAAATACCCCAAGTTTAATTGATAAGAGTGATATTTCTATCCTTTATTAGAATAAACAAGAAATTGAAAAGCAATAATGAGCAAATACTTGAGATGGGGATATCATCAATGAAAATCACTCAATAAGGGTAAAGTTGAATCTCATGTCATATTCTACCACGTTATAACAATAGATCGATACTGATAGTAGGATGTTCCTCAATCAAAGAACCAAGTAATTCTTTCTCCTTCATCAAATCTCAATCAATTAATTTCTGTGTGCAATTTTCAATTTTCCATCATATTCCCATGTGTAATCTCATCAAACGTAATCAGTAACAAATATCATTTTAATTCAAATTTTAGAGACGTTACCTGCTAAAAACCAACGCCAGTCAGCCATCTTATTTTGAAAATGCTAAGCTCCAAAAAAGATCTGGAAGGCTTCACATCTTTGCTCATCCTTTAAGTTTAATGTACAGTCAACGTCCGTGGAGCCTACCAAATCCATTCATGACGAACAACAAACTGATATTCATGACTATTTTGAAGTCAAGTCCCCCAGATCCTGAATATATACACAAGGTAAGATATACTAGTGTCTTCTCTTCTTAACTCGATCACATTTCTCTTGATCAGAATCATCTGATGAGTAATAATTCTTTCGGCCTTTGCTTCTACGGTGCCTGTTTAATTCAGAATCATCAGAAGAATAAGACTTCCTCGGTCTCGTTTTGCTACTTGAATGATGACTATTTAAGTGTAGGCCCTTCGATGAGGAATGTTTGGATCTGCTTTTATCAATTATTGGATGTCTCTCAAATTCGGAATCTTCAGAAGAGTATGATTGATTTTTTCTACCTGATCTGTGTTCTAATTCAGAGTCCAGTCTTTTGTATGAATACAAATCCTTGCATTTCCTCCCTTTGTCATGCCTCTCGGAGTCTGAAATAACAGATGGGCTTGGTTCTGGGCAATATCGATCAGGAATATGAGGCTGCTCAAAGTTGGAAACATCAGAAGTATTTAACCGCTTTCTTCTATGCTTTTTAGTCCTACGATGCGTTTTGGAGTCGGAATCATCGGACAAATACGAAATCTTGTGCTTGTTCCTTCTATCGCTATTGGACTCTGAGGTTTCGGAAACATTAGAAGTATTTAAACGCTTCCTTCTATGCTTTTTAGTGTTATGATGCATTTCGGAGTGAGAATCATCGGACAAATGCGAAATCTTGTGCTTGTTACTTCTATCTCGTCTATCAGACTCTGAAGTTTCTGAACTTGATTCACTATTGACTTGTTTCTTTCTTTTAGATTTATGTTTCTTCTTTGATATTCTCTCATCATCTTCTAGGTCCTTTTCTTTTCTACTAGAAGATGACAGACACTTTTTCCTTGAGCTTTGCCTTGAAGACTTCTTTTTCTTGGGTTTGCTTGAAAAGTTGGACAGCAATTCAGGGAGGATACCACCACTGCTGAGAAAGCCTACAAATTAGATGGGAAATAATAAGTTAACAACTAAAAACGGAAAATACACACACACACTCTATGTATATATATATATATATATCATAATTAAGGGTTTGTCATGGTGGAAAAAGCATCTACCTCCGTACTCATCAAATATGTCCTCAGCAACTATTTGCTGATTTGGATCATCCGGATTAAACCCTCCACGGGGAGGACTAATTCCCGGTTTTTGCTTCAACTCCCACTTTAGAGGCTGTAAATAATGAGAAAAGAAAGCACACAAGAAGGAATGTTTAAAAAAAATGCTAGAATCAGAATTGCCAATTGATTGTAGAGCAAAAGGAAAAAGCAACAAGAAATAACCTTCTTGAGATAATTAATGAAAGTAAAAAATGATAACATCAATTTCAGCATATTGCAAACAGTATACACAGTCATATAATTTCTCAGTTACATGAAAATCAACAATTTAAATTAGGAAATAATGCAATGTAAGTTCCGGACTAAGAAGGGATCAAAATACTAGCCTCACTGGTCTCTGCATTGGCAAGTATGGTGGTTAGAGGGTCATCTCTTTTCAATCGAATTTCTTCATTTGGCATTATAGCATCCTTCAACGGACATTCACGGTCACCACTTTGATGACCAAAAATTCCACATCTTACACATTTTACATTGCGTACTTCTACCCCAAAAGGTTTTACTCTTGCAAAAACACCTGTGTCCATCCTGAAAACAGGACCCAAAATAATCCCATAAATCTCTAATAACGAGAATCCTTATATACAGGATTAAATCATTAAATATGAATCAAATTTAGACTACATAACCCAAAATTAACACTGACTTTGATAACCCCCAGGTCCCCAATAATACCCTACAAACATTAGACTGTTCATTGGCTGCTTGGCAGCTCATTTCGTAGATTACATTTTAAACTCTGATTCTACCTATGAGAACCCTCCAATATGTTTTAAGTATAACTGTAAAAAAGAACAGGCGGACATCCATTCCGAGACAACCAATCCATATAATAATGACATGAAGAATTTGATGTTGCATAAAATCAACTGAAAGTCTACTTACAGATGTTCTTGAAAACTAATTTTCCACCTATAAAGTCAAAAGTTGATAAACAATGAATAGCATATTCTCAAGAATGAATAGCATTTTCTCCTCTTCAAGCAAAAATAATGAGCCATCAACACTTTTTGCTTTCATGCTAAGTACTAAATAATTAATTTCATTCAAACTATGGAAAGTGTTTGCAACAAACCAAGGTGGTACAAAAAAGTAGAAAAAAAGAACTTATTCTCATTAAATCTCTGCAGATTATCAACTTACCTAGGAGCATTTTTCAATACTTCAAATTCTTCTTCAGTGGGCAACGCACGCCCAAAAACATCTTTTGGCCTCGGTTTTTTACCAGGCTCCCTACCGACCGTGCTTGATGATTCTGGTGGCCTGCAAGAGCAAGCGGAAGAAAAATCTTACTACCTTCAAGGGGTGGGGGGGGGGGGGGGGGTGGGACTTCAAATCATGCCCATTGAATATTTGTTTTCCACTTCCATAAGAAGAACAAGAACTGATTCCATAAGCATGATATAGGTTAAGTACTCATTTGCAGAGCCATCCTTGGGCAGATCCTGAGAGGGGTTATCTCCCTCTTGTTTCTTCCTGTCATCAGCGATCTCTGCAGCTTTCGCACTTTCAGCATTGTAACCAGGCGGTCGTACGTACATGAAACTAACCGCTTTCATCATCTCCAACTAATTATCAAACAAAGGTTTCAGAGTCCATGGCCAAAAATTCTCCATAAATAATAAGCAAAGTGAGTTCGTCAGTTAATAAATGGAAGGAAAATTATAGACTACTATTTATTCTCGTAAATAAACTACAAAAGCTGTCCTCAGAATCGAAGAGTAGACAGAACAACGTTGGGAGAACCATTTGAACCATGCCATCATCATCTTTAAGATCGAGCTTCGCATAGCAACTGTCAGTAGCGGAGTTCTTTTGTTCCAGAAACTATATAGACATGAAACTTTAAAAAATTGAGAAAGCCATTCTCACAAAAACCTAACCAAGAAATATAGGAAAACCGTTCTCCAACTTGCTTCATAAGCAACCAGAAAGCGGAAGAACGAATGAAAAGTGAGTTCAAAATTACTAAATGTCACTTACCTATACAAACTTCACAAAAATACGAAATGAGAACTGCTTCAAATCAAAGTGTACATGTCAGAAAGCGAAAAAAAAAAAAACTAAATAAAAACCTTTTCCTTCTCTTTCTTGGAGACGAGAGCAGTCTGGCGAAAGAACTCCTGCTCTTGAGCATACTGAGAACAGAAAAATTCCCCGATTTCATTAGAAAACGAAGAAGAAAAACCTCTTGAGTTCGAAACAATATAAATGAAGCATATAATTGACCTCGCGAGCAACTTCCTCGGCGCGCTTCTCTCGCTGTGAGTGAGTCTGCTCGGCAATCCATTTGCGGCGCTGATTAGGGTACGAGAGAGGATGCCATGGCTTCTGGTTGAGATACGAATGGCTCCAGGCGGTGCCGGCTTTGGTCTTGTAATCGACTTCGCCGGATCCAGCTTTGTCGGAGAACCTTTTACTTAGCCTAATCCCTCCTCCTTCTTCTCCGTCCATTCTCCGCCGTCGTCGTCGTCGTGGCCGCTGTAAATTCCACGCTTCGTCGTCCGACCACAAATTTGATAGTTCGGCAGTTCGTCTATTTCTTCGCCGTGCCTTTCAAGTTCACTCTAAACTGGGTTGTGGCCCATTGACTTAATTTGAACTCAATAATTCATGGGCCTAAGCCCAGTCATCACCAATTTGGGCCTCAAAATGGGCATGTGGTCTATTCATTACCAATTCAGCTATTTTTCGTTTATTTGACAATTTCCCATTTTTAGTACAAAACCCAGTCCCAAGCGTAAAGTTGTGATCAGATAATTGTAACAATAACGATAATCCACATTAATCCAATCAAAAGTATAATGTATATAATGTATTTCTTTTATAAAAAAAAAATCCAGCTTTTTTTAAGTTATATTTAACTAATTGGAGATCGTTATTATAATGTGGCCATAATCTTGCATGGATGGATGAAAAGAACTGTACAACTTTGTTCACTATTAGAAGACATAAGCATGCAAAGTTTTTAATTTATATCGAATTTCCATTAATATTCTGTATGTATGAATTTCAGAGCAACATAAATAATAAATCGAAATTTTCATTATATCTTGAAAAAATTTATGAAATATAAAAAAGAAACAACAAAATTGAATAAACAGTAAACATTTAAATTGTAAAATGTTTTTTTTTTAATTTAAATATATTTTTTGAACTGTTTGCATATATAGTTTTTCCTTATGACATTGACCTTTTGTTGATATATCTATCATATTCAAACTAGAACAAGGTCTCGATATTTCCTACATTTTCGTCATCATTGTCTTCATGGTTGCCCTTGAATAGCCTCCCCTATGAACCATGAGCTAAGATGAGTCTGCTATATTTTGTCTAACATCAAAAAAACGTCTGACTTTTTATATCCTTCTTCCAAAAAAGGTGGGTTAATGTTGCCAATTACAGGGGAGATGATCTTTTTTTTCTTTTTTAATATCCGTGAATGTTCGAACCAGCTTACGCGCACCTTGACTAATCTCACGGGACAACCCGCCTGACCCTACAACATTTGGATGTCAAGGAAACTCGTAAGAAAATTAATTTCTAGATAGTTGGCCACTATGGATTGAATCCATGACTCTAATTATTGACCTTTTTACCACTAGACCAACTAATAATGGTTCAGGGGGAGATGATCTTCTAATACGAGGACGAGTGGCTTGTACTCATCTTGATGCAAGAGTATTAGCCTTTTTTTCATGAAAACAACTTCCATTGAGATAATATATATATATATATAAATAAAGAGCATAAAAAAAAACAATTCCACCAAAACATTGCCAACTAGTGGAAGGGGTTCCATGACAACGCTATTCTATCAGTGGTAAGTGTGGGATCTTGGGAGCAAAAGGAAAGAATTTAGTGTGCTTAGTGAAGGCAAACATATGATTGTCTAACTCACTCAACATCAGAATCTTGATCCATTTGATTTTGAAGCACCTCAGCCTGACAAAAGATGGTGTTGAACTAAAAATGTTGAAACCTGCACAATTTTCAGTCTTATTGATTGGATGACTGGGCATTCTTCGATCTTTTATTCGGTTTCTTCTTCAAGTGTTTTCCTGGATACAATTCGATGTCGGATCTGTCGATAGAGATTATCATTTTCAGTGCAAATGTAATCAAGATGGGGATCATAATATGCTATCTTTCACTATATAGTAAAAATAATGTCTTAAAATTAGTATCTCAAATACTGATGAGGCAGAAAGAAATTACCTAATTGCTTTCTCAAGAAGTGGCTGTTCTTTGTTAATCATGTGGGGATGTCTTTGTCGAGACAAAAAAATTTAAGGGATATGTGGCAAACAAGAATTCAAGCTTAAATCCCCCTGGGAATTGCCTATTCTACACCACCTTTCAAATATTTGAAAGCTCCTTCTGATTGTAGAACCATAAAACGACAGCACAAGAAGGCCTACCGAGCTCGCGACCCTACTTGAACAGGACCTATTCTATAGGTTGTACAATTGTGTTCTTGAATTTTAAGAGGGTATACCAAACGCAATGGTTTTCCTTCACACGGTATAATTTCATCAAACCAATGAGATGCAATACCTGATTTGGCTGCTTGATCCAATTTTCTCGGTGTTAGGTTAACAGAAACCAACCAGCATTCATATCACAAATTAGATTTAGATCCAATGCCTAACAAAATATCTATAAGTTTTGAAGCCTTGGCTTGATCATGCTTCAAACTTCCACAAATATTCTCATTCCCACCGTCCTTGTTACCTCCGTTACCGAGGGAAGGAAGATCACTAGATTTACCTTTATTCATGAAGGAATCATGTTTTGCAGCAAATGCCAAAGTTGACAATAGTGCCTTCTGAGCTGATTTTGGTGTTCCTTTACTAATGCTAGAAGCTAAGCTATCAGAAACTTGACCAGAAGATATCGGTGTACCTGGCGGCCTCAATAATACTGCACGTAAACCTTCATGCTTATCACACACATTTCCCTTATTCTGTACAAATAAATCAGTACCCGCTTTCAAGTTGGAAGACGAGCTAACCAACTCATTAGAAGCATAATTTCCAATGGGAGACAAGAAGTTCGTTTGTTTGGGTGTTGTCATTTGCACTTTCGTGGGTAGCTCATTGGAATCATGACCAGTTTTGGAAACAGCTTGAATCTGATTACCAGATGGAATAGAATCCCCACTGTAGCTTGAAGGAGTAGCTAAGTTCTCACGGTTAGACTGTAGTGAAGTTCTACCAAACGATAAAAAATCTATCCCCTTTGGTGCTGTGTTTGGCTGAATCTTCCTCAAGCTTTCGTTTGATTTTTCTACCGAACAAAACCCGCTATGAGCTAACACATTTCCACATTCCACATTATCATTCTTCATCTGAGAAGAACTGTCCAGTGACTTCCCAAAAGAGAGAAAGTTAATTCCACTAGGCGGTGGTCCAGTCATTTTCTTCAGCAGAGTTCCTCCCAGTGGAGTTCTATTGCATGAAGTTCCAGTAACAAGAATTTGCTTAAGGCGACCACTCATACTTGATTGCTTTTGAGTGCCCAAACTATCTGGTATTCCTGGTGGTTTGGAGTCGGTTTTCAAATTCGGCGTACTAGTTGACTCTTGTGGCAAAATCTGTAACAGATCAGCAAAGTATTAACCGACTACAATGCAGCTAGACTAATAAAACCGAAAATCAAAGTAATCACATTTGAAAATGCAAAACGTATACCTTGTGTGAAAACATACAAGAATCCCCTCTAGGACATGAACCGTTGGAAACAAAATTGGTACAAGGATACTTGGACAACTGATGATCAAATGGACAGTCACCACCTTTCATACATGAATGGCGTGCAAAATAACTACATGGCTGCAAGATCAATATGATTGATTTAGACAGAGAAAAGTCTCAGCCGAAGTAGGGAATATGTATACAGAGAGAGAGAGAGACCATTTTTTTAAAACCAATAATATATAGTCATTCCTGATTCCCCCAAAATAACGGAAGCGTGATAATTGATATGTTTATAAGTTGGAAATAGTTAAGGTAAAAGCCACTTAAGAAGCTAACTGGGAGCAAAGCTTTAGTCAAAGCAAACCATTCCAAAATCAGGTAGAATAAGTTAGAGTGAACTAAAGCAACAAACATTTGTCAAGAACCAGAACTTACAGTGGATTTCGTTAACGGAGTTGTATCATGAGAAAATTTACACTTGTCACCCTGAAAAATAAAAGGTGAATAGTCATATAAGTATGATCCAAAAATGACGACTTATAATAAGGCAAATAAAAAATTAATTACACAACCTCTTGGCACCTCCCCTTAACATAATGACGACAGTATACTACGGGTTTAGGCACTGTTACTGGATGTAGCTTCAACCTTTTGACACCAGCTTTTCTGTTCTTCTCAGCCCGCTTCTTCCTTTTTTGTATCTTGAGGATGTAATTGTCATAGTGAGTTAGAAAAAATATTAAAAACACACCACAGAAAACGTGTATACCATGAAAAAGAAATATCGCCATAGATAACTAAAGGAAATTGGACATTTCAAAACAATAGAAACGTTAAAGAAGTAGTAATACCTTTTTCCTTTCTTTTCTCCCTTCTGATGATGAACCACGTTTTTTCTTATTGCAAGCTCCAGTTTCCTGCCATGGAATGTTTTTAGAACAAAAATATCGACTGAATTTTGATAATTTATCACAATTAACCATACAAAGCCACATTGTTCACGATGGAAGAGATTGTCAATGTCTAAGAATGAAAATTGAATGCCTGTTGACAATTATCAAAACTACACTCTTAAACAAAATTAAAATGAAAGTGAGAACCACATCGCAAAGGCAATTGATGGAAGAAGGGGACCGAGAAAAAAATTGTCGGAAAAAAAAAGTAAATCGTAACAGTAATTACATATTAACCAAAACATTTTCCATCACAAAGAATTTGTGATTGTGAAACTTAAATAAGGCAAGATGTAGATTTTTGTATATAAACTACTATCATATATTCACATACATGTTTCAATGCTAAAACCATAATAGTTATCTTATGACAAAAAATCCCTCCTCTTAAATTCTTGATACTATATATCATAGTAATATACAATGCCATTGGGAAATACTTTATTGGTGCATGTATGCATGATACAGTCAAAAAGCTATAAACATAGAGAATAATTCAACGATGTTAACTTGAAATTACATATCAGTACCTTTTCCACAGATACAATTTCTTTCCTTCCAGTGGGATGTTCTTCTGGAACGTGGCTGCAAAGGACTTGATTACTAAAACGGGCTGTAGAAGAATCTACATCCTTTTTTATTCCACTGTCTTTTCCTGTATATCCTCTTTCCTCTAAGATAAAATCATTCTGATTTTCATTTGTACTTGTCACCCTGTTTTCTGAAACAATGCTTTTATATTTATACGCATCCATGCTACTTTTGTTTTGTTTGGATTTGAATTCTTCTCTATTTTCATGACTTGCATACACGGCTTTGTCAAACAATAAGGAAACAGGCTTGTCTCCTTCTTTGTTAGATTGAATCAGAGGAAGCTCACTTCTATTCATTGTCCCTTCTGAAATTTGAATACCAAAAACCTTCTCCGTTAAAACAACTGGATCTTCTGAAATTTCATTTGTTTCACCACAAATTTCGCCCTCCTCGATGTCTCCATTTTCAGTCATATATTTGTCCATTTCCATAGCTTCGGGCGGCATTGTGTGCTCTACTTTGGAGGTACCAATGTCCATGGTAATAGCTTTATCTTCGCTATTCTTACACTGTTCGTAAGTCCCACAAGGTGTCTGTTTATCCATAGATGAAGTATTTGCCCCAACATCATTTTCACTACATTGTTCTTTGTCGTCCACATCCATGACCTCAACAATACTAGAAATGTAAGATCTTTCCCTCTCTAAATCAGGCTTGCAAACTATGCTCTCAGATTTTAATTCTTGTGGCCAATTTTCAGTCGATTTTTGCATGTCCTTATCTACAATTGAAAGTATGTTTTCTTGGTTTTCCTCCTCCTGTTTAGAAGCTGCCTGAATCATGTGGCCATCTAGTGACAATAAGGTCCCAGAAAGTTTCTGAACTATGCTCACAGCATCTTCTCCCTCCATAACTTGTTGATATTCAACAATTTCTTCCCGAAGATTTTCAGGCGATATTTGATCATTTCCACCACTTGTCTGAATTGAAGTCTTCATGATGCTACAACTGTTGTCATCAACAAGCATCTTATTTCCTTCCAAGATATGCTCTGCCTCTGCCTCGTTTCTATGATTTTCCTCATAAGCACAATGATTATCTTCAGACCTAGCCCCGAGAGTTCTCCTTTGATCACTCACATTATCACTTCTTTCCACTATTGGCATATCTTTTATGAAATCCATAACTTTAGAATCCTGAGCATGTTTATCTTCAACCACTGTCACCTTTTCTATAGCCAAATCTCCAGTTTCTACTCTCACATAATCTTTAACGACTTCCTGGCATGATGGTTCTGCAGTTGCCTGCCTCATGTGGCCGCTATAAGCTGTCGAACAGACAAAAGCATGAAACAGTCGCAAAAACAATTGGGCAAAACACAAATAAAACCTCAAATAAGATTAGCAGTAAGGTCAGCATTCAAAAAACATTCCAGCTCTATTGAGTTGGTTGACATGCAAATAAATGAGAATTTTGACACTTCATATATTTCTGTATGGCTGTATCAAATATCAAAACCCTTTCGTTCAACAATTTCATACAAATTTTTAACGTTGTAAGGCCAGGCAGCAAAAATAATTTAATAAAAAAAGTTTTAAGTTATAGAGGGTTCAACAAAATAAAATTTAAAACAAGAGATTTTTTAAATGAGAGATTCCATAGCACGTGTATGAAATGAGAGATTTTCAAGCACTACAAATTGATTTTCTGAAAGTTTCGTACCATGTTGTTTCAATTATATTTGTTCCTAAGTTACAAATGTGTCTGCCAATATATAGAATAAATGCAAAGAGATTTTTTTTTATGAATACCAGCTCTTAATTGTTGAGGATCAAATTCAGTCGTCAGAGAGACATCCGCGTTCTCGCAAAAGGGCGAAAGTATTCGTACCAGTGTACGGTAAGTCTCGCTCAATCGACGGTGAGGTGGGAACAATAGTTTTGATTCAACTAACTTCGGGGCTTCCTCCATTAAAGAAGTCTTTAAATCAAAACCTTCGGAGAAATTTCAACCCAAGCACCTACCAGAAAAAGGTACATGGCTTAAATATGATTCATGGATAACCATAGAATATGCTATTTAGAAAGAAACCCATGTCCTTCTGGATTTTCCAAACTTGCAATTATGGTATGAACTTAAATTACAATTAGATAACCTTAAATCTTTACAACATACACAGTTCTGCGGAAGCAATATATTACAAACACTTTCTAGGTCAAACTATCAAAAAAAATCCTTTGATGTCTTGTGCCAGAACGCCAAATTTCATTTTACTCATAACTATCGCGTGATATGTCATCTGAAAACATTTTGAAAACCAAGATAAATACAAAAGTAACAATAACTATCAACCAATTCCTATATCAAGCTTTGAAATTCATTTTCCTTCAAACCTTTTGTAAATAAAAAGATAAATCATTGCAAAACTTTCTGTCAAAACTTTGCTACACACGGTACTTTCAAAATCAAAGCCTTTCAAGCAAATAAAACTTTAAAACTAAACGTTTCAAGCCAAAACTTTCAAATAGTCGTTCAACAAAACCAAAATATTCGAATAAACTTGAAATGCTTTCAAATACAAAGCATTCAATCGGTCTATACTTTCAATCAACCAATACGTCAATACAAACAAAACTCAGTCATTCAATACTTTCAAAGACAGAGTAAGAAGGATGCATAGTTAAAGTATCTTGATAGCAACAGTCATTCAATCAGTGATATCGATTAACAATCGACTAGAACAACAGTCAATTACTTGATTGTGAGGCCAATCGGCTGTGTGAGTGCAACACACGCATCAATCTTCATTCTGAGCAATGTCAAACCACAAAAATATGTCTTCTCACAAATAAGCTTCAATCAGACCATATATCACCAATTCCAAATTTGGTACAACAAATAAGCATACAATTTCCAACGGAAACTTGGCATATCCGAATAGTCCCTATCGAATCATTCACAAACATTTGAAATTAAACAAGTAGTTTAAATAGAGCAGTAGAACTCATCAGATCAAATCATACAAACCTTTTAAAAGTTTTCTGGAGTAACAAAAACCAAAACAGAAAAACTTTCAATTCAAAATCAGACAACACTTACGACTATTGTTCAAAGCAATCTCACGTACTTTTATTTGACAAAATCAACCAAATATACAAAACACTTTCAGTTGATTCACAAATCATATAAAAGCATAATTCCAAACATCCCAAACACACTTTCAACCATTTATTGTCACAGCAATCAGAACATATCTTTGTCAAAAATTGACATTACGTGGAAGCTACTTACCTCGATCAACAATCCAATGATTCTCAATCCCAAAATCCACTTCCTTGGACAAACATCAACTTTCAGAAAGCCTAAACAATAAACATGAAGTTTAAGTGTTAGAACTTAGTTCGAAAACCTTAATCGACAACGAGAGATTTTTCAACAAGAATGCTCTTATCCAAAATCCACCATAAATCTTAGTTGATGAACTACAACCAGCAAACTTTAACAAGTCAAAGACTGATCTAATACACTTTAATCGATTTTAGAGTAAAAATATTATTGATCTAATACACTTTAATCGATTTTAGAGTAAAAAAATTATTGATCTAATACACTTTAATCAAATCCAAACTAGTCCGAAATGTGTTCAACCTTGCTAAACCTTAATGGAATAGTTAAAAATTCACCCAAACATCATTCGAACACTTAAATCCGATTCAATATAATAATTAAAGCAATAATCCTTACCGAATATTACCGAAAAGGCTCCAATCCTTCTAGTTGATGTCCGAAAACGTGCGAACTACGTTAGGGGTAGAAACGCTGCTGCAAAACACCTAGTCGTCGAAAACGTGTTGCACAACTTGTTGTTCACGCTGGACTCTCAAACGGAGAAGAAACGATGGTTCGGACGCCTGAGCGAAGCCCTTCGGAGTGGTGCTGACAATGCAAGTCAGCCTTACGCCTGTGGTTGCTGAATTGTCGCCGACCAGCGGGAGAGGGAAGACTGAGAAAAGGCGGCAGTTTGATGGAGAGGGGAAGAAAGACTTTCCCCATAATTAATTTTATTTTGGGAAAAATGACTTAACGGAATGCTGAACGGAATAATTTCAATTTTGAAGCCTATACCAAATAGACATCTCGTGTTTAATTTTGAAGCCTACCTGTTAAACACTAACTCTAACAAAATCCTAAAACCTAAATACCACAAGTCTCGAGTTCAAATCTCACGTTCTATAATTAAAAAACCTTAAAAGATATATTTTTTCCTTTTATTTTCTTAGAGCTCAACTAAGTTTTTAATTCAAAAATCTTTTCTTTTTTCTTTTTGAGATAATGCAATAATCTAATTTTTAAAAAATATGAAATAATTAAAATCAATATTTAATTTTAAAATTATGAAAAATATGTTTAAAAGTATTAAATTAAACAAATAATTGACCGAAAAAAACACTTTTTAATTTCGAATATGTGCATTTAATCCCTCATATTTTAACTTAGCCAATTTAGTCTCTCGATTTTTAAAAATTGGTTTAGATGGTCATTGAATTAAAAAAAAAAAAATCAATATTGAGGTTGTTTTGGGGTGATTGCTATATGTGTTCATGCATATTGGGTGTAGATGGTAAGTTGGGATTTGGTTTTAGGGTTATTGAATAATGGGGAGAGAGAATGTGTTTTAAGAATCCTTTCTTCATGATCACCAACTTCTCTTCAAAAAAAAAGTGGGTAATGTCCCATTTAAATTCTCCTAACTTTGTCATAGATTTCATATCTCATTCAAACTTTTCAACGCTCTCTAAACATCTTGTTTAAGCTCTCAAATATGTCAAAGATGAGTTGTGAGAGCTCAGCGATGCTCGATCGTGCACCTGCAAGGCGTATTCCGACACCTGGGACAGCAACTATCCTTGCACTAGGCAAGGCATTTCCTAGCCAACTCGTTCCTCAAGAGTGCTTGGTCGAGGGTTACATTCGTGATACAAAATGCCTAGATGCAACTATCAAGGAAAAATTGGATCGTTTATGTAAACAAATAATTCATGTTTTACTTTGAATATATTGATAAATTATTATGTAATTGCTTTCAAATGCCGTTTTAGCAACAACATTAAGAGATTGAAGCTAAGCTATCTTTATTTTCATTCCAGGTAAAACAACCACTGTGAAGACAAGATACACTGTCATGTGCAAAGATATATTAGATAAGTATCCCGAGCTTGTAACAGAGGGCTCACCCACCATTCGACAAAGGTTGGAAATTGCTAACTCTGCAGTTGTTGAGATGGCCACCGAAGCCAGCAAAGCCTGCATTAAGGAATGGGGTAGATCGGTTGAAGATATCACCCACATTGTCTATGTTTCTTCTAGTGAAATTCGGTTACCTGGTGGAGATCTTTACATTGCCAATCAACTTGGTTTAAAGAATGATGTTGGTCGAGTAATGCTATATTTTCTAGGTTGTTACGGTGGTGTCACTGGACTCAGGGTTGCCAAAGACATAGCAGAAAACAATCCAGGAAGTCGAATTTTATTAACGACTTCCGAGACTACAATACTCGGATTTCGTCCTCCGAACAGTGCACGCCCATACGATCTTGTTGGGGCTGCACTTTTTGGCGACGGAGCTGCTGCTGCGATCATTGGAGCAGACCCTGTGTCAGGGCAAGAATCTCCTTTCATGGAGCTGAACTATGCCATTCAACAATTCTTGCCAGACACCCAACATGTAATCAATGGCAAGCTTTCTGAGGAGGGTATAAGTTTCAAACTTGGTAGAGACCTTCCACAGAGAATAGATGACAACATAGAAGATTTCTGCAGAAAGCTGATGGAAAAGAGAAATCTAGAGAATTTTAATGACTTGTTTTGGGCAGTTCATCCTGGTGGCCCTGCAATTCTCAATAAACTAGAGAACACTTTAAGGTTGAAAAGTGAGAAGCTTGAATGCAGCAGAAAGGCCTTAATGGATTATGGAAATGTTAGCAGCAACACCATATTTTATGTCATTGAGAACATGAGAGAAAATTTGAAGAGGGAGGATGGGGAAGAATGGGGTTTGGCTTTGGCATTTGGACCAGGCATTACTTTTGAAGGCATTCTCATTCGTAGCCTCTGATTTCTCTAGCCCTGTCATATGCTTTGTGATCTGGGGCACTTACAAAAAACAAAAATGCTTCTTAACTTTACTATAATTGAAAGCATGTTTAGGTTTTGGATTATAAAATGTTCATTTTGAATTTGAAAACTATGTTGGCTTGTGAATGAAAAATCTATAGAAAAAATCTAAGATTTGTTAAATTAAACATTTGAAGGTATAATGACTAAAATTGAGTTATAGGAACTAAAATGGTATGTTAACATGGGGAGGGGGTTGGATATGTTAGAGATTCCTCAGTTCAAATCCTCACCAGTAAAATTTGGCTACAAAAATATGTTGAATAATACAAGAGGGAGAGTTTAAAGACAATAATCTATAAAGGAGAAGAAATATGGGAGAAGAATAAACAAGAGCAAATATATTGGCAGCCTAATCATGTAATAGATCTAGACCGCATTCTGTACAACATACAACCATTTAATCTAAAGCTTTAGACTCGTAAAAGTAACACTAAACAGCAACCTATTCAATGCAATGATATCTCAAATCAAATCTCTATTGTTATATTCCCAAAATTGTTCTTATCTGGTTTGGAGGATGCCTTGCAAGTGACTTGGGGTCTGGGTACCCGTTGTTCGGATCCATGATTGCATCGTATATAAGCTCGTAAGCTTCAGCCAGTGATCGAGCCACTTGAATACAGGCTTCCGATCGCAATTTAGGAACCTGTAATAGCTCAAACTCAGGAAGGGAACTCTCACTTCCCAAAACAAGCCCAAAGAAAGCTTTCAAGCTCTCTGAAAGTGAAGCGGGAGATGTGTCTCGAATCTCGGCCAATCGTAGTCCATCCACTGCATTGCCTGCTTCTGAGCTTTTATGGAAGTATGTCATCTTTTGAGATAAGTCGCACCTTCGTAAGATTGCGTCCACTTCCTTTTCAACAAGCACCCCCAAGTGATTATTTATCATTACTCCAAGTTTCTTGACATATTCAGCTGCAACCTCCTGGCCAGATAATGGTTGTTGGATGGCACATAGACAGTTGATCAGAAAGATCTTAGAAGGTGTTTCGGTGTCCTGCGCTCAGGCAATAGAAAACCCATAACTTCTTCAGATTGAAAACAGAAATTATAATTATGCATGCAGCATGCCACTGAAAGTCAGAAAAGGTGGTCATGCAAACCTGAGAGGCTGGAGCAGGGCTGCTTTGGGACAATAGTGCATCTACTGATGATTTGCTATTCTGACCGGAACCAGAATTCGTCCTACCCCTTCTTGATATGTGGCTAGATCCCTTGGACTTGTGAATCTCTGCTGCTTGCTCACACATCTGCATAATTGGAATAAAAAAGATCGAGCATATTAAATCTCCACTGCGCTACTGCTTTTCTATCTACAATCAGACAGTTGTAGCATTTAAGATGCCGAATGTTCAAATCTAAACAAAAGGGATGGGGAGATTTCCTAAAGCATCAATCCATGCAAATAAAAGAAAGGTTAACATTTTATTTTTCCTTTTGTTAACAATTTAGACTAAACTTGGGACAACTTGTTTGACCCTACAACATTTGGGTATTAAAGAAACTTGTAGAATATTAAATCTTAGGTAGGTGGTGACCATGAATTGAACTCATGACTTCTTAATCCAAACTCATACCCTATTAACCACTAGGCCAACCTATGATGATTTTTTTAAACTACTTTTAGAAAAGTTGACATTTTTCTAAGTGAATTTTTTTCCAAATACAAGATATACCAAACTAATTTCTCAAGGGCAAAAGTAAACGTAACTGGCAATATGATCGTGTTTTTCTAACTGCTATAAGCAATTATTTGAAGAACTTGGAATACACCCCACGACAAAAATAGATAATAAGTTTCTAGAGAAAAAAGTACTAAGATTTCTCTACTAGAATGATTAACATGATTATTTTATTTGCCTATGCATAGTTTTCTTAAGGAGAAGGTACCTCCCTAAAACATGAAACAAAGTACACGCAGATTTGATATTTATACACGTATATTGACTGTCAGGGGCATAGCTAAAAGATAAGACGTCAGTAGGCTTTACTATTCGTTCTTTTTCCTTATTTTTTTTATATCCATAAATCTTTGGGGTTGCTTGAACTATCTTGACTTATCTCATCAGACAACCACCTAATCATGTTGCATTTGGTTGTTGAAGAAACTCGAAGTTATTAAATCTCAAGTACGTGACTACCATGACTTGAATGCCTTTTATTTTTGGACTAACTCTTGGTATAAAACAAACCTGAATTATGGGATCGAGTAAAGCAGATAACACCGGATCAAAAGCAGCCTTTTTCCCTGAAGCTGGAACCATCATGCTATTATAAGTGCCAATTATTTCCAGCAGCACAGATACTCCTTCTCTAACTGCCGGTGGTGGAGAGAGATCAACAGCAACAAAAGAAGGAAATCGCAAAAGCTTCTCCCCTCTGCTTTTAAGGATATCAAAGAAAGTCTTCTGGGCAGCATCGTTTAGCATCCACAGGGTATTGCATAGAGCTGTTTCTCTCCCAAGCAAATCTGAAATCTAAAATTTTAACAAACAGTTACAACAAAGAAAGTAAAAGCTGAGGAACCATTGTGATTCATACGAATAAAACCTCTACTCACCGTATAGCTGTAAAACTCCAGGGTGTTGCTGAGTTTATATGAAATAATCAGAGATGGTTGGGACTGCAGCACTTGCTCAACTCTCACTTTAAAAGGCCGACAAACTCCTTCAAAAATTCTATCCAAAACAAAGGTTAGGTCAATTTCTGGTAATCCAGATTCACTCTCTAAGTTCGGGGAGAATTTGTTGGCAGTTGGTCCAACGTCAATTACTGCATCTGGGTCTAGCAGTATATGTACAAGCTCACGTTCAGATGCCAAAGCCTGCATAAAAACAAATAACCAGTCTGGTAAACAAGCAGAATAGAGATCCTCATCTTTGAGAGCTAGACAACATTCCAAAATCGCAAGAGTCCTAGGGGCACAATTAGCAGAAGCTAAAGAATATACCAAAGCAACTAAAAGTTTTGTTTCATACCTGATGTAGCCACCCTAACATATCCCCAACATAACGTAAAGGATCATGAGCATGTACTTCAATAGGACGAGGCATGCCACCTGGTCCTCCACGTGTGAGAGCACTAATAAACCTTCTAAACAATGCATTATGCCTCATATTTGCAACCTGCAACAAGAATTAATAATTTTAATAAAAAGAGAAAAAGGGTATAAGAATCCTACGAGCAATCAACAATTGTGTCACCTCCTCAGCACAGTACTTGAAGAGAACAGGCCTTTCCCTGAGGCAGCGAACAGCTGTTTTCAATAGTTCGCTGACTTCGGGATTATCAGTTTCTCCTAGACTCCTGCACTCTGTCTGAACCCACCTGAAATAAGAATCATATATTACCAAAGACATCAATAACCAAAGACATCACCATCATACCGTTACGAAACAGCATAGGCCCTTTCTGAAGTCCAACATTATTGAATAGAAAAAAGAGAAAAATAACACTAATGTCCTCGACTTACAACTTCATAAGGGAATAAGAGAAAATAATGAAACCATTTAGACAAACCTTCACATGTGTATAGGTTGGTATTAACTTAAATCGTTGGAAGCAGACAGTCCCAAAACAATTGAATTACAATTATAAGTTGAGTGAACACATGTAACAATAACACTCTTTTGAGCAGAAAATAAATTATTCAAAAAAATAAATAAATTAACAATGGTAGTATTCGATATTATATTAAAAATTGTCTTCACTCACTAGCTTAAACTTTTGGGTCAATCAGTAATGTTATTTCCTCCTCAATTAATATAATTTCCACTTGTTGGCATTTCACATATTGCAATCCCATAAGTGAGGAGAAGTGTTGGATGATATAATATTAAATTTCCCTTCACCCACTGGCTTAAGCTTTTGGTTAATTTATGAGGTAGATTTAAAATATATGTAATAAGAATAATAAATTCAAAGCATCTCACCTACACAGCCGCTCATATGCTGCTTCTTGGTACACTGCCATCATATCCATAAGCTCCAAACCTGCACGCTGCATTGAAGTCCCTGATCATTAGCATAATAGAAAACATTTTTCCTTTGAAAACGTCCAATAGTGCATGTAGCTCGGCAAATGAAAAGCATTTTCTAAATATATGTATATGTATATATATATGTATGTAGAGAGAGAGAGAGAGACACAAAGACTTTTTTTAATATAAATACAATGGATTAACATGATACAATTTGAAGAATTTTTCTGGCTTTCATTATTTAACAGAATTTTTAGATTTGAGATTTAACAGAATTTCATCATTAGTACTCCATAGAAGTTCTTTTATTTTAAATTAAATTGCATATTTTTTATAAATTTAATTTAAATAATATACATAATTTCGTAAACTCAAATCTATAGTTATACTAATTGCAGACAGAGTATCAAATGAAAATGGTGTAGGCATTCCTTAAGAACGCCTATTAATAATTTGTGTGACCCAAATGTTAAAACCATGAACCTTAAAGATGACACTTTTCATCCTATGCACATATTTCAATCTTACATATATGATTCGTACTTCATATTTATATTTAGAATAATCACTTGGGGTGGGATTTGAAAGAACAGCCACAAAGAAAGGAAAAAAAAAAGGATGTCTTAACCACTAAACTAGATTCAAGTTGACTATTCATACTTCTCATATTAGTAATTTGTCTTGGTGAACATACCATCTACCTTCCTATGACTTGGTGCAAATGAACTACTTTTTTTCAATTCTTACGATGTTACTATTTTGACCAATTGGAGAAGTTTTCTATAACTCCATTGGATTGGCTTCTCACCCTTCTTTTGTAAATTCCAATCAATGAAATTTGTTTATTGTGTGTGTGTGTGTGTGTGTGTATGTGTTAAGTAATTTGTAGATACCAAGGCACAAGCAAATGGTATGCAACACAAAGTGATAATCATGCATCGTGTGCCAGTAAAATTGAAAAGAATAATTAAATACGTTTTGAAATAAGGGATACTCATCACTTAGCTTGGTTCTAAATGTAAAATGAAATATGCCAGTCTCTTTACAATGACAGGGATATTTCCCATAGATAATTAAAATTCCAAAAGCATGGCCAACAATAAGTTTGCAGTGGAGCATAGTAGTTTTCATTAAGCCACGTACATCAGCAATCTGTCTCTCGCAGGTGTGTTAGTCAGAGAAAATAAGAAAATACCTGATGATGTGTTCTTAGCAGAGTTTTGCAATTAGCGTGGATTTCTTGAACATGGGAAAGAGCCTTGAAAAAATTCTCATTTAGATCTTCGTGCCTCAGAGCATTTATCTGTGGATATGCCAGGGAGTAAAGACAGACTTTATTACATCATTCAAGCCAAATTCATCATTCCATTGATGAAGGAAGCACTAAATATATAAACTTAAATTTCAACCTCTTCATTAGATATCTGATAATCACGAACAAAGCATGACACAATCTCTTGCCTCTGTGTAGTGATTTCAAGTTCCTGCTTTAGCCGCTCGGTGGTACTAATGATGTCCCCGATGCTTGCACTAGAACTATTTAAAGCCTTTGCAATTCTGTAATAAATTCAATATAAAAATGCATCATGATCTAATTTGGTTCTATTCATTTCAAGTGACGAGATACATTTATCAAAGAAATAAGGAAATGATGGGAGAAAGGAGTGCTGAAACATTGTTTTTCCCTTCTTTGAAGAGAAGGAAACAAACAAAAAAGTCATGAAATAATTCAGAAGCAACACCAAATGGCACAGAGCGATAAGGAAACTACAGCCATCATCAATTCATCTTAAACTTCATCATACCAGATCCTGTTTTAATCCAATCAAAGCCTTATGTGAGAATTATTCATCTTCTTTCTTCTAAGTTCTAACTTAAATTATGTCCAGTAAAATACCCAAGCCACAACACCTGGTGATCCAAATAAAAAATTTGACTCCCTTTTCAAACACTTCACACACATCAAAACCTCCTAGTAAATGTAAAAGTCCTAATAGACTGACATATGAAATGATATATCCTTGTAACATAAATTGGTATTCTGAATAACTGGTTTAATAACTAGATAAGCTTCCCTGAAGCTGAAATTTTTCCTACACAAAAATTTGGCCATGTTTCTAATTTGGATACTAATACTCATCATTTCATACCCCCTGGGCTGTATGTTCTACGAAACAGTGACAATGCCAATAGAACCAAGTCAAGGATCTGGTAAACAACCTGTGTCCAAACCCATATATTTGAAAAACGGATCATCTCGGAAATTCATTTTACGTACAGCTCCAAATGCAGATTAAGCATATACCTCACCCACTGGGTGAATTAACAGAGACCGCAACTAGAGTTACCAAGGCAATACAAGAACTAAATCCTAGCAAGCCGGGAGTTACCTATCGCAGCAATCGGCAAGAGCATTCACCTCCTCCTCGACGCGATCTAACGCCTGATGAGCAGATATAGCGAAAGAACTCATGAGCAAGCAAAACAAGCAATCGACAACTGAATTGAACAATAAAAAAACGTAGAAGTCAGTGAGATAACCTGCTGGGCAGTATCGGATGCGCTAAGAAAGTCGATATTGATGGAAAGAGAACGCTTCTCGATTGTGGATCTGAGGTTGCGACGATTCTGAGGAGTGTTATCGGTGTAGAAAGTGGAGAGGGTGTTGAGGGAATTGAGAACGTCCGGCGTATCGGTCCTTGATTCCAACACTTTCTTCAGCTTCCTTGACAGTCCCGGAGCGAGACCTGCCATTGTTGTCCCCATTTTTCCTACTCTCTCTCACAGATCTCTCTACTCCGACGATGTTTGTTCTGTTCTCTCCTTCATTTCCCTTTTCCCATTTCTTTCATTTATTGTATATTCATGAAAAAAAAACGTCAACGACAAGCGGTAAAATATTTATATAATATAGTAAAATTTTACATAAGTGTCTAATCTAAATTTTAGAATTTGAAATTTTGCATTATTTTATAAATATTTTAATTTATTTTATTATATTTAAAATTATTTTTGAATTAAATTTAACTTGTATTTTATTACACCATCACGTTTATTTATTATTAATAATTCTGAGTCAACATAACTTAAGTAATTGGTATGTTTATCGAAGACTTGAATGTTGTACGGAAAAATAATTTTACTCTATATTTTAAAAAAAAATAATTAAACAATTAAAAAATAAGTATTTGTCTATTCTTTGGGATGAGAATAAAGCTATGATTGGGATTGGTGTAATTTAAAAATAATTGTTGGCATGTGATTTTAAAAAAAATCAATTGTAGCATGAAGCGAATTAGCGTTCGACAAATTCTAACTTTAATTTGAAAAAAGTTTGGTAAATCTATTTAAGTAATGTTAAATTTTGTAAAAGTTTTATCCAAAATCTTGAATCATGTGACTCAGTTAACTTGACTATAGCAATGCATGATTTTAGTGAATACGACATCCTAAATAAAGTTTTTAGGAGGTAGATAACAAATGTGTTATGTGGTGTTAGTTGTTCTTAGGTGATAAAGATTTGTAATGGCTATTAACATTTAAGGAAATTGTCTACATTGTGTGTCTTCGTGGCATGGATAGGATTTTTACTTATGCCTCACAACAACTAAAGGGTAGTGAGTTTGCTTGTTGTACTCGTGTCTTGAAAGTTGCAACTTTGTTTACTTTGAATTTGTAGAGATGTTGTCTTTATGGAGAAATGTTCAGGTTTTTTCCAATCCAAATGGTTTGAATATTTATCTACGATGAAATAGTTTAATCTAACGCAAAATAAATGAGTAAGGTTGTAAATAATTATGATTTGAATTCAACCAACCACCATAGGAGGGCATAGTTGGACTTGGTTTGCAGGGTCAGGGCCTTTATCGCTGGGCAAGCGCATCCGATTCGAAAGTCCTTTCCTAAACCACTTCTCGTTCAGTTGTTGAACGTCTAGATATAAGCTTTCCTCGTAAGCTTATCTTCCCCAACCGTCCTTTTACGGTTCAATACCTTATCTGGGACAAACACTCGATGAAACTGACTGAATCTCATATCACTGCCAACCATTTGGTGGTAGAGTTCAAACCCCTTTTCCCCCATTTTGACAGTGAGTTCTCCTTCCATTTTGCAATCGGTGGAGGTTGTACATGGGTAGCCTGAGCATCGATTCTGAATAATGAATTCTTTCTTGCTGCTCTCCTTATTATATAAGCATGGTAGATCGATGTAGAACTTTTTCAAGCTTTCATAGGAATGTACAACTAGACCCCCTAAGATGGGATCGTCATAGACTTCGTACCAATCCCCACATCCTTCAAGCTTTTGGATGATGATGTATGGCAGAGTCGTCTCCATGAGTTGGAGTTACTTGGTAGGGGTGCTCGATCTTACCTTAGTAACTCTTTGGACTGGAATGACTAAAACCACCTTTGAATCGGCTACTTCCTTCGAGCTTCTCGTTCAATTCCAAAGCAAAGTTTTACGCTCTACCCTAGGATTGAGTGGAGTTTTCTATCTTGAATGAATAAGTCAAGGCTGTCAATTCGCGAATAAGATTACACTATCCCTTCTCATCCCGAATTCTAAGCATCTATTGGGCAAAGAAGCCCCCATTTATTCGAATAATCTTTGATTTCCATTCTTGCTTATGATTGTACTTTCATCTCGCTTGTCTAATTATTTCCTTGATTCGTCTCGAGGGTTTTAGAGTTAGAGTGCTATTATGAGACCTAAGTAATGAGATTGTTGATCTAACGGGTAACGAAAGCTAAGAGCAGTGGAAACCAGCAGGTTAAGGACATGAAGGAAGGAAGGGAACCTCTTCTGAAGGAACCCCTCAAAGTTGGACATGCAAGGAACCTCTTCTGAAGCTTATCTGACTGTACAGGGGGGCCTTCAGGGGCCCAACAATTCCCATGTTCCCCTGCAGGGCCAAGAGAAGACAGGCAGAGAACCTCTTCTGAAGGAAGAAAATCCCTCGAAGTCGGATAGGAACAACAAGCCGGACAGGCAGGTGCTTTAGAGGCCTAACAATTCCCCTCCCTCAGATCTTGTTTGAATGACGTAGGAGATTGATGAAACGAAGGCCCGAAGCCAAGACTAAATGAAACCCACGAAGGTAAGAGCTTGCGTATGCGATCGTCCCCTTTGGGAAGGGTAGGTAACTAGACAAGAAGGAATCAATCGCTTGAATTCCACGCATCAGGAGACTCCAAGATGAGTTGGGTACGAGAGAAGCGGATCGTTCGTGGACTAGCGCAAAAGCTGTAAAAGGGGGAGTGGTGACCCCTACAAAACTTGCAGTCACATCTGCACGCTACACTTGACTGAAAGTGGCTCCATACCTCGAACGGGGAAGGGCGATGAATCCGAGTTTGGAAAACTCAAGTTCATCTCTTTTCTGCGAATGCATGTTATTTAAGGAAACAACTCTAAGGCGTACAATCGTAGAGCTTATTTATTGAAAACTAGAAAAATTGAAATTGGGTTCAGTAGTCGAGTCTTTAAATTCATGGGTCGGGTTGACCTGACCCAACTCGATTGGCTATTCCCTTCCCTCATTGAAAATTTGATTTGTGAAAATTTTCTCTGTCTTCCGACTTCTAATGACACACCTCCTCCCAGACTCTCTACTCCTAGCCTAGGAGACGGCGTGAAGCCAGTGAAACTCGTCCTTACCTTGACGATCCTCACTGACTATCTTAGCTTAACTCTGACTTAAACAATAC
>JBBPDJ010000021.1:5577604-5598292 GCA_037974625.1 Cucumis cinereus
TGTGTGTACACTCCACTAAAGACTCACAGCTGAACTCTTCTCACTGTAGATATATTTATGTGTCCACGGATATAGACTAATAACAGCAAGTTAGTGCTTCACAAGTGTTTGTAACTCCAGCTGGGTCAAATTACTGTTTTACCCCTGGGTTACTTCTTGGTCCTTAAATACCAATGCTTCTCTAATGAACAACATGCTTATGTGCGATATTGGGCCTTCCTTCATTATTTTTCAAAAGGGACACAATTTATGGTGAATATCAGATAGATAAAGAGACTTATGTGCCTCACAAACAGGTAACTCATACAATCACCAGTCGTTTGCTTGAATTACTTCATATGGATCTCATGGTTTTTATGCAAACTAAAAGTCTGAAAAGAAAAAAATATGTTATTGTCTGTGTTGATAACTTCTTTTGATCCACTTGAATTCATTTTCTTCAAGACAAGTCCGAAACCTTTATGTCTTTTCAAGATCTTTGTCTTCTAATCCATAAGGAATAAAGCCTCATATGTTGCCAAATACAGAGTGATCAGTGGAGAGAATTAGAAAGTTCATAGTTTTCTAACTTTTGTAGTTTGTCTGATGAATACTCTACCCCCATTACTCCTCAACAGAATGAAGTTATTGAACGAAAGAATAGGACCCTCCAGGAAATGGCCCGAGACATGATTCATGCCAAGCAGCTTCCAATTTCTTTTTGGGTAGAAGCCTTAAGTATTGCATGTTACATTCACGATCAGGTCTCCTTTCGTTCGATCACTTCCAACACAAATTATGGAATTTTGAAGGAGAGAAAGCTTAATGTCAAATACTTTCATATATTCGACAGTACGTGTTATATTTTAACGGGGAAGGAGGTAAAGAAAAAAATGAGATTCCATGTATGACGAATGAATATTTCTAAGGTACTCTACAAATAGTAAGGTCTTTCTCGTGTTTAACAAACAATCTCGAGTTGTTATGGAGTCCATTAAAGTGGTGATTGATGACGAATCTAATTCAACAATCCATATTTTAGACGAAGAAGATGATAATTGTGCTACTTTTGTTGTTGAATCAAGTTCTACTAGCAAGTCTTGTGACAAGAGTACTATTGAGCGGGAGGAAAATCTTGAATTTGAAACAAAGAACAATGATGAAAATCAAGAACGGTTTTCTAGTAGAGTTCGCGAAGATCATATTGCCGCTAATATTATTGGAGATTTAGAATAAAGCTTCGAGTTGATTTTTTGAAATGATCGACAATATTTATTTTATTTTCCCACTAAGCTGAAAAATTTCGAGGAAGCTCTCATAGATGAGTATTGGGTGAATGTCACACATGATAAACTCCACAAATTTGTCAGGAACGATGTATGGTCCCTTGTAACTCGTCTAGAGAAAGTGAATGTTATTGGGACAAAGTGGATTTTCAATAATAAATCTTATGAGAATGGTGTTGTTACTAGAAACGAGGTTCAGTTGGTGGCTCAGGGTTGCACTTAAATAGAAGAAATTGACTATGATGAGACCTTTACTCCCGTGGCAAGACTTGAGGCAATCAAACTTCTCCTTAGTTCTTTCTTACTGAAATTTAAATTGTTCAAATGGATGTTAAAAGTGCCATATTGAATGGATACTCGAATTAGGAGGTTTATGTTGAGCAACCTAATGGATTTGTTAATCCTCCCTTCTAGACTACGTCTACAAACTTAAAAAGGCTTTCCTTAAACAAGCTCACAGGGCATGGAATGAGCAACTGTCTCAGTTTCTTGTTGAGAATGAATGCAATAGAGGTGGTGTTGATAAAACTCTATTTTTGAAAGAGTCTAATAATAGCCTTGTTATTGCTTAAATTTATGTTGATGCTATTGTCTTTGGAGAGATGCCTTAGAAAATGGTAGAACAATTTGTGGAACAAATGAAAAGAGAGTTTGAGATGAGTTGGGTATGTGAATTAACCTACTTCTGCTTTTTCGGATCAAATAGCTCGATGAAGGTATTTTTATCTCCCATAGTAAATATGCCCGAAATATTGTGAAGAAGCTTAGTCTTGAGAAGGCAAAAACTAAGCGTACTCCACCTGCCTCTCATTCTAAATTACCGAAAAGTGTTGAAGGAGAAATTGTTGATTGAAAGCTTATACATGAGTACCATTGAGAGTTCGTTACATCTTACTGCAAGTAGACCAGATATTGGCTTTGATGTTGGAGTTTGTGGTAGATATCAGTCGTGCCCCAAGTCAACTCATCTTCTTTGTGCAAAGGGGATAATCAATGACATCGATAGGATAAGTGACTACGAGCTGTTGTACACCTTTGACATAATAGCCCTCTTGTTGGTTATTGTCATGTTGATTGAGCAGGAAGTTCAAAAGATAGAAAGAGCACTTCAAGAGGATGTTTCTTTTTGGAAAACAACCTAATCTCTTGGTTTAGTAAGAAACATAATAATGTCTCCTTATCTACTGTAGAGCCTGGAGATAATGTTGTAGGGAGTAGTTTTTCTCCTTAAAGGCGCGTCGTCCATCTCTTCCACACGCCCAGTCAAGCTTCGCGCCGGATCCCTTTGCAAACACCCAGATCTCGAGCCGTCCCTCCCCGGAACCGCGACTCCGAGCCGACGGAAGCCAGCGCACACCGTTCGCATCAGCCCGAGCCGCACGTCACGAACGTCGAGCTCCATCTCCAAGTCGCTCCGCATCGGATCTGCGTGTCACCCAGCCGATCTCCCCGTCGCCCGATCCAGCCACGCCAGATCCACCCACTCGTTGTTTGTCTGAGCCAGATCTACTCCTCTGCTCGCAGCTGCGCGCCAAGTTGGAGCCGAGAGCCAAGCCGATCCCACCTTCGCTGCCTAGATCCGTCAACGGTACCGCCGGATCCGCCTCTCTAGTCGCGCGCCGTGCCGAGCCTTTGCCGCTTGCTCCACCCATCCCGTGCAAGCTCGCTTCGTTCCGCGCCTCCGCTCAAAGCCACGCCACCCGTTTCCTCCTAGATCCGCGATGCCGAGCCGCTTCAACTCCAGATCTGCTAGCCGCGCCGCGCCAATCTTCATCGCCCAAGTCGCACACCGTCCGAGAGTCGATCTCCGCCTGTACTGCCCAGATCTGTCCGCGACAGCTAGATCTCAAGTCGCCTTCAGTCGCACGTGTCAGATCTGTTTTCCCTAAGTCGAGCCGAGTCGAGCCACTGAAGTTCTGTCACTTGTGCCTTTTTGCTCGTTGTTGGTTCGTGGGTGAGTTCGAAAGTGAGTAGTGACAGTTGGAATTACTTAATATTTTCTGTTGGAAGGAAATAGTATTAATTTGAATTCTTGTGTGTTTAGGGTCTTTTGGGAGCTAATTCGATCAACGGAATCTCGGTAATTTGAGGTAAGGATTACTCCTACCAAATCTACGCTTTTGGCGTATAAGGTGTTAAGATGGTTTCTGTGTCTGCTTTGAGTGTTGACTTTGGGTTATTTGACTTATAAATCTGTTTGGATTATGCATGATTTATGTTACAGTTTATCTGTGTTATCTGCTGATTGAGACATGTTGGAACTATTATGATCATAATGCTTGTAATGGATTTAATGGAATACGATTTCTGTTAACTCACTTAATGAGTTTGTACTTGGTGGGAAACGACAGGTCAGTTTTCAAGTTGTGTGACGATTGGATTTTGACTAGCCAGTGACCAGCCTGTGTGGCGTATTCGTCGACTAGCCTGTGTGGCGACAGTCGACCAGCCTGTGTGGCGTATTTGTCGAATAGCCTGTGTGGCGACAGTCGACCAGCCTGTGTGGCGTATTCGTCGACTAGCCTGTGTGGCGACAGTCGATCAGCCTGTGTGGCGTATTCGTCGACTAGCCTGTGTGGCGACAGTCGATCAGCCTGTGTGGCGTATTCGTCCACTAGCCTGTGTGGCGACAGTCGACCAGCCTGTGTGGCGTATTCGTCAACTAGCCTGTGTGGCGTATAGTTGACCAACCTGTGTGGCGTATTCGTCAACTAGCCTATGTGGCGTTTAGTCGACCAGCCTGTGTGGCGTATTCGTCGGCTAGCCTGTGTGGCGTTTAGTCGACCACCCTGTGTGGCGTATTCGTCGGCTAGCCTGTGTGGCGTTTAGTTGACCAGTCTGTGTGGCGTATTCGTCGGCTAGCCTGTGTGGCGTTTAGTCGACCACCCTGTGTGGCACCCCGTCACTGATGGTCGAGAAGGGGGTCTGACCTTGACCTGTTCCGACATTCGTTTTGAGGGCAAGCCTGTGTGGCGTTTGCTGTGACAGGGTTGTGAAGGGGCTCGATACGAGGCCTGTTCCGACATATTTGTCAATACTCAACCACCCGACCGAACGTCGCAAAGTACAAGTCATTAGGGAAAGTTAATAGTTACCCAGTGGAGTCTGTAGTAGTGTTCCTTACTGAGTATTTTTTATACTCATTCCTTTCTATGTTTTATTTCAGGCAAAGGTAAGAATGGACCGGCGAGGGGCAAGTAGAACCGGTGATCAGACCAGGAGGGACCATGAAACTTATTTGCTTCCGCTTATGAATTTTTAATTCTGATGTTTTCTTACAACTGTGTGTTGGATTTTAATATATTAAATTTGGTTAGAAAACTATTTTCCGGGATCCCGTCTAGGTTCTTTTCACTGTTTATTTTGAATTAAATAAAAGTATTAACTTTCGTTTTATTTTATATTTGCTTTTAAAAATGAATTTAAAAGTTGTTTTTACTTAAGTAACGACCTTGGGTTATGGCCGAAAATCCGGGGCGTTACACATTCTATCTCAACCCATCGCTTCAAACCGCCCCTAACACTTTTAAGATGATACAGGCATATATGTACATGTTTTATTTCACATTTTTTAATATTTATTTTACCAAGAATGAAACAGTCATCAGTACATCTATATAATTGTAAATAAGAGAGTTTAATATTGGTCTTAAAGATTAATGGATATTTTTTTATTAATATCTACGACATTACAAGGGGTCTTTTTAATTATAGAAGAAAAAAATAAAACAATTACACTTTATAGAAAAATTTTGAAAAACGGAATTAGCTCACCCATAAAGCCCAGCCCATAGTGTGAAATACCAAAACAGTTCCCAACCCAAGATGCAACGGTAAAAACCAAAACTGTATAGATAGACAGAGATAGACAACTATCCATGTCTATCCCAGATAGAATGTGATAGATGTCTATCTCTTTCTATCACTTAATTCTATTACTTTTGCTAATTTTTCTTGGATAAGAGACAATTATAGAGCTCTAACATTGTCTATTTGAGATAGACAAAGATTAAACTTTATCACTGTAAACAAAAAGATAGACAGAGATAGATGACAGAGATAGACATCTATCTTTGACTATCTGTGATAGATGGAGATCAACATATCTTTGTCTATCTGTGATAGACTGAGATAGAGCCCTATCTCTGACTATTTGTGGTATACAAAAATTAGAGTATTATAATTGTCAATCTCAGATAGACAGAGATAAAAACTTTATCTCTGTCTATTTATATAATTAGTTGAAGAAGAAGATGAGGAAGTTGATGTTCAAAGAAGATGATCCCAAATAATAATAATAATAATAATAATCAGATGATCCTGTAAAAATATATTTCTATCTCTTTCTATATCGAACAAACAAAGATGTCTATCTCTGTCTCATAGTTCATTGAAGAAAGAAGAAGAAAAAGATGAAGAATTAATTCAGTATGTCATAGATAGAGATATAATTCAGCACATGAAGAATTGCTAAAGAAAAAGAAGAAGAAGAAGAATGAAGAAGAAATAAAAAATAAGAACAAAAAAAAAAAGAACATGAAAAATTAACGAAGAAGAAGAAAAAGAAGAAGAATGAAGAAGAAAAAGAAAAATAAGAACAAGAATCGCAGAAAAAGGAGAAGGAGGAGAAGAAGAAGAAAAGAGATGCATACCTGAAGCTAAGAAAGATGAAGAAGGAAGAGACATTGCTGAAGAAGAAAGAAATTGGTGATGCTAAAATCGAAGATGAAGTTATTGGAGAGATTGGTTGCACCAATATCAAATAGAAAGGTAATTTTGGTATTTTTTAAATTAAAAGCTTGGGCCTATTTTTTTCTATAAATCGTAAATATTTTGGTATTTTTTCTATGTATGAAAATTTCACACATTACAATCTATAATTTTGAAGATATACTAATAATAAGGTCAAGTTTTGCATTAAAAAAAAATAAGATCAATTTAAAAGTAAAAGCAATCTAATTATTTTTAAATGAATATTCCAATGATTTTGACTTATATAACATATATAAATTTTGAAATTTTCAAAAATAGAAAAAAAAACAAACTATTTCATAAGAAAAAACCACTAAAAACAAAAATATATTACACTTGATTTTTTTTAATTAAGTGTAAATATTTTGTTATTTTTCTATTTTTGACAATATCGGATAAATTTTTTATCCTAACCTTTTATTTTGTTTTTTTATTGATTCATTTTTAAATATAGTAATTTACAAAATATAACAAAATTTTAAAATATATTAATGATCGATAATAATAAACATTAATAGGCTGCTATCTCTATTAAAATTGAAGTTTATATTATCAAATATTTATTTGAGAAATTGTCAAAAATAGAAAAATGAATAAAATATTTATATTCGATATAAAAATTTAAGTGTAATGAATTTTATTTTTAGTGAATTTTTTTTTTTATAAAATGTAAATAGTTTGTTTGTGTTTTTTTTTGTTCTATTTTTTAAAAAAACCCAATATATTTTTAAATATTTTCAAACTGTTCTGTAATTTCTTTTTTCTTTTTCCTTTATTATTCAACTTGACAGTCAACACCAGTCTTGCATCGCCGGGCTCTTGTTGAAATATGCCACATTCCGATGGCCGGACTCTCCATTTCCAAGAACATGGCGACGATTCTTTTCAAAAGCCAATCGTTAAACTCGTATCGGCGTCTTCCAACTCTCAGGTGATCTTCGTAAACCTCCCATTTTACTTTTATTCATTGAAATTCTGAATTTGGATTATTTGCTTTGGTATCTGCGATCTCCGTGCAAGTGTTTTACTGATTCTGAAAACTCAGGTGCTATTCTTCTCGATTAACCAAGACTGAAACCAAATCATCCACCAAAACCAAAAAGGCCAGAGCCATGGCCCGGATAATCAACTCTAAACCTTGGTCCAGTGACCTCGAATCATCTCTGGCTTCACTCTCACCCTCTCTTTCTAAAACCACCGTTCTTCAAACTCTGGGTTTTATGAGAGACCCATCCAAAGCACTTCAATTCTTCAATTGGGCTCAGGAAATGGGGTACACCCACACTGAACAATCATACTTCTCAATGCTGGAAATTCTGGGTCGCAACCGGCATCTTAATACGGCTAGGAATTTTTTGTTTTCGATCGAAAAACGGTCTCGTGGGATTGTCAAACTAGAAGCCCGTTTCTTCAATAGCTTAATGAGGAACTTTAGTCGAGCTGGACTGTTTCAGGAATCTATAAAGCTTTTTACGACAATGAAATCACATGGGGTTTCCCCGTCGATTGTTACATTTAACAGTCTTTTGACCATTTTGCTTAAAAGGGGTAGGACCAATATGGCGAAGAACGTGTATGATGAAATGCTTAGTACTTATGGAGTGACTCCAGATACATTTACATTTAACATTTTGATTAGAGGATTTTGTATGAATGGTATGGTTGATGAAGGTTTTAGGATTTTCAACGACTTATCTCGCTTTGGGTGTGAACCGGATGTTGTTACATATAACATACTCGTTGATGGGTTGTGCAGGGCTGGTAAGGTTACCGTCGCACATAATGTGGTAAAGGGTATGGGGAAGAAAAGTGTGGATCTGAATCCCAACGTTGTTACATACACAACTTTGATTAGAGGTTATTGCGCAAAGCGAGAGATTGATAGAGCCTTGGCTATTTTTGAAGAAATGGTTAATCAAGGATTGAAAGCAAACAACATAACCTACAATACTTTAATTAAGGGGCTTTGTGAGGCCCAGAAATTTGAGAAAATAAAAGAGATATTGGAGGCAACAGCAGGAGATGGAACATTTTCTCCTGATACATGCACATTCAACACTTTGATGCATTGCCATTGTCATGCTGGAAACTTGGATGACGCCATGAAAGTGTTTGAGAGGATGACAGAATTAAAGGTTCAACCAGATTCAGCCACGTACAGTGCATTGGTTAGAAGTTTGTGTCATGAAGGGCATTATGAGAAGGCAGAGGACTTGTTAGATAAACTATTAGGGAGAAAAATCTTGATAAGCGGAGACGGGTGTAAGCCTCTTGTTGCTGCATATAACCCCATTTTTAAGTACCTATGTGAAAATGGAAAGACTAAGAAAGCTGAAAAAGTATTTAGACAGCTAATGAGAAGAGGAACACAAGACCCTCCATCTTACAAGACTTTGATCATGGGGCATTGTAAAGAAGGTACATTTGAATCTGGGTATGAGTTACTAGTCTTGATGTTGAGGAAAGACTTTTTACCCGATTTGGAGATATATGAATCCTTAATCAACGGGCTTTTGCACAAGGATAAGCCTCTTCTTGCCCTTCAGTCACTGGAAAAGATGCTGAGGAGCTCCCATCTTCCTAAATCATCTACCTTTCATTCTATACTTGCAAAACTATTAGAACAAGGAAGTGCATCCGAATCTGCTAGTCTTATAGAATTAATGTTAGACAAGAATATTAGACAAAATCTTAGTTTCTCGACTGGTTGTGTAAGACTACTATTTGGAGCTGGAATGAATGACAAAGCATTCCAGTTAGTTCACCTGCTTTATGAAAAGGGCTACTCGGTTAAAATGGAAGAATTAATTCGTTATCTTTGCCACTGTAATAAGGTTATTGAGGCATCTAAACTGTTGCGATTTAGTTTGGAGAGTCATCAATTTGTAGACATGGATGTTTGCAATACAGTTATTTTTCGACTTTGTGAGATTAATAAGTTGTCTGAAGCATTTAGTCTGTACTATAAACTGGTGGAGATGGGAGTCCATCAACAGCTAAGCTGCCAAAACCAATTGAAAGTTTTTCTTGAGGCTGGGGAGAAATTGGAAGAGGCTGAGTTTGTATCAAAAAGGATGGAACCAGTGGAGAGAGGAGTCCATCAACAGTTAAGCTGTCAAAACCAATTGAAAGTTTCTTCCGTGGCTGGAGGAAAATTGGAAGAGGCTGAGTTTGTACAGAAAAGGATGGATCGGCGTCTGAAATTTAAAAATTCCAATCCGTGGGTGCAAAATAGTTCTGAGAAGTCCAAAGGAAAATGGTAAGATTCCACTGTACACTGTTTTCTTTGTATAGCTTGATTGTCTTTAGTATTCTAGCAGCATGAATTGTTTGAACTTTAGCAAATAAATAGCGTAATTTTGTCTCTGGTTAAGCATAATATAGTCATCATTTTTTAGGGAACAGAAAACCTCTCATTGTAAGACCCAAAAGTACCAAGGGTTATAAAGAAATCAAGGGGACTGCCCTTTTTCACCAGCAGTTCTCTGAAAAAATTAAGGTATCGGTGTAGGGAGTACTCTGAAACTCCAGGCGAATTTTTTATTTATTTCACTTTTACTCAAAGTTTTCATCCTTGAATCTGAATTTGTTTGACATGGCCTAGAACAGCATGCAATCCTCTTTAAAAGGACTAAACCAATCAAAGTCTTGGCATGGGATGTGGACTCTGGGGGAGAGGATGAAATTTGGACTATGTGTAAGCCCTCTCTTCTTATACTCTTTCTGAAAGATAATAGAGCACTTATAGGTCGAGTTTCTTATAGGTCGAGGTTGAACTCGATCACTTAAGATTAAGTTTAATTTTGAACTTTTAGTCAAAAGAAATTTATTTTATACCATGTGTTATGAACAATTGGTTAAGGAGAAATAAATTGCCTAGGGGTTAGAGAAAGACGTGTTATTTAATAAGAAAACTTATTTGGGGAGAATTGGTTAAGTGTTAAAAAGGAATTAGCGTGGTCAAAGAAGTTGGAGATGGAGGTGTGGTCGAGGGAGAGGTAAAGAGTTGGAAGTAACATGCAAAGTTGTATAAGTATGTACATAATAGTTAGATTGAAAAAAACCAAAGGGGAAACCATTAAGAAATTGGAGGTTTGAAGTGGGAATTAATTAAGTCTTTTAAATAATTTAAAGATAAAGTGGTTGGCAGTAAAGAATTAGTTGGAAATTTTGAAGTAGCCACGAAATTGAAATGGGGGTGGTGCTGGCAGCAGTGAGGGCAGAAAGTGTAGGGGTTGTCAGCAGTTTATATTTATAAGGAGAGCTAATCGATGTTAGTGTTTTCCTAACAACAAGTATCAAACTTCTGCAAGAAATTAAAAGGGTGAACGAAGGAGAAGAAAATCTTGAGCTGCCAGAGAGTGGTGGCCGGAAAAGCTGAAAAGTTAGAGGAGGATTGATGTTTTTTGGAGAAGAGTCAACCGTGAAACTAATCCTTGGTTAGTTTCTTTTAAGTTTTCGTCGTTTAATTGAAGAGAGAGATATAATTAGACCGAAATAACTAAAAGACAATAGCTAGTAAAGTGGGTACAAATCAAATTTTAATTAACAACTTCGCGTTGGGGGGGTACTATGTGGGAGTTGTTTGTTCTTTCAAGAATTTTTAATTTTGGAAAATTGATGATGGTGGCAGTTGGATTTTTGTGTTTTAAAGAAAATTTTTGATGTGTTCAAGATGTTATGGACTTGATGGTTTTTTTTTTTTTGGGTAAGTCTTCTGTTTGATTTTCATTTTAGGTGGAAGGAAAGGAAAGGTTGTTGAAATTGGCAATGGATGAGGAAGGATCATAAAATAGTTGGTATTCATATAAAATGAATTGAGGTAAACGATGGGTAAAATTTAAAGAGGTTAGAAGAAGTATTTTGAGGGGAATTTTGAATAAGTTGCTAATTTGGACAACTAAGTACTAAGCTTTAATTATTAAGAAGAGTGAACGATCTAACACAAGGATTTGGTTAAGTTATGGAATTAAATTAATGTCAGTACTAACGGAGATCGGAGTTGCCTGTAACCCAAACGAATCTCATTCGTAAATAGTGAGTGGTTTATTTTCAAATGTTTGCATATATGAAATATATGCACATAATCTATAGTACGTATGACTTTTGAGTTAAACTCAAGCATAGTTGGTTTTATATAAATATGCAAGTTTGATTTATTTAACTTAGATAAATACGTTTTACCTTTAGTTTCAAAATGAACTTGTTTTATGATAATTTATGGTTGTATTTGAATATTGTGGTTTTAATGGAAATGGATTTTAAACCACGGGATTATGTACTTGGGTAGTGTCATCGTGTTCGTGTACGTATGGCGGTAAATGTTCGATTGTGCAGATAGGACAGGATATCTTGACGCTGTGTATCTCGATACCAGCGGGGTAATGGGTACAGGGTTTGGTGTGGTTTTCCTGGATGAATATTGAGTTTATGATTTCTTGGAATTAATTGGAAATTATATGGATATTGAGTTTATGATTTCTTTGGTTTGATTGAGGAAACTCATGATCTTGCTGTTTTATTGATTTGCATATATTTCCAAGGTTTTCTGGATTATGGTTTGGCTTAATATGTTTTAAGAATTATTTGATATTAAATTAAATGTTTTCCAAACGCCTTTCTAAAAGAAAATCCTATGTTTGTCTAAAAGAGCCACTCACTGAGCTTTCCAGTCCATTCTTTCTTGTGTTGTTTTTTCCCCAGATAGCAGAGAAGTTCTGAGTGCCTTGCTTCCGAGAGTCTAGTCTACCATTGTATCATAGTCTCTTTTAGGTTAAATATTCAAGGTCTTGTACCTTCTAAGTTTGGTCTAGTTGGTGTGTTCTCATTATCATCAAGGGATGTAAGATTAGGGTCATTATTTGTAATTAAGTTTGCATTTGAGAAATGTCTTAGGAGTTTGGGTTGTATAAAAAAATTAATGTTGTTAAATAGACTATTATGCAATTGAATGCATGCTTTTAAATTATGCATAAGGTTCAATAGGTGAAGGTGAACGGTAAATGTGACAACTTGTTGTTTATCACATCTTCTCTTGGGATTCAGAGGGTAATCCGAGAGGGGGTGTGACAATTTGATGGTTGTTATTTTTGTTTTGTTTTGTTGGTTGTCTTGGTTGGCTGTTTTTGGTTTTGCTGAGTTTTAGGTTTGGTTGTCATATCTCTCGTGTTTTGTTTTTTTTGTATCTTAATATTGTATTCAGATCATTAGTCTTTTTTTATTATATCAATGAAAAGACATTTTTCCTTCTCAAAAAAGTTATAAAAACAGGGACTTGAATGCGGTGTGCAGGTTTGGAGCTTATGAATATGATAGCAGTGAACCAAGAAGCAGCCTATGAGTGGCTGTGTAAGCGAGCTGCTTTGAATCGATTATTGTTATTACATATATTTTAAAACTACCATTGTTAAAAACTTAATTAATCACACTAATAATGAACAAAACTACGTGCATTTAATTTATTTTATTTTGAAAAGAAGCTATATGTTTAAGTTTATTTAGGGTTAATTGACCTAATTTTTAATTTAGAGTTAAAATATGTTTAGTTTGATTTATAGTTTTAAAAAGCTTTAAATTGACATTACCAAGTGTCATCACCTTCCTATTTCTATTTTACCTTTTATCAACAGCAACTAAGTTGTGTGATGAAAGTGAGAATGAATATGCCCAATTTGGGCATAAATTATTGTATAACACTCTATTCATTACTATTTCAATTCCATCTTTCATTTCATCTTAATTTGAATTTGAATTGGAGATAAAATTTGGATGATGCCCAAATCAAATTGTAAATTGTACCAATATTTTGATTTAAACTTTGGAATAGAATTAGGATCTGAGGATGAGTTTGGAAAAATCTGCCAATTGAAGTTTGCTCCAGTTCGTGGTTGCTGGCAATGGATTTGTTTGAAAGAGGTGTAACAAAGAAGACGTGGATGTAGGTGGATTATATGTTGTCTTTTCTTTTTTCTTTTTCTTATTTTTCTTTTCCTTTTAATTTTTTTTTTTTTTTTGTCTTCTTTTCATCCCCGGCCTCAATTAGGTGTAACAATTTGGCATCATGTCATCTAACTTGGAGATGAGGTAACAATAACAAATTCATCCACATTGAGCTTGGAGATAAAGACGACGGAAAATTCATTGACATCAAATTTGGAGATGAGCCAGTGATAAAATTTAGGGTCATCGAGCTTAGAGATGAGACAACAAAAAATTCATCGACATCAACATGGAGATGAGACCATGAAAAATTCGTCGGCATTCATCGACATCAAGTCAACCATAACAAAATATTTGAGAGGAGGCAAAGCGCACCAACATTTTTTTAGATGAGGTGGAGCTACACCAACACCTCGAAGAGGACACGAAGTTGCACCAACATTTTAAGGAGAATAAGCTACACCAACTTTTTGGGAAGGTGGAGATTTTCAACATTTTAGGATAAACACCTTCAATTTGTTGTTTTGACCGGTAGGAATGATCTTCAAATTTTATAGTGCCCCCAATAGAGATAACCATCTTCAATTTAGAGTGTATTTATTTATCTGGCTGAAAAACAACACTTTTGTAGTGTCACACATAGGTGGATGTGGCACATTTTTTTATTTTATTGTTTTTTTAATATGAATTGAACTTAAATTTCTTTGAATTGCCTACGTATCCTTGAAGAAAGGGATCTTAAAATGTGCCACATAAAATTTTGTTTTAAAATGTATCATTAGTATGGATTGCACGTTTTTTTTACATGGATTGAACTTAAATTTCTTCATTTTTTTTTCATTCACCTTTTAAACTCGAGCTAGAAACATCATGTAGTTTAGGCTCTTATGATAAAAAGAATTTGTTGTTGCAGTTCAAAAGTTTTTGTTTTGATCATAACTTTAATTGCCTCATTCATTTGTAGGATTGATCAATATGATGAATTTTGGCTTCACCCTCCTGGAACGTTCTGTATTTATGACAACATGTCATTTTCTCTTTATGTGTGAAGGAACAAGACTATGAATCTTTTAGTCATCGTTTCCTTCACGAAGTGGTTTTCTTGTCCTTGCTTCAATCTTTTACCTCTCTCTCTAGTTCTCCCTCATTCTTCCCTAGTTATTTTACTGATTTATTCCCCCCAAATGACACTCTCCATGACCATGAGCCTCGTCCTCTACCTGCCACTAAGTTCACTCAATCTATTCCTCTCTCTGTGCCTCTAGATCTACCATTTGTCCCTTGTGCTGAACCTGAATCTGCACCTGTTCGCTGTTCCACGCGGGTAATCCAAACTCCTTCTCATCTCAAAGATTACCATTGTTTTTCCATTATTATGTCTTTAGTTGAGCCTTCCTCTTCTAAGAAGGCCAATACCGACCCTCTGGCAGCAAGCAATGAACGAGGAACTCCAAGCCTTAGAAAAGACTCACACTTGGGACTATGTCAACTTACCTCTCGGAAAGAAACCCATTGGTTGCAAGTGGATCTATAAAATCAAAACTCAGTCTGATGGATCTATTGAACGTTACAAAGCTCGACTGGTGGCTAAAGGATATTCACAGGAATATGGCATTGATTATGAAGAGACATTTGCTTCTGTTGCTCAAATGACATCTGTTCGCAGTCTTTTAGCCATTGCAGCTGCCAAACAATGACCCCTTCTTCAAATGGATGTTAAAAATGTCTTTCTCAATGGCAGTTTATCTGAAGAAGTCTACATGAAACCACCCCCTAGCACTGATCCGCCACCTCTGAAAGTGTGTCTTCTTCGTCGTGCACTATATGGTCTAAAACAAGCTCCACGAGCTTGGTTTGCAACGTTCAGTTCCACCATCACCCAACTTGGGTTTACTTCCAGTTCTCATGATTCTGCACTGTTTACTCGACAAACCTCTCATGGTATTGGTCTCCTACTCTTATATGTTGATGACATGATTATTATATGCGATGATTCTCAAGCCATATCTGAATTGCAATGTTACCTGGGAAAGCATTTTGAGATGAAAGATTTAGGGCCCCTCAGTTATTTTCTTGGTCTTGAAGTTTCATCCTCATCTGATGGATACTACTTATCTCAAGCAAACTATGCATCTGATCTCCTGGCTCCATCTGGTATCACTGATTCTGTCACATCCTCAACACCACTTGATCCAAATGTGTTATTAACTCATTTTGATGGCACTACTCTCGAGGATCCCACCTTGTATCAACAGCTTGTTGGTAGTCGAATTTACTTGACTGTGACCCGTCTAGATATTGCCTATGCAGTTCACATTGTTAGTCAATTCATGGTCGAACCTCGTACTGTACATTTCACTATTGTCCTTTGTATATTAAGGTATATTAAAGGCACTTTGGGACATGAGTTACAATTCTCCTCACAATCATCTCTGATTCTCTCTGGATACTCTGATGTTGATTGCGCGGGTGATCCTACCGATCAGAGATCTACCACTGGCAATTGTTTCTATCCAGGGGATTCTCTCATCTCCTAACGAAGCAAATTGTTGTTTCACGTTCCAGCACCGAACCTGAGTATCGTGCACTGGCTGATGCAACTTTATAATTACTATGACTTCGTTGGCTTCTTACTGATATGGGGCCCCCACAACAATTAGCCACGATTTTTCAATGTGATAATCACAGTGCCATTCAGATTGCTCGCAATGAATTTTTTCATGGACGAACAAAGCATATTGAGAATGATTGTCACTTTGTTCGTCATCATCTTCAAAGCAACACTCTCCATCTTCAATCCATCTCCACCACAGACCAACCAGCTGACATCTTCACCAAAGCTCTTCCTTCCCCTCGATTCACTCAATTACTTCGCAAACTCAAGTTGGTCTCTACTCTACCATCTTGAGTTTGAGGGAGGGTGTCACCATTTATGTAATCTATTATTTGGGTAATCTTGTAATTATAAGAATATATTTAGGAGAATATATTTAGGATTCTTTTCGTTCTAATTACACTCTTACGTGTATATTTTACACATGTAATTAGCCTCCAAAAGTAATAAAGTATCTCAATATTTTATTAAAGTTTATATCCCTAAAAAGGTAAAAACATCATTCTAACATCTGTAAATTAAAAACAAACAAAATACAAAAAATTTAAAAGAAAGTTAGTTTAAGCGTAACAAAGTAAGAGTGAATGTTTGTATCCTATTTGCATAGATTAAGGAATTATGCCTTTTTTGAAGTGAACAAAGACTAAAATCATATATGAATTTGTGTTATAGGTGCTTTAGAAAGCTTTTCATAAGGTAAAATTGACAGAAAAACACTCAATCTTCTTTCACTTGACAAAAGTCCTCCTTCCCAAATAATTTCTTGGATATGAAAATTCACTAAATTAAAATCTATCTTTATCTTTTTTTCTTTTTTCTTTTTTTTTTTTCACTTTAATCCTTTGAACATTTGTTCAAATTCTTTTTAGTATTTTTACCATTCACATATTTTCTGTAACAAATTACTTAAACAACTTCATAAGATTTTTTTTGTCTTTTTTTTTTTTTTTTTGTCTTTTTTTTTTAAAAAAATTTCAACGGCAGCAAGATGCAAATAAATGAATCCTTAAAAACCCGTTCTATACTGCCATAAAAAAAATTAAAAGATTCAAAAGGTCATAACTTCTTTGATACTTGCATATCATCAACACGAAGGCTCTTCAAAAGTACTATACACTCATGTAATTCAATCAATAAAAAAACACAGTATACAGAAAGATATTTGAAGTCAAAATTAATTGGTCCTAACATGCCAAAAAAAAAAAAAAAAAACTACAACTCATTAAATATTCCACCAAAAACATGAAATTTTGCTACCAGTTTATCAGGTATGCACCATATTCTTATCAAGTATGCAAAATTTCATTGTATTTTATTAATGGGTTCTAAGCATTTATACCTTAAAATTATAGAGAAAACAATGTTAGAGCCCTTGTAACCTAGCTCTGATATCAATGTTGGATTATTTTAAATTAGATAATACTAACTTCTTGTAGCGTCAGCAAATCCGAACTAAAAATGCCAAATTAGATGAACAATCAATGATTATTATCACTAGGATAATTCTTTTTTCCATCATCTAAATACTTTGGTATTTTATGGGAGAAAAAACAGAAAGAGTGAATTGATCCTTCAAACTAGTTAAATTATTAATTAATTTAATATTTCAAAATATAAATTAATTTATAATGAAAAATTCATAAGAATGACAAATTTTATGGGAACGATTAGAATAATAGCAAAATTTCTGGAGAATAAGAAAAATAGTAAATTTGGAAATAACTGTTTCATCAAATTTCATAAATGTCGGTCTTGCCCTTAGTACGAATGTTATTACGTTTTTTTTTTTTTTTTATAGTGTGTTTTCTATTACTACTGTTTTGAAGGGTAAGGAAAAATCAGTGTAGTAGTTGCAATTACCTTGTATTTCATTCGAAAAGAATCTTTTAATCGATTTAGATTTTAGTTAGATTTATTATGTTTTTAAATAAACATCTAATTAGGTTCATTTGAATATCGAATTATAATTCAATAAAATCCCGTAAAATTATGATAATTGGTTAAACAAACATTTAATTAAGAATTAACAACCAATAAACAGCTGCAGAAGGAAATCCCGTGAAATACGGGTATTTTACTGTAATCTGTTAGACAAAATAATATAAGAAATCTATTAAGGAATCCATAATCTGTGAGACAAAATCGACAATCCAACTGTATTTATCTATTTTTATTGAATCTATTATCCTTCAATTATATCTAATTAATATTAAATATATTTTATTAATTATTTGTTTTATTATCTATTGGTAATCTAATATTCAAACTATTTAAATTTAAAATTCGTTTTGGAATATATTTTTACCTTTTATCTTATTTTACTTAAACTAATCTAATATTTAAACTATTTAAATTTAAACTCTCTTTTGGAATATCTTTTTACTTGTAATATTTCAAAATATTAAGATAATTTTAATTTGTAATTATCTTAATTATTTTATGTAAATGTTGAATTTATTTTGTGGTTAATTTTGGTTTTGAGGAGTGATAATTGGTGAGAAAAAGATATAAATATGTATTGGGCTGTTTTGAAGGGTAAGGAGAAGTGTGTGCAGAAGTTGTAATTGTAATTATCCTGTATTTCATTCGAAAAAAAAATGATTTAAATTTAGTAAGATTTATTATGTTTTTAAATAAACATCTAATTAGGTTTATTTGACATCGAACTATAATGTAAGAAAATCCCGTAAAATTATGGTAATTGATTAAACAAATATTTAATTAAGAATTAACAACCAATAAGTAGTTGCAGAGGGAAAATCCGGTGAAACAGGGAATATTTTACTGCAATTTGTTAGACAAAATAACATAAAGAATTTGTTAAGGAATACGTAATTTGTGACACAAAATCGACAATCTAGCTGTATTTATTTATTTTTATTCAATCTATTATTCTTCGCATATCTAAATAATATTAAATATATGTTATTAATTATTTGTTTTATTATCTATTGGTAATCTAATATTTAAACTATTTAGAATTAAATTTTAAAATTCGTTTTGGAATATCGTTTTAATTTTTATTTGTATCTTTAATTAAAGTAATCTAATATTTAAACTATTTAAATTTAAAATTCTTTTTGAAATATCTTTTTCCCCCGTAACATCCTATCAAGATAATTTTAATTTTGCAAATATCTTAATTATTTTATATAAATTTTGAATTTATTTGATTGTTAATTTTAGATTTGAGATGTTAATTACTTATTTTAGAAGATTTGGAGAAAATAAAAAACATTGGATTTGATGGATTTTTGTTTAAGAAATTATATAGTTATATATAGTTATATATAGTTATATATATACATATCATATATATATATATACATATCATATATATAACTATACATATCATATATATAACTATATATACTATATATACTATATATAGTTATATATAGTTATATATATAATTGTATAAGTTTTATATAGTTATATATATAATTGTATATAGTTATATAGTTATATATATCTATAGTTATATGTATTTATTTAATTTGAGGAATGATAATTGGTGAGAAAAATATATAATTATGTATTTGGTATGTGATGAAGTGTTAATTGGTGGAGAAAAGATTAAAGGAAGAGAAAGAAGTTGGTTGATTGAAGAAAGAGAAAATATTTAATTATTTTTTAAAAGAAAAAGAAAATAATAATAATAATAATAATATTATTATTATTACTATTATTTATTAAATAATTATTAAGGTTATCTCGGTTTGTGTGCAGATTTAAGTAAAAAAGGATTTCTTCAATCTTCTTATTCACGCGTGAAGTGTCGCCGGCAACAATTCAATCCCCTTTTTTTTTTCGTCTGTCGCACGCGTTTCGTTCCTCCACCCAGTTTCCGTTAAATTGCGTTGGTCGAAGTGAAGCCACGCCGATGGCGTCGTCGAAGAATTCTTGTGCCATGCGACGTGCGTCTCTGGTCGTCTCTCCCTCCGCGTGACGTCGCACCGCCAAGCTCAGTCTGAGCCGCACTGTCCGTTCCAGCTGCGCCAGCTCCTTTGCGTAGACGTTCTTCGTTCGCCGTAAATTTCAGTCGCTACCACGTCGTCTTTCCTCTACCCAGTTGCATTGCCCCTCACTGACGGTTGCACGCCGTCGGATTCTGCTCAGTTGATTTTGGGGGTGAGATTTGATGGTTTGTAAGTTGTAGTATTATAATGAGTGAGTGTTTTGGAAGTGTAATTTAATGATGGTGTATGTTAAATTTTCGAGAAATTGTATTTGGAGTGTTAATGAGTTATTGATGGTAGGGGCAGTTTAAACCAATTTGTTACTTTTATCTTTTTAATTTTCATGTCTTGTTATTTTAGTAATTTATTTAATTTTTTGGTATTTGTTCAAAGTAAATTTTAATATTTACTATTTATGTAATGGACACTTAAATTATTAATCATTTGATCTTTCAAACCTCAAATCGTGGGAAACAAACAAGGGCATGGTATGTCCAATCCAATCCCATTCCCGCTTTTAAATCCTGGAAACAAAGGCCACATTAGGAATTTGGATAAATGAGTTAATGAGATGCCAAAATTTAAGTTTTTTGTACGGATGACCCCTTTTCAGGGGCCCATTCGATTTTTGGCCCAATATTAAAACTTCAATGAAAAATGGCCTTCTGATGATGTCAGCACCATGTGATTTTACCGTTTTGTCCCTAAAGTCAGTGCGCGCGCCCCCGAACTACTCGATGCACGTTACACGCTTACTCGATGCACACTACTCGTCTACTCGATTGCTCGATACAAAAGTCAAACGATACACGCTTCGTTGACCACTTGATGCACGCCACACGTTGCACGTTACTCGACATACTCGATGCACGTTACCCTCGAAATTCGATCACGCGATTTGACATTAAGCCGCAATTTTGGCTAAAAGTCTGACAATGGGTACAATCAATTTAATGAAAAGTTATTTTGCATAATAACGTACCCTTTTGTTTCTAACACTTCAAAATTTTTATTTTTTTCACTAAAAAATTTCAACAAACAAGAAACCAAAACTCATAGCATCTCCCAACCGATTTTCTTTGGTGTTCAAGTCAATCAAGTAAGATGCACTTAAACTCTACTTTTGAATACTTACAAGCTTAATTTGTGTATTTTGTCA
>JBBPDJ010000021.1:5598392-5611844 GCA_037974625.1 Cucumis cinereus
AGTAGCGGAGCCACCGCCCACAACGTCTTTGCCATGGTGGGATGAACCCTCACGCAAGGCAGCGCATACCCTAGTGTGCACACCTAGTATAGTAGCCTTAGGCTCACCTGGATACACATGCTTAAAAACAAATCATTGTAAAACGTGCAAGTCACATAAAGCATATCACCATCTCAAATTATTTCTCAAATCATCATAAAACTCGTAGTACTTAAAATCATGCTTAAACATCACTTATAACATGGTAGAAATCTTATAGAAACATTAAACCGTTATAACTCATGATTTTGAGAAACCTCGTAAAACGTGCAAAACGTGCTTAGGCCCTATAGCAGTCAAAACATGCTTCAAACAAGTTACAATGTGACAGTACATCAAAAAATATGAACAACATGATTTTTCTGAAATTTTCTAAAAATTTTGCAAATTCTCGAAAAACGTGCATTTCAAACATTATTTTAATATTAAAATATTAAAATAATACTATCACTCACAAACTTGACGGGCTATCCCTGACTTGTAAATTTTCCCGATCTTTGAATCTCCTGAAAATAAATTCAGAATCGATCCTTAAATCACTAGACACGAAAACCGAGAAAAATCAAATTTTCCTTTTTGAATTAATTCTTTTCTCTTAAAATATTATTTATAAATATAACTACATACATACATGCATACATATATATATATAAATTATAATAATATTAATAATATTAATAATAATAATAATTAGATATTTCTTCTTCAGATTTTTCATTTAAACTTCCAGTTTTCCGGCCACTGCACTGACCCTACTTCGGCGAGGTAATTCTCTCAATCTACTAATAATTAGAAGCTCTAACCTATGACAAACGATTTCTACATGAGTCTATTTGCTTACCTCAAAAAATTAGCTTCAAACTTCTCGTGGATAGCTCGAAATCGCCTCTGGAAGTCATCTTGCTCAGTTTTCCGATGAGCTTAAATCTGAGAATTGAAACTTCGATTTCTTCCTGTACAGACCAAATTAACTCAATTCATTTTATAGAACTTTAAATGAACTAATAATCTAGCTTACCTTCAAAATTAGATTTTAATTCGGCATGTAGACGGAGAATTTAATTTTCAAAGTTTCGGGTCCGTTTTTTGCATTTTCCAGCAGCCCGAGCTCTTTTTTTTCAAATTTAGTGGTCTCTTCGGCTAAATTTATCCAAATTGAGTTGTGCTTCAGCTTTATCTCTCTTTTCTACACAATTTAGACACAAATTTTGCTTAATTTGACCAAGAATCGAGCTCAATTTCATACTTTCTTCTTCAATGCTCAACTTGAAAATTTCCAGAAAATATTTATCTTCTTGCTCTCGGGTTCCTTCCAATTTCTTCAATTTCTCTCTTCTTTTCATTCCAAAATGATCAATAGATGCTTAAGGATTAATTTTCACCGAAATGCCATCCAATTGAAGAAACTTTAAAAAGAAATTAAAGCCAATTTCAATTGTTTTTGTTTTTTTGTTCTTATCCCAATCCTGACGACACACTATTTAAAAAAACTTCAATTTTTTTTAAAGATAATTACCAAATAAAATAAATAAATAAATATATTTTCTTTTCCTTTTTCTCTTTTCTTAAAATATTATTTTGTTTATTTTTAAACAAAACTGCAAAATTAATTTTTTACCAAATTACCACTTTACCCTTGATGTAATTTAATTTTTTAAACAAAATTACTAAAAATACTCTTTCTAAAAATTTACGAAAATATCCTCCGATTACTACTTTTACAACTAACAACAAACAACTTAAATCAAAAGTCGGGTATTACATCTAACCTTATCAATCTAACTTTCTCAGTTTCTCCCATCGCTATCCAATCGACGTCCGACGCTTACCCTCTTTGAAATTCACTCTCTCTTTCTCTCATCTTCGATCTCTATCTGGTGTCCCCCTCAAATAAAAAACCCCTCTTCCTTTCATCTCTGTCCGCCCACCCATCTTAAAAAAATCCCTCAACCTCTTTGAATCACTCTTTCTCTCAACCTCACAAGTCACACAGTCACCATCTCTAATTATAGGTGTGTTTCTTTGTTATTTTACATGTCATATTCTCACTCTCCGTTTGTTGTTAAATTAGTTTTCATTAAAAAAAATTATTGTTGTTTTCAACACCACAGTTTTTGAAGAATATTTGGGTTTCTTCAGAACTCGTCACCACGAACACGAAGTCGAATACAGCGAAATCACTCTTATCTAACTTTATGGTGAGTTAAATATTTTAATTGTTAACTTTTGGCGTGTTTAACAATTTGATATATGAATTTTGGATGAGGAATTGAATTGGTTGATGTTGATTTTAATTCATTTGAATGTCGAAGTTTTTAATTAGATGTTGTATGTTATGAATTTTGGATGGGTAAGTGAGTGGGTTGAATGTGTAATTTGTGGTGCATTTAATAATTTGTTGTATCGTCTGAATTTTGGATGAAGAAGTGTATGTCATTTGTTGATTTTAATTCAAATTTTAGGTGTTTATTAGTTTCCTTTATTTTATAGATGAATAACAGTAGTGGGAATGCGACTGCTACCTATAATAATAAAATGTCTCATCTTCCTCCTCCTAATACAAGTCAAACTTCAAAACATATATCACATCTACCTCCCAAATCTAAATGAAAGAAACATAATAAACTAACTTCTTTTGTGTGGGATCATTTCACAAAAATAGAAGTGAGTGCTAACGATGGAGCTAGGTGCAAGTGTAACTATTGTGGTAAGGATTACGCATGCTACAATAATAGTTGTGGAATTATAACTTTGTTGAAGCATTTAAGAAATGAATGTAAAAAATATCCATACAAAGAAGAAAAAGTACAAACCATCTTAACTCTTGTACCTATAAATGATGGGAAGGGAGCCAATGCTAGTAATTTTATGACTACATTATTTAGCCAACCAACATGTAGATTATCATGCGCTAAGATGATAATTATGAATGAGTTTTCGTTCAGATTCGTTGAGTCAGAGGGTTTTAGGCACTTTTGTAGTATTGTGTGTCCTAGGTTTGATGTTCCATGGAGATTAACAATTGCTAGGGATATATACTTTAGCTTGAAGATAAGAAAAAATTGAAATCATTTCTCGTTAAAGCCTCTCAAAGAATTTGGCTTACTACAGACATTTGGACTTCGATACAAAACGCGATCTATATGGTAAACATGTCACAATTTATTGATTCTGAATGGGTTTTACACAAGAATATTTTGAGTTTTTGTCAGGTTGCCAATCATAAGGGTAGACTATTTGAAAGATGATTGAAAGTTGGCTGTTGGAGTTGGGGATTGACAAAAAGTTTACCATCACTGTTGATAATGCAAGTTCCAACGATGTGTCTATTTCTTATGTTAAGAGAAAACTCAAAAGTTGGAAATCTATTGTTTTAAATGGAGAACTATTACATATGAGGTGTTGGCTCATATAATTAATCTTATTGTAAATGATGGTGAAAGATATCATGATTCTATTGCTAGTGTTCGTAATGTTGTGAGATAAGTACGATCATCACCTAAGAGAATGACAAAGTTTAAAGCATGTATGAAACAAGAAAAAATTCAATGTAAGGCTCTTGGTTGTTTAGAGAATGAGAAAGAAGACTCAAATTTTGTTGAGTGTTTCGAAGAAGATGATCGTGGAAATAAAAGATAGGTAGGAGCACATTGGTAACAATTTTAAAAATCATTTTCCAGCTTGGTGTGTCTAGAAAAGGAATTTGGAAAATAGATTATTTTAAAAAAATAAATAAAGAGTTCGTAAATTGTAAAATATATATATATATACACTAATCCCCATTTTTATTTTGATAAGTCAATTATATTCTCTTATATATAAAATTTTATTATTTTTGTTTTTATAAGAAACAAAACATATCTTACTCTAATGATTTTCTATAGTTTACAACGTAACATTATTTGTTTAGAAAAAATTGCAATCCACTCCTATCGTATAATTATAATTGCAATTACACCCTCAAACTTGTATTAGTAACAATTGAAACTCTGAACTTCTAAAAGTGTTAAAATTGGATATTCAAGCTTACAATAATTGTAAAAATTGAATCCACAAATGATAAAAGTTGAATTCTCGAACTTATATAATCGGTATAATATATACAATAATGTAAGTTTGGTGGTCCAATTTTAAATTTTGGATAAGTATGAGGGCTTAAATTTTAATTTTGAAAGTTTAGAGGTGGTTTTTGCCTTTTTTTTAATTCACTAAAAGATATGAGATTCAAATTACAAATATCTTAGTCGTTAACATATTTATATCTCAGTGACCTATGGTCATTTTGGCGATATTAGATAATTTGATATTAATCCGACATGTCTAAAATTATATTCATATAAACTTGTGTCTCCTTACATAAAATTATGGCTCCACCATTGCTCACCAAGGTGCGACTTAGCTCAAAAGATAACATATTTCCATAAAAGCACATAAGTTGGCAATGCAGCAAATGGGGGCGAGATTCAAGACATGTATTCCGTTTCACTTTCAGAGAGCTTGAAGGCTTGTTTTGGAAAGTGAGAGTTCCCTTCCTAAGTTTGAGCTATTACAGGTTCCTAAATTGCGATCGAAAGCCTGTATTCAAGTGGCTCGATCACTGGCTGAAGCTTATAAGCTTATATACGACACAATCATAGATCCGAGACCCCAAGTCACTTGCAAGGCATCCTCCAAACTTTATTTAGGGTTAATTGACCTAAGTTTTAATCTAGGGTTAAAATATGTTTACTGTGATTTATGGTTTTAAAAAGCTTTAAATTGACGTCACCCACTGTCATCACTCATTACTAATGATTCAACTAACTAAATTCAAATATGTCTTCCTATTTCTATTTACCTTTTATCAATTAAGAAAAACGACAAAATAATTTCAGCAACCAAGTTGTATGATGAAAATTAGAATGAACATACACAATTTGAGCACAAATTATTGTATAAGAGTATCCATTACTATTTCAAAAGTCTATTAGATTAAAAAATCAGAAAGTAAATATTAAGAATCAACTTTGATTGGTTTTGAAAAATTAAATAGAGTTAATTTTCAAATATAGTAAAACGTATCAAAATATTTATAAATATAGTCAAATATTTCTTTCTATCAGTGATAAACTACTATTTGTGTCGTTGATAAACGGTGACGTTTTGTTATTTTTGTAAATATTTCTAGTTGTTTTATCGTTTAAAACAATTTTTCAATTAAATAAGCTAATTATCATTATAATCATTAAAAGTTAGTAAATTAGACTTGTCAATTTGAAGTTAAGTTCTTATATAGATGTTGGTTTTTTAAGTTTAAAATCTAACTCTTTGAAATTTTAATTGCAATATAATACCTTAACTAATTAAGGTTGGAATAATAATACGTGAAGGTAACTGGTAGATCAGATCTAGCAATTTTGTTGAGAGGATTTTTAGTGGAGACTGACTAACAATTTTACCATTAGGCTATCTTCTAATATTGATATTATATTATTTCAGTTATATATATATATATATATATATATATATATATATATATATATAAAGAGCATAAGGTTGAGGGGGCCTCGAACCTATACTAAATTTGCCGGTGTTGGAAACAATGGGAAGAAACTTTTCATTTTTTGGTACCAACCTAAATAAATAGTGGAATAAATTAGGTAGGTTTCAAACTTTGAAAGCACGACAAGAATAAAGAAGATTATCATCATTATCATTATGATTAATTTAGACTATCAATCTATTAGTGTCTATAATGACATTGATATAAGACTATTTGTGTCTATCAATGTCTATTATTGATATAATCTCAAACTTTGTTATATTTTTTTTAATATTTTGGTTAATTTTGCTATATTTGAAAATGCTCATAATAATTAATCAATTAATTATTTTTATAAATAGATCTCTTAAAACGTAAATTAATCTGCATCTCAATGAATCAAATAAATGGTGATCTCCTCCATTAATAGAGTTTTGGGAGGCCCAATATGGGCTTGGACTAAAATTAATATACTTTTAAATAAATTTTATTTAGGTTTGACCTAATATATTTTAATAAATTCGAGTTTGCCTAGTTTCGGGTCCAATTGGAGTTTGATTTCACTCCAAATTCAACTTTGAATTAAGTAGCACAAACTCTACTAAAATTCAAATTGAAGTTTATGTCAAGAAAGGAAATTAGAACTTTGACTTAAATTCATGCTTTGATAAGTTGGCATAATTACAAAAAGATGGGTAAAAAATACAAAAATCAGGCTTATGTACTATGTTCATAATTTGATTAAATTGACATGTTGAAAGAGTCAAAATCAATAATATATAGTTTATATTTTGATGTTTAATTCATGTTTTTCGAGATTGACCTCATACATCATAAATCTCGAAAATCGACATTTGTTGATTGAGAAATTTTGGTCAATCACAAATTGACATGTCATTAATTTAAATTAATGATCGATAAATTTAAGACAAAGTAGCTCGTTCAATCAAATCGATAAATTTAAGACAAACTGCAATTGGTCCCGAAACTAGGTCAACTCGAAGTTTTTAAAATAAATTAGGTCAAACCTAAATAAAAATTAGGGCTTTATACACATTAGACCCCAATAAGGGACTTATATTTCATTAATGTTTATATCTTATATTATTTACAACAATGTCTAACTTTCTTCAATAATTACAATGAAATTTGAACACAATTACTATTTAGACCTTAGCCTACAATTAATTAAAGGTTTTTCTAAATTAGGAAACTCAAAAATTACATATTTTAAGTATCTTTGATTATTCTTTAAATATTTTGAAATAATCAAGGTGATTTGCAAATAAACCTATCATTCCTCTCACACCATCGTTTCCAAAAAAAATAAAACTCATAAAGTACGCCGTTTAAAAAACGCACGTTGCTGCTGTTGGAAGAAATCTCGTACACTACTTGATAAAAATATATCACATTTATGCATCCAATATATACATTGGAGTATATTATAATCTATATATCATGAGATATTGGAATATATTATAAATACTAGAGTACGTATGTAATATAAATGTGTGATCATAGAATAAATACTACGATATATGCTTGATAAAAATATGTCATATTTATGCGTTCAATACATATACTGGGCTATATTATAATCTATATATCATAAAATATAGGAATATATTATAAATACTAGAGTATATATGCAATATAAATGTGTTATATTAACATGCATTGTGTCGGTATATTTCAATAACGTGCCGAAAAACTTGAAGAATATGATTGAAATTAATGTGAAATAAATTAGTAATTTGAAGAGAAAACTAACGTAAATAGAAAAAAAATTGATTATAATTTCATTTCTCTCTCCAAATGCAAAAAGAAAAAAAATGAATCTCGACTAATTATTGTAATTATAATAAATATACCTTCTCTATCCAACATTAGAAATATGAAAAATATTATTTAACCAGCCACCAAAAAGGGTATTTTAGACTGAAAATCACGCTAAATTCTATTAATGAAAATATCCCAAAATTTAGACAATTTTAAAAATAAGTTTTGAAAATGTATTTAGTATCTAAATATCCCTAAAAATTATTTAAAAGTAGATTAATTTTAGTCCAAGTCCATGTAGATCCTCCCAAAACTCTATAGATGGGGAGTTCACCCTTCATTTGACTTTTTGAGACATGGATCCAAATATCAGAATTCAGAGAATTCAACAAAATGATCTTCTTCAACAAATTGAGCATCTCTTCTCCAACAAATAGATCGTCTCCTCTTAAAAAAAATTGATTGTATCTTCATCATCTGCAAATGGAAGATTGATCTTCTCAAAGATTTAAAGAATTGATCATTTCTTCACCATCTACAACTCGAAGATCAATCCTAAAAAAAGACCAACAAGCGCAAAGGTCGATTCCAAACGTCAATCCTTGAAGAAGATCATCGAGCTCAAAGGTCGATCATCTAAGAAGATCAACAAACTTAAAGACTGAAATTTATGTATTCGAGAAAAGGCATCAAGAGATAAAAATTAGAAACTGTAACACTTATATTATAAATCAATAAAATTAAGCTCATTTTTATGAGTTAAATTTTCTTTGTTGAAATCTCATGTGAACAGTAATATTTCCTCACTTTCTTAACGTGAGGAATTTTTCCTTAAATATAATATAGTTAAATTGATGAAAATTTATTCTACTTATTTTATGGGATCATTACATCAAATATTGGAGTAATAAGAAGTAAAATAAGACGTGGTTTTAAAATTTTTATTTTTTCAAATAAATTTATCTAAATAATGATTTTAATTTAAGATGTAAAATTTGGATACTGTTTTCTAAATGAGTGCTGTGGAGTGCTAACATCTTTTCCATACACAAAAGACTATCGAACTCAACTCTAGTTTTTCGCAAACCATTTTTTGATTGAGTTTTATTTAAAAGATCGTTTTACTTTATTTCGATGTTCAATCACATCGTAAAAAGGATTGATGACGATTCATTTTTATTTTCTTTTAAAATTAACCATTTTTAATGACCTTGACCGCTCTGTGTCATTTTGGGCACGTGACAACACACTATACTTTTACAGAAGAATTAAAGAGCCACTATTGTTTTTTTCTTTTTTGAAGTAGAGATGTTTTGTGTTTCAAAAAAGCAGAAGAAGAAGCCCCGAAGAATAAGTAATATGTCGCGCTTGTACTTGTAAATCAATCGTAGTCGTAGGCACAATGATGCTAAAGTTAGAATTAGGTTTTAAATATATTATATTTTTATAATAAATGATAACCCTAAACGCAAATTTGTTTGCGTTTTGAGAGATCTATTTATAAAAATAAAATAAAAATTAATCAAGTTATTATTAAGGGCATTTTCAAATATAGCAAAATGAACAAAAATATTTTTAAAAAATATATAACAAAGTTTCAGATTCTATTAATAAAATATGTTATAGACATAAATAGTATTTTATCGATGTCAATCAATGTCACTATAGACAGTGATAGAAGTCTATCAGTGTCTATCATTGAAATAATCTAAAATAATAATGGTAAAACTGAGTAAAACTACGAAGAAAAAATATTGTAAATGGTAAAACTGCAAAAATATTTACAAAATATGACAAATTTGTATATCCTATCAATGATAGATACTAATAGACATTGATAGGCTTAGTGTTCATCAACACACTGATAAAAATCTATCAATGCCTAAAAAAAGAAAGAAAATTATTATAAATGATAAAATTGTAAAAATATTTACAAAATATAAAAAAAAAATTATATTCTATCATTAATAGACACTAATAAACTTCTATCAGTGTTTATAGTAGTAATAATAATAAATCTTAGCAAGATGACTATAAAAAGATAAATTACGAATTTACCTTTCACTAAAAAAAATAGAATTTATTCCTATTGTTTTAAAATTTAATCATTATATTTGATTAAACCTTGTAAGATCAATAGTCAATGATAAAATCTTCCTACCACCAAAATTATATTCTAATATACCAAAAAAGAATTAAATTCTATTTTTTTCTCAAATGATTATAATAACTTCATAAAATAGTCCATAAAAGTTAGATTCAAAATTAACACAATTAAAAGGTTGAAACTTGTATTATTAATCTCGAAATTAGAAATTCCTTCTCTTTCTTTTACGTTAGTGGCACATCCAAAAATCTTACATAGGGGCACCAGTGGCATGACCCACAGGTAAGTCATTCCACCATTAGGCCACGCGGCCTGTACATATTCAATCGGACATTTGTTAATTAATATTATTAAATGATAGTTTAAATTTATATTAAAAAAATACAAAAACTCGTAATTGAGGAGGTACATGCTCGGGACCCTTAATGGATCCGCCTTTGTTTTACGTATTGAAAAAGAAAAGAAACAATTATACTTTAACTATAAACCAAAGAAATGAAATTCTTTCTAAAATTAAAATTTGTTTTAAATTTTAAAAACGCCATTCCACATTAATTAGGCAGAAAAGAGTGAATTCCAAATTCCATTAAATAACAAAAAATATATATAATTAGTAATTAACGAAATTAATTACATTAATTACGGAAATTAGTTTACCTTAAACTCCAAGAGATGAAATTCTTCAGATTTGATGCACAACCAAACACCATCGACCAAACATGACAGTCAACTGAACGCCACCGTCGTCTTCTCATTTTCTCTCTATTTCATCGCTCGATTCCATCTCTCTCCGAAAGGAACTGGATCGGAATTTGATCCTGTCGTCGACGCCCCACGGCGAGAGGGATGGCGGCAGCGGTCGGAGGAGTTAGTGGTAACGGCGCCGGTTTGATGATCGGCGGTGGAGATGTGACGAAGGCGCATGCGGCTATGGCTTTGGTGCAAGTAATTAATGGAGGTTACCATGTTATAACCAAAGTTGCCCTCAATGTTGGGATGAACCAGCTCGTTTTTTGTTTGTTCCGTGACTTGTTGGCTCTTGCGATTCTTGCCCCTGTCGCTTATGTTCGGGAGAAGTATAGTTATCATCTCTTCACATTTCTTGAAATTAGTTGTTTGGGTTTTCGTGGGCTTGTCTGATCGTTGTTTTTATTCTCTATAGTTTGTTTCGCTTCGGCTTTTTTGTAGTTTTTGTATAGCGTTTTGATGGCGTCATTTGATTCTTAGAATGATTCCTGTTTGTTTATATTTTGAATTTTCTCATTTATTTCATCTGCTACTTTTTGCATTTAATGGAAGATGAAATTTAGGGATCGTGCAAGTTCGAATATGTCGGTCTTTCTTACTTTCGACCTTTCTGGATTTCCTACAGATTGCTAAGTACTGCTTCTGGTAGTATTTAGGGATTCTTTTTAATTGCTTCAGGCCATGATTGGTTTTATTCTTCAATTTCTTGTTGACTTTTGAGTTGCAATCAATTTCGTTATCTTCTGTCTGACATAAACAAAGTGATTAATACGAATCTTTAGAACTTGAAGAATTACCATGGATTAGGATCTTTATGATTTATGTATGGGTGGATGACAAATTTGATTACTGTTTAACATTCAATGTTGCAATGTTTGATATATGGGTATTTGGCAATCATGGGTCGCTTCCTAAAAGCATGTATTTAAAAACTTTAACCAATTATAGCTCCAAAATTTGGACATCCATTCCTTCAAGTTGGGAGTTCAAATCCCCATCTTCACGTTTGTTTTATAAATTTCCAACCAACTGTATTTCTCATACCGTACAATCACTCATATTTTATTAATGTTTGCTCTTAGCATGAGGGTATGGACATTTTAACATCCCATGTTTTTTTTCTCTTCCCTCTCCATCTATAGGCGGATTCGTTTGCCCATGACTCGGGACCTTCTCATATCGTTCTTCGTTCTTGGTTTAACTGGGTGAGGTTACATACTGTTTGTCATATTCTGATTTTGTTCTGTACAGTTGTTCATCGTACTAATTACTATTGATAAATAGAAAACAAGTTTTTATCGATCTGGATAAACATTCTATTTATTACATCTATCTTCTTGTGGTTAGGATTTTTGGTAACCAGCTTCTCTTTCTTGTTGGACTTGGCTACACTAACCCAACTTATGCTGCTGCCATACAGCCTGCCATTCCAGTTTTTACATTCCTTTTTGCTGTTATGATGGGGTTAGTTTGGCCTATTATTGGTCAATTTCATCATTTTACTGAAAATTTTAGTCAGTGCTTTTTGAAGTTAGATGGATATATGTTCCTTGTTCTATATTAGATCTTGATTTGTTTATGCAGCACAGAGTCTGTGAACTTACTCAAAATGGAAGGACAGGCAAAGGTTGGAGGTACACTCGTTTGTGTCTCTGGTGCGATATTGATGGTTTTATTCCGTGGTCCAGCTTTGGTTGGAAACACTGAATCTGATTTCATGACGCATAATGAAATAAGTGCAAGGGGCCAGCCAGAGCCTGCTGGATGGTTAATGTCTAACTTTCTGGAGTATGGATTGGACCATTTTCATGTTGGGGTTTTATGCTTGATAGGAAACTGTATGTGCATGGCTGCTTTCTTGGCTATCCAGGTACTTCCCTGATAGTACATTTTCTGATAATGGCTACAACATTTTTTCCTAATTTGAATTAGCACTTGATGAAAATGTCCAGGTTCTTTTTTTGTTTGGTTTTTGCAAAAATGTTTGACATGGATTGTTGGAAGTAGAATATAGGGGTGAAAGGAGAGATGGATCATCCCAGGTAGATTTTATTTTACTGAACTGTAACAGAAGAATCAATTAATAACGAAGTGCAGTGTGTAATGAGTCCTTGAGCGAAAGCAGTACAGGGAAATAATCAAAGATGAGGGATTAAAATGATATTTTGCCTGGAAAAAGTTTTTTCTTTGGAACATATGTTCAATGGCAACCGAGAACATCCTTCAACTGTCTTCTCATTTGGTTTTTCTTCTAGTTAACTTTTAATATGTTATAGCAGGAAATAGCAATTGAAATTCAGTGCTATCGTTGTCTCTTATCCAAAAAAACAAAAAAAAATTCAGTGCTATCGTTGGCATAAATTTAGAAGCTATTAAATGAATACAGAGATTGATGTTGACTTTGCGGAACTCTATTAGAGTATTATAAGCATATATGTATATTAGTAATTAATTAAGGGATTTTGTCATGGATTTTGGTTAGAAATTGAGGTTATTGGAATGTGGAAGGTAGACAATATTTTGGTGAGCGATTTAGGGGTTGAGAGAGATCTCAAGATGGGGAAGGTCCAAGTACCTCAAACACTTGGTTTATATTGTTATACCATTATCATTTTGCTTATCCAAAAAAATATTTTATACCATTATCATTTATCTTTCATAATTTTTGGATTTTATCAGATTCCTAAATTATCTTTTTCTTCATTTTACGGTCACAATGTTTAAAAATTTTCTTGTGCAGGCACGAGTGTTGAAGAAGTATCCGGCTAACTTATCGGTCACAGCATATTCTTACTTATTTGGTGCTATATTGATGGTGATTACATCTTTCTTTATGACCAACGAATCAACAGACTGGAATTTGACACGATCAGAGTTTTTCGCCGTTCTTTATGCTGTAAGTTTGTTTACTGCTTTCATAGCACACCCCTTCTTGAGTATTTACTTCAGACCATTTTTTGCTCATGTACAGCTTACAGGGTTCAATTCCTTCGAAAACTTCGGGAATCTCTTTTCCTCTCCCATCAGTTATTTTTTGAATGATGGCATCAATATGCATGTGGTTTTCACCTTCACACTTAAAAAGAGAAACCGCATTATGTTCCTATGATCTATCTCCACAAGGCATAAACTATGCAAGAAGAGAATTTTTGTTTCATAGCTCATGAGATTAGGATTTAATTCTATAAAAATAATAATAGAAGAAAAGAAAGAATAACACCGGGTATACGTGGAAAACCCTAGTTCAGGGAGAAAA
>JBBPDJ010000021.1:5618889-5630822 GCA_037974625.1 Cucumis cinereus
ATAATCGAATTATATCTCGTCTATGGGCTTAGTTGTGCCCTGGGCCATTCTTTCGATAGCTATTTTTGGTGCCGTTAGAGCTGGGCAGGTTATGGAACGAAATACTATTTGAAAACATTTTCACGAATTGGAGCTATCAAAATGCAAACAAAAAACCCAATCAAAACTAGAGGTGCTTTGGAAAGATTATAGTTCAACAAATGGAAATATACAATTACCGCTCCGTGGGGAACTCGATTTCAAACACATAGTAGAAAATGTCTTTATTATAGACGAGTCTTTGCAAGAACAAATTCTCGGACTAAACAAAATCTATTTAGATCTCATTAGTCATGGCACTGCCAGTACTTACTTTATTGACATTCTGTCTACTACTGGCCCTTTTGTAGGTATGTTGTTAGGACTTTACCATGCAAGGGATCCCCCCAGAAAACATTCAAAAGTAGATTCGCTACCTCTGAACGGAAGGGCCCCCGTTATGTAGTTTTTTTCGCTGAATAAATGAGAGAGAGTGGGAGGGCGGGTCTCCTCTCATTGGGCCCGCTTGGATTATGGTTGGGGCACGCCCCACTGAGGTTTTCTTAAGAAATCATATCAGAATGCTATTCCCCGCTCATCCATCGGAGAGAGGAACAGCCCTAGCTGAGCTTGAACTCCTCGATTCAAGAAGAGTGAAAGGGTAGGAGGAGAATAAGAGGTTAGCAACGTACGAACGTTTTCCAAGCGAGCCATGGGAGTCTAGGTTTTGCGAACTAGCCCGGACCGGAAAAGAAGCAAGCCTGTATAAAGGGTTAGGCCCAATCATTCTCCTCAATGGAAATCGGGCATAAACGTGGGGGATAGGACATAACTCCCGTTGTTTAAGGGTAAAAGGTAAAGGTTCATGAATAAGGTAGTTAAGAAAAAACCGGGGTTGGGAAGGGAAGAGCGAAAGGCTTAGAGCTTTTTTTCAAGCTTGGGTTAACTATTGATTCAATAATTGCGACAAGAGCTTTTTCTTTCCTTTCAAAGAGGCATTCGATGCCATCATCATTGACTTATGCCTCCTCAACCTATCTGGAGTAGGTCTTTGCCGAGAAGTCAGATATTATTTACGGGATCTCAAGTCCGTATAAGAAGATCGCCCGATAGGGGGTTTTGCCACTAAATGCTAAATCGGATACTGTCTCCGAAGATAAATAACTAGGCTTTTTCGATTCACCAGGCGCGGAAGCTGAATTAAGAAGATAGGTAATAGATGCCGCTGAAGGGTCTGTCTCCCGATCGGATGCTGTCCTTCTAAAGCTCAAGATACCCGAAGCTTTTGGTGTTCGTAGATAGCACCTGACAGAGTTTAGTCAATTATCACGGATGAAAAAGTTAGCGAGCACAGGAAAGAGAGAACAGCTAGTCAAATTACAACCTTCTTCAACTGCGGAGTCAACCCTAAAAGTGGATCTGGCATCAAGCCTATCCCTTGACCCTTTTTCCGGGATCAAGTACTACTTATAGAAATAGAAAGCACCAAAAGTAAGGCGGGTTAAGTTAGGGCATCAGTTGCTTCAACTAAAGAATCAGTCAAAACGAACCCTGAAACTAAATCCGCAACAGAGCGAGTAGCCAGGTGTGAATGTTATGGATCTAGCTCTTCACGAGCAGCAGAGCTAGACAAGCAAGCAACAAGGCTCTTTTCAGCCTTTCCTAAGGGTGTTTATCCTGATGAAATAGAATATATGTATATAAAGGCTCGCTACTACTACTCGAACTACCCGAGACAGAACCAGACTTGCGTAGGAAAGAAAACAAAGTAAGTCCTCCCCTGAGCTCTTAGGCTAGCTCGAGGGGAACTGCTGGCAAAGAATCCATGCTGGGAACAATCTCTCTCCGCTTGAATGTTATCGCTTCCCTTGCCTTAACCCGGCCTTAAAAGGCTCGTCACTTAGACTCTTCATCTTAGCTTGTAGCTGTTACCGCGTCTTCCTCTTAATCATGAGATCCGGGGAACGAGTACTCTTCCTCTTACCTGTCAGCCTGGGGCGGGTATTCTTCTCATGCTACCTCAGTCCCAAGCAACTCCTCATCAGAAACATCCTCAACTTAAACTTCTTTCTTTGACCTTGAAGCTTACTCGGATTACACTTCCCGAACACCTTAGAAAGCCTAGCTGGGCGAACAACCTCTTCTTGTCATGAGACCTGTTCTTTCTCTTTATTGATTTCCTCTTTCTTTGCCCTTAACATTGGAAACTGATCTTGAAGTTACACCTTGAAGAGAAAGCTTGCCCGATAAAGCTTGACCGATGATGAATGAAACCCACGGAGCTAAAGACAAGAAGTGAAAGAAAGTGAACAAGGGGCTGCGCTAAGAAGTGGAAATCAAGGTAAAGCTCAATTCCCTCTACGGCTCTAGCTCAATGAAATCCGATACCTCTCGGTCTTGCCTCTAAGATTCACCCTAACTTCTATATACGAAATATCTTCTTAAATGTGAACAAGAATGAAACAAGCAACGAAACTGACACAGGATTAGCCCTGACCCTTAGCGCCGCCTATGATTCCCCTTCGAATTTGACCTATTCTCCCTCACTTCCAGTTGCCGTCCGACCAAGAGCTTTGCCCACTAACTAAGATGACACTAACTCTGATTCCACACCCTCAGACGAAAGGTCAGAGATAGAGTAAGAGTCTCTTCGACCAGAGTCAGTAGATTAAGTTCAAGCAGCAGTTGACGATTCAAGGTAAGAAGGAGTATAGAATGATGAAGTCGAATCTGATTAGGAGTTGTTCTTAGCGCCACAGGATGTTCGGCCTGTTACGGGAGCAGTTTCATATTTATGCCTAGAAAAAGAATACCAACCTGCGCCCAGACACCACCTTTGTTCCTTGTTAGCTGCCTATCCCGTCTATAGGCTTCTATCCAAAGTTCCTAGTTTGCTATTCGAATACTCTTTCTTACCTGTAAAAGAATATGAGAAGTAGAACAGGAAGTGAGTCCCCTTAATTCCCCGTTTCAAGGCAGGCTTAAGCAAAAGACTTGATTCAAGAGTCATAGATAGAGTCAGTTCGGGAAAAGCAAGTGAACTAAGAAGCCGAAGACTAAGCAAGACCGAAAGAGAGAGGGGTGAGTTTTGAACTATCATTAGAAGTAGAAGTTGAAGAAGATAAAGAGATTGAGTACTCGTCTTCCTTCCCCAAAGATTAGGGTGGAGGTGCTTTGCCTATTTCTTTGTTAGTTTTTTCATAGGTAACATCATCGGCCAAGAGAACAGCTACAAGGGAAGATCTTGAATCAGAGTTTAGGCTCGAGCTCAAGTTCTTTACCTGATAATGAACCCACCAGCTCACTCGGCTGCCACACCCACCCCCCTATATCACTCGGCTCCCACACCTTCTTTGACTCGGGAAAGCAGCTCCACCGTACGAGTCTCATTAGGAACAGTACTATACTATAGACCGCTCCGGGGGGCCCAGTTTCACGCAGAAGATGTTTCGCCCTAAAGGTAAGATCAATAAGAATCTGATTTTGAATAGGATTATAGGGAAGTACTATAATCAGATGTTTCGCCCTCACCACCCTCAAGGTAAATGAATGAAGCAAGATCTCTTGATAAAGAAAGGGAAGTCAAAGCAGTAAAGGAAGAGATAGAAGTTGAATCCGAGTACGAAAGGGAAGTCAAAGCAGTTGATGATTATCGGGTGAGTTGAGATTGAACTAGAATGAGAAGTGGAAGTTTCACAAGAGTCAGATGTTTACAAGGAAAGGTAAGAGTACGAGTTCCACGCTTATCAGCCTCAGTCAGAAACACCGGGAATAGAATAAGCAGTTTCAGACTCAAGGGAAGATGCAGTTCAATCAGATCTCTCTGAAGCTCGGCCCACACCAGACTAAGCTCGCCCGGAAAAAGTAGCTCTTTCTTTATCAAGGTAAGAATGATCTCTTTCAGAAGTTGAAGTAGTACGATCAGGGGAAGAAGAAAGCCCCGCTCTTCCTCGGTCACTCAAATCAGCAGTAAAAGATGTTTGGTCAGATTCAGTTCATTCTTCAAGGTAAGCAGCAGTTGAGGATGAAAGGGCAGTTCCAGGAGCAGTTGATGAAGAAAGCGCCTAGCCCAAGTCTCTTTCGTCGTCTTCAAGCTAAGAGAAAGTTCATGAAGATGTTTCAAGGGTGAGTTCATAACTCGAATTCTATACTATGAATAATGAATACGAGTCGTCCTTACCCCTTTCAAGGTCAGTATCATGTCATTCATCCCACTACACGGTCTTTGAGTCATTCCCCGTTTCATCAGGCAAAGACGTACGTTCACGCCACTAACTCTTCTTCTCCTTTGTCCTATGATTCTACTTCGTTTTCCCTTTCTGCCTCTTCCTCGTCACACTCTGCCGGCCAAACTGACTCATATTCCACTAATCCTGATTTGAGTACTACTTCAACTATCTCCTCAACTCGCCTTTCTCTTGATTCCGAGGATGAAACTGATCTAGATTCCGATTCAAAGACTTTGTCCTATGATTCAAGGAACTATGACTGACGATTCCCCGCCCTAATCAACTTAGAACTCTGACTCTTCCTCAATTTCAGATGGAAAGTTGGATGATAGAGACTCGTCCGTCCGCGACCTCTTCTTTCCCTCTTCTTCATGAGAGAGCAGCTTCTCGTACTTCATCATCTTCCCCCTCGTACTCCGGTCTTGCCCAATTACATTGCTCCTCGTACCCTTCTACCGTCCTAAACTAGGAACTCTTCTTTTCGTACACTGATTCAAAAGACTATGACTCGAGGCTTCTAGCTCTTTTCTTCAACAACAAAGAAAGAAAGAAATGCACTTAGCTCCCCTTTAAGATAGGATAACCTTTAGAGTCTAGCAGCAAAGCCCCTTGAAACTGAGACTTCGAATGAGATGAACTAACCCTCTCCCCTTGAATCACCTGCTTTTCTTGAATTCAAGTAATAAGGGTCTTCTCCGGTATTCCCCCTCTTAACTCACCCTTGAAACTGAGACTGATCGATCATGAAAGAAGAACTGAGAAAGAAATGCACTCACCCTCTCCTAAGCGAGACGCTTCTACCCTAAGAGGAGCTTATACCCTTTCTGATTCTACCCTTCTTGATGTTACCGAAACATCTGATTATAGGCATTCCTCGAGATCTCCCTCTTACTCTGATTCGTCAGACTGGGCTGGTCTCGCTTCCTCTTTCTCTGTCTTTGCCCGGTGAAACTAGTCTCTTTCCAGTCAAGCTGATTCGAACCTTTCCTTTACCTTGTAAACTCTTAATATAGGCTTCGTACCTTTACTCGCGTCTTCGAACCTTTCTATATTGGTCTCGCAGCTTCTCCATCCCCCTTTCCTAGTAGTGGGAAACTATGAACTCTGACTTATGAAATTACCTTGATTCAACTTATTCGTACTATTCATTCACTCTGTCTTCCTCTTAGCTCATCTCTTACCGTGGGTTCCTCAATCTTTGCCCGAACTTCCTTCTATGAATGGGACTCGTCCGGTCTCACTTCCTCTTTCAGTTAGTCATGAAACTTAGAATGAGACCTCTTTACCTTAATTTCCTGATCTTAAGCACTAAACGTATTTCTCTTTTCTAGGGAATAATGAGTTCAATTCAGTGTTTGAGGACTCTTTTACGGTGCGAGCGATAGCGGGAAAGAGATGCAAGAGGTAGCGCCTAGGTTGTTGAGTTAAGCTATAGCAGGCAGTTAAGTATCGGAAGAAAGATAGCGAAGCTGCTGCTCCTCCTCTTACGTGGTGCTTTGGCTCTTTTTCGGATAACTGACTTCAAGTCAAATCTAGTTCAATGAGAGAAAGAGTTAGTTTTAGAACCAGATCTTTATCTTGCTTTTCCCTTGGACCTGTATTAATCAAACTCGGAAATGCAATGAAAAGAAATCAGTCAAATCAAAGAGACTTTCTTAGCCCGGAACCTAAGCCGATTATGAGTCTGATCCCGATTCATGAACCCTTTAAGATTATGCAACTTCCCTCTCATTCCCCCTTTCGGTAGAGCTGCACCTTGAATAGGGTGAAAAGACTGTTCCCGTGCTTTGCTCTTATGTTAAAGAGTCTGACTCGGCGGATGAGACTTCTCCAGTTGCCGGCGGAACGTACGAGGGGGCTTAGCTTTCTTCTGATCCAGAACCATCACCCTAATAAACTGAGAACCAAAACCACCAGTTTAGGGCGTAACTTCCTCTTTCATGACGCGAACAACAAGAGAACAGCCCTGCGCAATACAGCTCCACTTTCTCTTTAGCCTGCCTTTCAACGTCTTCTGCTCCTGTAACCCTTTCATCCGAGTTAGTGGGGAACTCAACATCCTCCTCTTTAGTTGACCTTACACCCTCTTCTTACTCTGATTCAACTGATCTTTAGAGGCTTACGGCTGAACAACCTCTGATTCATTCCCCAACCCCTTTTAGTATGACTCTTCGGCTGATTAAACTGACCTGTAATCGGAAAGAGATGAAAGAAGGAAAGCAGCTTTACCATCTCGCTCAACAGCGAACTCTTCCTCCGCTCCTGAACCCTAACTGAATGATTCGAACTCTTTCACTTTTCTTGCTTATGCTCCATCACCCTATATTCAAGATTCTTAGTCTTCTGCTTGAACTTGAAGTTACCTTGTTGCCAGCGCTTTAAGACGAAAGATATAGGCTTCGCTTCGCACCCTATATAAGAATGAGATGAACCCTGTCTTTGCCCTTAACTGACTCAGGCCTATTTGTTTGTTCTTATCTTACGCCAATATCTTATTAAAAGAAAGAAGTCAAATGGATTCATTCAAAGAAGTAAAGAAGTCACGAAGCAGCTTCCCCGCCGGGTAACTCTTCCTCGCCCACCCTCGGACGCTAAGCGGCAATCATGCTTTTACCTTTCAACAGAGAACTCTTCCGATTCGACTTCTACTTTTCCCGATTCAACTCTTACTGAGGAAGACTCTTTCCCACGGAGCGGTTAAGCAGCTTTATCCGTGCTTTTCTCTTATTCATTGATTAACTTACACAATCTTCCGATTCGAGTCTGCTAACTCTGATTCGAAGGACCAAGTGAAACTATTCCGATTCCTCTTATCCTGAACCCGACCTTACTCTGTCTCTTGCTCTTACCTATGATTCATTCAAGAACTCAAGATTAGATTCCCCGTCTAAACTATGAAGCCTAACAACCTCTTTCCGGACGAACTCAGTCTTATGATACTGACCACCTTTCTGATTCGCCCCGAGCTCTAGCTTCCTAAGCCGAAGAACCACCTCTTTACCCTTTCCTACATCAATCAGATTAAACTGACCTTGATGATTCTACTTCTACTGCCTGACCTTCCTCTTGCTTATCATTCATTTCGTTTTCTTAGTTTGCATTTCATTTCCCTGTGTTAATGCTACTGAACACATTCATCATCTATCTTTACCTCGGATTCAACTTCCCTTTCAGACAAAGCTTGACCTCTGATTCTCCGATATTCCTATTCATCTCCTGTAACCGTAACCCGAGCTGACTCTGGAATGAATCCAGTTTCCGGCCGATGATGAACCGCTCCGTGGGCTTTTCTGTCTGTTTTCTTTGCCCGAACAACCGAGAGATGTTACAGGGTTTCATAATAATGAATAGTATTATTATCAGAGTCCTTAGTGTCATAGAATTGACTTAATTCGGGAATGGAAGAAAAGATTAAGATAAGTGCAGACAGGAAAAGAGGCAACGGGGACCGGCTGAGCCGGGACCGCAGTCCACGCAAGGGCTCAGCACTATTGGGCGTTGCAACTACGTCTATCGTACTCTTTCTCTTACCTTTCTTCTCCGACCCGAACAAAGACTCTTCATATGTTTATAGTACTTTCTTACTTACGAAATTACTTATTCAATGAAATTCAATAAAAACTAGTGAAATCCCGGTAAAACAAGTGTAAATCAAGCATTTGCATTCAATTTCCCTGTGTTAATGCTACTGAACACATGATGAATCTATCTTGACCTCGTATGAAACTTCTGATTCTAACTCCGTAACTCTTCCTGATTCTCTTGATTCATTCTCCTCTCCGGATCTGGATTCCTCTTCATCTTACTCCTAATCTTGCCCTTTGCCCTCAGATGATACTCCACTTTCGGACTCAATCTCTTACCTGTCTTGCTCTGACTCGGATTCCCCTGATCGTACTGATTCTCCTTGATTTGCCCGATAAGGTACTTCTCCCGTAACTGGCCTTTCAGACTCGGGCTAGGCTTTCAGATTCTACTTCCCGGGAAAACTGACTTGATGAATGACACTCGGCCGGGGCCGAACTAAAGGCTTGAACTTTGCCCAAACTGCCTCTCCCTATCGGTCGAGCTGGTTCGCACCTCGTCCTCAGATTCCACTGAAACAGATACAGATTCAACATCAACAGCAACTGAGACTTTGACCGTGCTTCGCTCTTATTCATTGCTTTGTGTTAGAGAAACGGATTCAACTGACTCTTCATCCTCCTCTAGATCTTGCCTTTCCCTTGATTCTTGTATTCACTCTGACTCAGACTCTTAGCTTGGAGCAGTTCTCTTGTCCGATGATTCTGATTCTCCCAATGCAAAGAAAACAGACGACTGGATTAGATCTCTTTTGCCGGCCGAACTTACTCGAGATCTTGATGTTCCCGGTCTGAGTCTTATCTCTTTCTTTTCTTCTTCTCATGAGACCTATGACTCTAATCTGCCTCAGCTCCCGGAGCTGCCCTGTATTCCTATTCCTCAGATCTGACTTCTCTTTATGAAGGAAAGATGATAACTCGGACAATGAAGCAACTCTCCTTTACTCGCGTCTTCGAACCTCTTGCTGTTAGCTTTTCCGATGACTCAAGTTCTGTTCCCTTTCTCCCTCTTCATTCCACTTATGAGCTAACCCGATAAGACTCTTCTTTCCCGGCTGACTCTTCTTTCCCGGATGATGAAATGCACTAATCTTACGAGAGATCTTACCATGAGACCTGTTCTTTATCTTTCTTTTATGAGAAAAACTTCTTCCTCTCCAAAGTAAACTCGTTCTTGCCTATTCGCTCCTGAACCCTATATTAAGAGCTGCTTGGCTCCTTCACCCTGTGTTTTAATGCTCTTTTACGGGGTTGATTAAACTTGATGAATGCTTCACACTAGCTTCATCTATATTGATGTCATAAGACATTTCATCTACTTTATCTTAAGATAAAACAAGGTAAAGGGACTCAAATACCTCTTATTCGTCACATGAAACTTAAACAGATTCTACTTCAACTTCCCCAACAACATCTGAAGAAACATCAACAGTGGGAACTGCCTCTTAATCAGACCTTGAAGACGAAACTTTCTCTTCCCTTTAATCCGAGTTAGCAGCTTGTTTTCATCCTTTCGTTGGCGGCGGTGGAAGACCCTTGTTTGCGTGCCCCCGGAGCGGTCGAGCGTACTCTTCCTCTTACTCATGACACCACCTTCGGGCTGGTACCGTGGGATTCATCAGACTATTCCGAAACTCAATAAAGAGGTTTCTTTGAAGCTCGACTGTTAATAAAAGGAGAGGCTTCTCTCCGTAGCGTAACTCTTCCTTTAGCTTCTAAGCCTAAACGGGGGGGAACTCTATCTCGTACTCTTCTGAGAATGGTACTACCTCTGAATCGTCACACTCGGCCTGCCTTGAAACCTCTTTTGTGGGTGTAGCTTCCTTTAGCTTCTAAGCGGGTAACGATTACTCTTCATCTTACCTAGAAGACGAAACTGACACTACTCTTTCTTGTTCGGATGAGACTGAATCAACTGCTTCAAAGGGATCTTACCTTGAGTCGGAGGGCTAGGGCCGAACTGCCGCCGAGGGTGTGTGTGTCTAGGGTTTATGAGGTGTAAGAGTCCTCAAATGGTGCGAACCGAAGCTGTTTTGAATCAAAAGTCAGGTTTGACCCCTATATTAGAAGCACAAAATACACTAAAAAGGTTGGTTTTCACCTCTTTTATTAGTGAAAGAAGCAAAAAGTCAGGTTTTGGGTCTATATGAGAAGCAGAAAAAAGACTAAATTCACGTAAAATCACCTCTTTTCTTAGTGAAACAAGGCAAAAGTCAGGTTTGACCCCTATCTGAGATGCGACTTTGTCGACTAAAACAAGCATTTTTGACTGATTTATTAGTGTGCGAAGCAAAAAGTCAGGTTTTATAGCTATATGAGATGCAGAAAAAACACTAAAACCACACGCTAAATCTATAAAGGCTGCTCGCGCCGGAACTCTTGTTCTTGCTCAAGATCTTACCTTGATTATCATACGCAATGAAATATATTATATAAAGACAATGAACTCTGACTCTTAGCTTGCTTGTAGCTCGAGCATAGAACATAACCTCTTCGCTTTCGGCATATTTCATTTCCTCTTCGCTTGTAGCTCTTAGCTTTCCAGGACCAAGTGAAACTCTATTCCGATTCCGATTCCTCTTTCATTCATCTAGTTGCCTGCCGAACGAACGATCCTTTACTCGCTGCTTCGCGCACCTCTAACTCTGATTCAACCCACTACGCTAAAGAATGAGATCAAGAGAAGGTTCACGAAGTCACAAAGGATGAATTAAACCCACGGATGATAACTCGGAATGACACTTTATCTTCCCTAGCCTAGCCACCTTGTCTTATCCTGCGCTTTCTTAGTCTGATTCGAATTCAACTTAGCTTTAGATGCATGAAACTGACTCTGAATCAACTTCAACTAACTTATCCGCCTATGAAACTACTTATCTTTTGACCGCTCCCTCTTTCTCTGGATTTGTCCTGTATGAATATGACTATCCCGAGGATTGTCCTTTGCGCCCTCCGTGGGCTTCAACTGTTCTCCTAATCTTTAGATGCTTCCGGCAGAACTGACTATTCTTAGAATGATACCTCGTCGGGGTCGAGCTTCCTCTTGATCGTACCTTTCAGACTCAACTGCCTACGCGCTACGGCGAACAACATAACTGCCTGCTATAGTAGGAACTCTTGCATCTCTTGCATGCTTCATTGACTAGTTCTTTTCCCTCGGATTCGTCACACTCGGCCTGCCGCCTTTCTTCCTCCGTCCTAACCCGAATATGCCTTTGACCTTTGTTCTTATCCTTGAATAGCTCCTTTTCGTACTTAGTCCTAAGACTCTTACCTGTATTCCGAAACATCTTCTTCAATTAACTCATGGGAAACTTCTGATAGTTCGAATGAACCCGATTCAGAAGGAGATCGATCAGACTCTGCTTCCGGGCGAGCTTAGTCGGGATGTTACCTTTCTTCCTTGTTTGAATGATTCCGAAACTGATCTTGATTGATTCATTTACCGAGCTGACTAGACTGATTAAACTCTAAAATAGTCTGAGCACCGTAACGAAGACTCTTTAGCTTGAACTTACCGGGAAACATCTTATTATAGAAAATAGTACTACGGAACCCCAACAACCTCGGATGAAATGTTCTAACCCTTTCTGACTTAGTCTTATCTTTCTTACCGGGGTGACTCTGTCTTTGCCCGAACAACCTCTATGAACTATGACTCGGACTCTGATCCCTCACCCTAATAGTACCCAGATGAGAATGAAACCTCTTCTGCATGAGACTCGGCCGGAATAGCTGTTGATTAACCCTCCCTTGAATACTCGGATGAGACTTGAAGACTAGACTGAGAATGAGACCTATGAAGATCCTTTGCCCGATGATGCTACTTCTCTTGATGTTAGCAGTCTTCGCGCTCCGATACCTCATGAAATCCTAATTATCATTAATTGCCTATTGAAAATACAGGTAAAAGACTGGATGAATTCCAGGAATGAGACTTTGAGTACTGACTTATGAATCAGACTCAGAGTTAGTTTCCTATTCAACTTCATCTTCCTCCCCATCGATCCGGAACTACGAATTAGAGGCATGACTCAAGATCTGACCTGTCTGTCAGACTCATCTCATTATGGGGGCATGAAACTTGATGCTCAACTTACGG
>JBBPDJ010000021.1:5630922-5641006 GCA_037974625.1 Cucumis cinereus
CTTTCCATCTTTCTTTTCAGAGTTTACCACTCTTCATAGCTTCTTGAACTTTTTTTAGGGTCTCGCTCCCGGAGTTCCAGAGTATACACTCTCCTGTCATACGGCTCCGTCCCGGCATCAGGACCTCCCCTTTCCTTTGACCAACGGGTCCTCTCCCAAGCGGTCTGGCCTCCACCTACATGAACCCTCCGTCGGGTGGAAATAGTTGTTGGAACTGGTTTTCCAATTCCATCCAGAACCGGGAGTTCTCATTTTCAATGGAGGCCTGTTTACGAGCGAGGAATTTAAGATCCCCACCCGTTCCACCAAAAAAAAGTATATCTATTGCGCGGCTCACGTCCTCTGGCTCGTGCACCGGAATCTTTCTAGTCCTCACGAGTTGGTCTCTCTTTTCTCATTTTGACCCTGTGGTCGAACTCCTCCAGGGTCCGCTCTGTGGCGCGAAACTGTCTCGAGGTCATGAGATCGCGCTCCTCCTCCTCCCCTTTGTTTCTTTCTTGTTTTTCGAGTTCATCCCAGAGAAGGTCCTGTGGGTATTCTTGAACAACCTCTGAAGGAGAAGGGGATGCCTGCGTTTGTTGTTGATATGGGTCAAGAGGTAGAGGTACCGGTCACCCAAATTCTCGAGTTTGAATAGGGTCGGGGTTCATCATATTGAAAAGTGGCATGGCTTCGGTTTCGATGAAAATGGAAAGAATAGAACCTACTATCCACCCACGCCAGATCCCCTAAACAACCTACATCCAAAGATGAGAGTTGTTGAAGAGCCTTTTTTTTTAACGGCTTATACCCGTATGACACGCACGTCATGTAATGGAACGGACGGGATGAAGCCCAGAAGAAAACTACAATAAAAAAGAATGGAATGAGGGCATAGGTTGCCAGTTTTCGGAGCTTCTCTTTACGAAAATGTTCTTTTACCCCGGGGGGCTCTATTGTAGAGGGTCTGCCGTTGTTAACCGGGAAAAGAGTGGGACTTGAAAAGAGGATGGGAGAGAGGGGAACTCAAACAAGTAATAGAAGAGAGGAGAGAGCCTTCTAAAAGCCGTACTGCTGCTGTTGTTTCTATACGCAAATTGTGTGAATTTTGTTAGCGGCAGCTATCCTGCATGAGACTTTTTCTTCACTGTAATTCCGCCTCCGTTTTTTACAGCAGCATTCCTTTCAAAACAAAAAAGTCAGAGTTAGTGCTCATTGACCCCCTTTTTGTTGTTCGAAGTCAATGAATTCCTTTCTTATCTTACGCAATTTTAGTTGGAAATGCTTTTAGCGCGTATTGAGACTTCCAAAGTTGAGGAGGTTTTCGGTTTCGCCTTTCCCCTTGGGCTTTATCTTCTTATGTAGTTGAAGATACAACTTGTACTTTTTCATGTACGAATTCTGTAGAAAAGCTAGTACCTCGTTAGCATTGCAACAACACGAAAAGAAAGCGAGATACTGGAATACGAGGGGAAGGAGCGAAGCAGCTCGACCAATAGGGAGAGGAGCGATAACTTCGAGGACTGAAATGTTTGGAGTAGTTTAATATGGTTGAGGATTTTGTGCTACAAAAATGGGCATAACCATAGGAGAAGGAATCGTCACTAGCGGTTGTTTAGGTGCCGTAGACTGCTTGTTCCATAACAGGGTGGCACAGCACCATAAGGATGATCAGTCTTATTAAGGCTAGCTTGTTGTTGTTTTGGCATGCTTGAAGACGTTTGGCTCTCCATGGGAGCCTTGCCCTCTCTCTTCACATGGTTCACGAACCCACTTCCTGACTATGTGAAGAGAGAGGTTCGATGGAGCAGCGGTGGATGTTGGGGGTTGTCTCGAATTCCCATCGACGTTTTTTCTTACCCTCCTCAACGAGGTATTGAAAAAAAAATGCCTAATAGCTAGCATATGTTAGTGCTATACCCGGATGGAATTTTCGATATTTGTTGGGGTCATAGCCTAGAAGCTTAGGTTCTGGAGGCGGGTGGGCAAGCCCATCATGTTTAATGAACTTTACTTGTCAAAGAGAACCCGGTCCGCAAAAGAAGTAGTCAATTGTCGACGCCTACGCTGGCCATTGCTTTGACCTTTCCAATTTGACTGTTGAACAGGAGCACTCTGGACTGTCGAAGCGATGGGAGCTACCTGGTGTGGCTGGCTTATTTTGATGTTGTTGGGATTCAGGAGATCGATTTTTTTGCCCTAATTGGAGTGGAGCACAGGAGTCTTGCTGTGGAGATGGTTTACTCTGAACTTGAGATTGCTGGTAGGTTGGGGAGTGGAACTTTCTTTGCTGAGAAGCAGGTTGTTGCTGCTGGGTTGTCACAGCTTGGACGTTGTTCCATCTCCCCCTACGTCCCCTTTGGTTGCCTTGAAGTTGCTGGGGAACAGGGAGGGTGAGAACATAGAAGACTGATATCAATTTTAAATCTTTTTCGGTATAGCTCCGCTCCCGGGATGGATGCAAGGAAAATGGATAGCGATCAATAGATACGAAGGGGAGGGCAGGGTATAGAATGGAACTAGATGGATGCTTGCATTAGCGGTTGAGGTGCCAGGAGAGAAAGTCGTAGCCACAATCTGGAACATGCATGAAGCGACCGATTTTTTCGCGTGAGCTAATTCAGTAAGAAACCATATGGTTTAGGGATGAACAAAGAACTATATGCTCTCTATCGTTCGACGGTAGGAATAGGTGGGAGTGAGACCCGAAACAGGGAAGGAATTGATGCAAAAGCGGTGTAGCGTTGAACCGCTGCTTGCTTGCATAATGAGTGAGCCGGGAAACGGGAAGAGCTAGCTGACAATTCAGCATTTTTTTGAATAAACAATCAATCAATTCGCCTTCACCTTCGGAATTGTGCGGGACTCTATATCACGGGAAAGGGTGGAAGAGAGATGGGGCAACTACCTTTGGGGCCCTACCCAACCTATCTCGACCAACACCCCAGAACAGTGAATTTGGAATAGTCAAAGCTCTCCCGGGTTCTACTGAAATATGAATTCCGCCTGGGGAAGGCTTGCATCAGGCTCCGCAGCCAACCGCCCCGATTCCATCTTCCACCCCGATATATGGCAAACATACCCGGGGGGGCAAACTCTCTGTGTGGGGACATCCCTGGGCCGGAAGCGCTTTTTTTCATTTTTGATATTTTCCCTAGAAGGCAGGCTTTCTCTCATGGACCTTTAAATCTTATATTACGATATAGACCGTTCGCCTTTTCATCGCTTTGGCCTGGAGCCAGTGTAGGCTTGCTTCGCATAGGCTATCCTCGGGGCGGTAACTAAATATAGAGAGAAGAAAAGCCTTGGGTTTTTGAAGATAAAGGGACTTTTTTTTAGGATGTAGATTCGGGAGATGTCTTTATTGATCATGAAGGAGTGTCAGATCAGGATGACGGCGAGGAGGATCCTTTGTGTCCTCAATTTGATCTTTCGGCCGAAGAGGGTTGTGATGCAATTAAAGAAAGATCCCCATGGAGGTGTAAGGGAATGACAGAGATGGGGTGGAGATTCTTCTTTATTGGTCCTAGTAGAAGTCGAACCTTCAACACTCATCTAACATCTTCACCATCCAAAACCCCAAAAAAGGAGACCCGTCTGAGACCAGTTAACGGATCGCTCCTCTACACCTACCGTCGCGAAAGTAGAATCTTACTTCATTTACTCAAATTTCGGCGGCTAGAGCTACCATCCATCCCAGAAAGTGCCTAGAACACTTTTCTTTAGTTAACTCTTCGAATATGATATTGATACTTGACTCTATACCGCCTACGAACTTACTTTAAACTTTAGGCGAAATACTATACTTTACTATACGATCACTGAAAAAGAAGCGTTTTATATAGCTGTGAAATCTTGCAAGTAACTTTCTGCCCAGGACCAAGCGCCCAATTCAACTTTTTGCATCTCATATAGCTGTCAAATCTGACTTTTCTGTTTTCCTTCCGAATTGAATGAGATTTTTTAATACTTATATAGACGCAAAAGCGGACTTTGCTCCACTGGCACCGAAGCAAGAGAATGGACCTGAAAGCAGTGTCCCTCATTGAACGCTCATTGAACTAATAAAAGGAATAAAACCACCATAGAGAGTTTGCTTAGCTTGTAATAAAGCAAACCTAGTTCCGCTGATGAAAACAAGAGGAAAAGCTCTGGGTAATTAGTCTAAGCCAGGCTACAATCCATATTCCATTATTTAATATGCGAGTTCTTTTTGTAGTAAAATCCTTCTATCTGCCTATCCGCCATACTCGATAGGAGCTCCTGTAGTTCACTCTGCTTCCCTAGACAAAGGGAGTAGGTCGAGGTAGAGCAAGCACTAAGTTTAAGTAAGTTCTTTGACTGCGAGTGCGGGTGTGGACCAGGAAATAAGGAGGATTTTTCAATCCAGCAGAAGGAAAAGCTTTCGCATGTAGTCAGGCAAATTCTTTATTCTAGGGCTCGCGTATGGTTTAAACCAAGGTGCTCCCAAGCAAAGATTCTCGGGCAAGGCTTTCAATCAAATTCCGTTCAAACGCAGGGACGAAGTGGCTTAGTGAGAAGAAGGGACGGTACGCTGAAATGGTGAGTTGCGCCTACGCCTTCATTACCTACTTTTTCCAATCCTAGCTTACCATACGAGGTGCTTGGGAGACTTTACCCTACAATGGCCAAGAACGCCAGTTCCCGAGGCAGCATGAACCCTCTTTATGAGGGGGACAAGGAGGAGTCCACTGTATTTAACCTTAACCATCAGCTAATGGCTCCAGCCTTGGCAAATTGGCAACTTTCTAACAGTTATCCGTCAACTAGCTGAGATTTCCGAGATGCTAGCACAATTGACCTTGAGGGTAGACATCGAAAAGCCCTGGCTTTTAAGTACTCATCTTACCGAGCCCATAAAGACCCCAAGTGCTTGGGTAAGCAAGTAGTACGTCTTTCCACCAAGAAGATAGGGAGAAAGGGAAAAGCGCGCAGTCCCCTCTTTCTGCCTTCCTCGTTCCCCTGGACCTTCCCCGCAGAGTGCTTCCTCAGGGCTCGAACCTGCTGCAATGCAGCAACTCCTCATTGTTGGACCGAATGAGACCTCTATAGAAGAAATTTTGTGGACTAATATGAACTACTCCTCACTTCGCAGACTTTCACGCTCACAAGGATTGGAACCGTAGACATTGGGTAGACCGACGTTCTAGCTAACAACTGAACTAAGAGCCCGTATTACTATTATATTACACACGACTGTAAAGACGCGATAAAGTAAGCCACCCTGGATGGGAGGAAGGATAAGATAGCCAGCACGTCAGATAAGATGATGAGGAATCCTTAGACTTACGGGCTGGAATGTGCCGCTTCGCTTAGTCGACTGAAAGAGAATCGAAGCATCCTACTTCACTGTGAATGCCGCTACGAATTCCTTCCAACGAGCTAAAGGTCATACTGAGTTCCTTCTCTTTTCCCGCCTGAGACGGGTACTCCTGCCTCTGCCCCCAGTAGCTTCCTCTGTTGCATCCGTTGACGAATCCAAATCTGGATAGTCAGTAGCTCCTCCAGCCTTGTCGGCATATCCTGAGAGAGGTCTCTCGAGAGTGTAGAAGCAACAACTAAATCTAGTAATCCTGCATCAAATATGAAGAAGATTTAGAAACTCTTTTCCCACCCACGGGGAATACCTGGAGGCTTCTGGGGAATACAACCCCTAGCACAGCAAGCACTCCAAGAGGCTCGGCAGAGAGAGAGCCTGAAAATGAGGAAAGATTGATGAAAGCTAAATAACTTCATCAAATCTGATAATCCTTCTTTCTACACCTTCTACTTCTACATTAACGCTGGAAACTGGATAGAAAGATAGCACAAAAGAACCAAGAACAAGAAGGGTTGGGGTAGGATATACCTTCTGATCCGGATACCTTAGATCTAGCTATGCTTGCTTGCTGACCTGTACTACCTATTCTATTCTTGACACATTAGGGTAGGAATAATAGTAAGCTGAGCTCTCGCTGTGAGCGCTACCTTAGCACTGTTTTTTTGGCACTCAGAGAAGAGTGGAAATAGTCCTAGATAGGAGAGGGCTTCTCACTAACACTTTCGACTCACTGCCAAAAGCTCCTTCAGGCGGAGAAGCTAGAAGCCTTCCCGGTGTATGAGGGGAGACTGCGAGAGTTCCAAGCCAACAATCCCTACCTTGATTGTTTGACTTCTTATCTTGAAGGCATATTGGGGTATTCTTTCATGGCCAGGAAGGACAATGAAATTCAATATTTCCTTCGGTGTAGATGTATTCTAAAGTAGCACGAACTAGGAAGAGTCTTGACGTAAGGAATAGAAGGAAGGTTCTTTTTAGAGAATAGCAGCAAAGCTTCTTTCCTTTACAACTCAATAAATAGGCTTCGCTTCGCTTCGCACCTTTACAAGACTTTCAACGTGTCATTTCAGAGTCAACCATTGATTGGTCTTTCCGGGTAGCAGCTTCACACGGCACCTAGGAAGCTGAGCAGTTGTCAGAAAGATTAGTTAATGGGTCACCTGGTAATCGCTGGGATTTCGGATTCTACTTAGAAAGCTATGTCTCGAGAACGCCTTCCTTCTAACTAAGGCAATTGGTCTCTCACGTTGGATATAGATAGGCCGACGTTGCCAATGCAAGTTAAGCGCGTAAACGACCTTCAGATTGGTGTTGGCATTAGGAGAAGCAAGCTGATAGTGGAACTAGTGGCATTCCTTTTCGGATAAGAAAGTGACCTCGCCGGCCCTGAATTTGCCCCTCATCTTTATGACTCAACATCTGTAGCGTCATCGAAGCGTAGCGAGACAATGAGTTCTGTTCCTCCAACGTTCTCATCCGAGTTCTCCACCAGACCATAGCACTAAACATCCCTCGTCTTCTCCTTCCCAGGAAAAACCTTCCTCTTCTTTCAGTTCTATCTAGTCGCATCTTCGGACCTATTCCTTAAGGTCGGAGCTATTAATTCCAACTAAAGGAATTCAACAACTAGGGGCATCCATACCCATTCTTAGCTTCCCTTCGATCCTCATACCAGACTGAATACCATACTGAGCTGCCTAGCTCCAAGACTTGTAGTTGAGCCTATTACTAACCTTTCCTAGCCTATGGGGAATACAAGGGGGAATCCTCACAGTCAGATAGCTATGAGTGAAAGAAGAAAGATAGTTTAGAGTTTACCGTAGCTACTTCTTCCCCTGGCAAGACTTTGAAAGTTGGGGAAGTATTGGTGAAGTCGAACTCGAAATTTCGTAGAATAAGATTCTTCATTTGATTCTAGAGTAGTCTTCGCTGAAGTTTGATCTCAGGCAGTTCAAAATTCACTTTCCTATTTTAGTAGATGGTCTCAGAATCCATTAAGGTCGGTTGATTGATGGTCGATCGGCTAACTGAACCCGCATCAAGGACATCCAAGACACGTACGGAAGAACTGAATAGAAAGGGAGTTCTTGCATTGGGGGCTTCCTTTTCTGATGGGTAGGCTTCTTGTGCTTTGGCCCTGTTCTTTCATCGAGGTTGAATCGAAACTCTACCATTGACTTTCTTTGTTTTCTTTCTTTGTGATGGTTCATCTAGGCTTGGGTCTTTCATTCGGGCCTGGGGCAGCACCCTGTGTGTGGGCCAATGCGTATAACTTGGGCTTTCTTAACGTGGCTCATTTGACGACTCAGTACATGGATGTCACCAGTCTAAAATCATCTCATATTTCATCTTTTTCACGTAAGTGTACAAAGTTCTTCATACAGGCAGTGTGATTTGGGGATCTTTCCTACGCAAGGTAGCCAGAGCCTTGAACGTAATAGGCATCAGAGTATTTCTTCATACAGGCAGTGTGATTTGGTGGGGATCTTTTCTTTCCTCCGAAAAGGTAGCCAGAGACAGCCTCTTTTTCACGTAATAGGCATCAGAGTATTTGAACTGCAGAAAAGTAGTGCATAGAACTAGTATGAATTGGGCCAGACATAGAATTCGTGACGTGGATGATCCTGATTTGACATTCCTTACTTCACCACGATTGATTAGGTTCAAGGGTTCCGCAAAGTTTCTTTCTTCTTCATACAGGCAGCGTGCTTATAGTCGTATGAATTGGGCCAGACATAGAATTCGTACTGCAGAGATTCCTATACCACTAGATATATAAATAGAGTAGAGGCTCAAAAAGTGGCTGAATCAAAGAAAAAGAAAAGAGAGTACTCGCACGTATGCCTATGGGGATGCTGCAAACAGGCTTTCTCCTATTGCTCTCGAAATGGGGCAACTGAAAAATGAGATGAAAGAGTAGAGTGATAAACCTCTTAGGAGTCTTAGAACACTGGACCAGGCAGGAAAGAAGCGCGCATTCAATCTCCCAGAGAGCGTATCGAGGATTGGAGAAGAGAGGTGGAAGCTTTGCCTCTTGCTTTTCTTTCGGGCAGAGCAGCAAGCACTCATAGAATAGATAAGGCTCTCACCCACGGGCACAGGGGAGACTATCATCTTCCTCTGACTCTTTCTCTCTCTCTAGACGCAAACTATCATCTTCCTTAGACTCTTTCTCTGTCTCTAGACGCAAACTATCATCTTCCTTAGACTCTTTGTCTGTCTCATGACGCAAACTATCATCTTCATTCATCCTCTTTTCTTTCTCTCTCTCATGACGCAAACTATCATCTTCCTCTGACTCTTTTCTTTGGATATTGTCTGTCTGTAGACGCAAAGTAGTGTGTTTTAATGCATGACTTTCTTTGGCTTTGTTTAGTAGAGATCTACTCCGATGCTTACTGGAGTCCTATTTATGCTAACTATCTTTGTTTGGTTTTCTTTTGTATCTTTGCATGTATGGGAACCCTAGTCAAAAATGTAAACTACTTATGCTTTTAGAAAAAGAAAGACTTATTCGTATAAATGTGCTGAAAATTTTGTTCTTTCCTTAGCCCCTTAGAAAGATCTTTTTTTGAGTATCAAGCTCTTTCTACTAGATAAAAGGTAACTCCTTTCATTGATTTGTCCCCAACGCTCCTTAATGAAAAGGAATGAGAAACTTCATCTTTTATGGTTATACAGAAAAGTACGAACGAGATGGATCTTTGTTGTCCCAACCATTCTTCTTAGTCCCGATAAGGAAAAGGTATAATTTATAACAAAGTTTTCGTGTTGTTGATTCCTAGCCGTAGTGCTTCGTCCTCTATGCCACCTATTGGTACTAGTGGGGTAAGGTGAACCTGCACTGCAATACAGAACCCATAGCCATAGGTGTAACCTTCCGTTCACTGCTAGAATTTTCAATTGAAGCATCTGAGGCTGCATTAATCGGGGATACCCGACAGAAGGAATTTGTTTTATTCAAAAACTTAGAAACTGGAAAAAGAGTCACAGAGATATGCCCAATACCTCTACCCAGTATGAGGGTCAGTATCCCTTAGAGGAGCAAAGTGAAAAGGTAGCCTTGAGAAGTGAACTTACGCCCTTAGATGTGGTTGATTCGGGTAACCTTGTGGTTTCATCCCAGGTTACTGATGAGTGTAGAGGTGTCTTTTAACTTCTTAATATTAATTAAGGGGAAAAGGGATATCCTCGCCTACCTTCTCGACGCCGCCTTCTTCAGGAGGCATTGCAATGGAACCTCTTGTTAGATCCGGACAGGGGAATTTACTTGCAAAGAGCTTATTAGCCTATTTTTCTTGCTAACTAGTTGTCCAATCCAAACCTCTTTTTGTAATTGCATATGCCCCCTTTTCTTTTCCCCTGTATTTCAGACTTTTGTTCTATTCAATCAAAGGGTAAGCCTATCAACTTTCAGTGCCATTTCTATATATAAAAAGAGTCTTATCCTAAGGCCTAAGGGAAGGGTATAACGATCGAGTCCCATAATGGCATTCAAAACAGTCCCAGAAGTGGGAATAGCTGTAGCCGTCTCAGTAGTCTCATTGGATTGGATGGGTAGTCTTTCAAGAGAGCTAGGGAAACGGCACGAAAGCGGCTGGAATAAAGGAGTCTATAATCTCACTCCAGCTAGTCTAAGAGGAAGAGACTATCATACAGAAAGGCAAGATCAAGATATTCACTCGCCTGAAATGGCATTATTCATCTAACTTACTCATGGCTGATGGCTTTCGGAGAGTCCCACAAATTCTAGAGAAGATTGAG
>JBBPDJ010000021.1:5641106-5660153 GCA_037974625.1 Cucumis cinereus
CCAGTCAACCAGTCCACGCTCCACGTGGGACGTGACTGGACAAAAGGAAGTCGTGTACCGGGTACACGACTTCCATTTTTTTGTTTTTTTTTCAACCCTACCCCATTTTTGTCATTATTTTCAAAAAGTTATATATTCTTGAAATTACCCCATTTTTGTAGTATTCGATTTTTTTTTTAAAAAATAAATGTGTTTTAAAGAACATATGTGTTTGGTTATAAATTTTCTAAATGTACTAAGTTGTAGTGTGTTTTTATGAATAAATTTAAATGGTACTGAAGTATTTTTCTATTATTATTTTAAATTATTTTAGGATACTTTAAATTAAATTATTTATCCTCTCTCTCATTTTCTCTTATTCTTCATTGATTTTTGTTTAAGCCTCAAACATCATCTCAAAGTGAAGTTCGAGTCTACAAAAAAAAAAAAAAAAAAAAAAAGGGTCCCTTCTTTTACTACTTAACTAAATTTATAGACTTAAAAAAGGAAAAATTGTAATAAAAAATAAAATTGCTGAAAATGTTTTTAAACATAACAAAATATCAAACAATGATAGATATCTTTTGGTGTCTATTAGTGTTAGTGTATCGATATCTTGACAGTAACATTTGACTATATTTATAAACATAATCCTTAAATTTTTTTAAAAAATTTAAAATGCCATATATATATATATAAACATACTTGTGAATGTAATTTTAAGAACCTAAGCCAAATACATCTACTTTAAAGGTTTAATTTCACATTCATAAATACAATTTTCATACTATCAAATTTGATTTTGAATCATTAAAATTTTTAAAAGTACAAATGATTTTAACCATTTCAAATATTCTAGTGTCAAATAAGTATAAATCAGCAATAATGACATTACTCGGATGGATGTTCAAATCTCCTAATACTTGACCTACTTGACGCTCAAAAGTTTCTCTGCTTTCGACAATCGAAAATACTCTCATTGGGAGCTAGCTAGAAGCCATTGTACAATTTTGTTTTGTTTTTTCTTTGCACGTCAATAGCTTTTGCTATTTCTCTCAGCATTACAAATCTACAAAAAGCTACCCCTCATAGATTAATTGACTCTTATCTGGTGACGGAAATTGAAAGCGAGTAGAATGAATCAAGATCAACCATTGCAAGTGTAAACTAGCCATAATGGAACTCATACCGATTACAAGAGCACAGGCAGGAGATATGTCGAGAACTCGCACGAGAGAATCATCGTGACAGGTATGGCTGTCCCAGTCATGGTTAAAACTTTGAAATCTCATTTATTGTCCTCACTTCTAAATAGATGAGGATGCTGAGACGACTTTTGCAGGTTGAATGGTGTTGTTTAAAACCAATTTGAAATGCTGAAGTCCCTTAACTTCCTAAGATGTCTCTCCATATCTTGTCTAGTTTTGGTCCACTCTTCTTTCTCTATCACCGTGGTTGGATCATCTCGTTCGCTCTAGATTTGCATTGACAGTACATGGGATTAGGCAATAGACAGAGCATAGAATGCTAATGAAATTTGGTAGATAAGAAACGGATACCGAAGGGATGATCTTGAAAGAGTTCCCGTTGTCCCGAACTACGAGCAAGTCACTTCTCCTGTCCCTATCTCTTCCTCCTGGAACTGTGACCTGTGTTAGAGCAAAAGGAAGTAGTTTAAGCCCGTTTAACAGAGAGGAAGAAACTTGAAAACTTCAATTGGACTTGAAGTTTAGAACTTCAACTTATTATTGAAACAGCGCAGAAGCCAAGAAAAAAGAGTCTTACCAGGACTTTTGCCCTGGTGATTGACTTGGTTTTTGAATCAATTACATATATTTCCTCAAAGTCTAGGACAAATTCTGGGTCACGCACCCTTCGGTTCCTGAAGTGTTTTGTCAAGAAAACCTGCAAAAGAGAAATGAATTGCTTGTTCAAGAGTTCTTATATCCTTGTCCACATTCCCATCCCTGAAAGATAAGGACCATCACGAACATAATATTCTTAAATTTCAAACGCTATTGAGTCTATGAACAGCACTTTGTATGCCTATGCCAGCTACTTTTATCCTAACGTTCTGTGGCGAAACCCATACTCGGATTTATAAAGAAATGGAAGAGTCGATGAGATTATCGTCACTTTCACTATAAATAAAAAAAACAGAGTGAACAATCACCAAAGTCCTGTGTCCAACCTTACCTTAAGAACCTCCTTTTCGGACTTGTATAATGGATCTCTAGGTGCATCAATAGGTGGTTCTGTGACATTGTAACATCCATAATCACTCTGAGCACATCTAATATACTGCAGTTGTGAAGAAAAGTAAGATCATACACTGCTGAAATAAAAGCAAGTCTTGTGCATAAAAAGATAAAAACAAAATTCCTTAAAATCCTATTTTGGTCCTTGAACTATGATGTTTGTTCCATATTGTTCTATGAACTTTTAATTATTGTGTTTAAGTACCAAAACCTTCAATAAGTCAGTTTTAGTTTCAGATTTCTTCATCAAATTAACTGTTAACTTTCCAAAAACTTAAACGACCGTCTGTAAACATTTGCCGACTGGCTAAATGAACATGCTAAATTGAAATTTGTTTATAGAACATGATAGAAACTTTTCATCAAGGAGATGAAAAGTGATTAGTGCTTCGAGATACAAAATGATACAACAAAAACATAGCGTAACGCAAACAACTAACCACAAGGGACTAAAGACAAATGCAGTACGACTGAAGTAATAAGACTTTAGAAAGTAAATAAAAACTTAGAGAGGCATGATAAATGCCGGCCAATTGCAGTAGATATCGTTAATGTGATGCCCTTCAAATTTCTTAAAAATTAATGAAAATAGCTAAATGAACATGCTAAGTTTCTGTTGAATTGTTAGTTAAAAACTAATGAAAATGGTTGAAATGGGTTTTTAATCCAGAATTCAAGACTAAAATAGAATAATTTACATCTTTTTATGTATATAAATGCAGAGAAGGAACACTAATACCTTCTGAGGCATTGGAGCAAGCACTTTGGGGATGGCATAAACATCAGTATCTGGAGGAGTAACATACATCTACAGCCAAGGAACACATCAATGGAAACTTTTTTTTTTTTTTTTTAACTATCAAATGAATCTGATAAAGCAAAATTTGAAATGAAACTAAGCAAAAACTGCCGCTAACCTCTCTGAAATCATAAACATCATTATCGGGATCCGGCGGCTTCCTAATGAAGAAATCACAATGCAACAAACTAATCTTATGAAATTCCTCCTCATTTATCCTATAATCCACAATCATCTCCGAATCCCATCCCTGTGTCGACACGAAGCTTTTGCTCTGCACAGTCCAGATATTCTCGTCGCCGACGCCGTCGGAACCCGCTGCTGCAGCTGCCGCGGCGGCTAGAGGGTCGTACTCGATGTCGAAATCTTTCTTGTTGTCGACTTCCTCCATTTCTTCGTCGTCTATGTCATAGTCATCGGGACCGCCGCTATATCCGTCACCATCGTCGGAGAAGACTCGGAAAGGGTTTCTTCTAGGGAGGAAGAGAGGAGATGCAGATGGAGTGGATTTCCGGTAGGGCAAGCTTGGGAGGTGGGGAAGAGAGGTTGCGGCGGCGTTGGAGGAGGCTCGGACACGGCTGATTGTGGCCGGCGGGAACGGCGATGAGAGAAGGAAGACGGTGGAGTTCATGAGGACGCGAACTCTGTGAAGCGGGCGCCGGAGAATTCGGACGCTCTTATATTGAGCCTGTTTGATGGATACTGTCGGGTGGATAATGTAATTAAAATAAAAAATCTAAAAAAACACAAAATATCGTTACTATTGTTTTATGATTTTTTTATAAAAAGTCTGTTACTGTGAGTGTCCCGTGCATGGGGTATAGGATTTAGGGTTAAATATAAGGAGTCAGGTTACCATTTGACTGTTATTTTAATTTTTTTATATATTATATAAAGAACATAAAGTTGATGGACTCGAATGACCTATACTAAATTTGCTGGTAACGACAAGACTTAATATTAATTTTGAAATCCAAACTTATTTAAACGTTGATGATTAATAAAAAAATTAAGGAGAAAATGAGTTAAAAGATAGTTGTTAGTTTTCGGTGAATATTGTTAGTATTTTGTGTTAAAAATATTCTTCAACTTTCAAAAATTTTAAAAACACTCTAAAAGTTATACGATTATAAAACATTAATACCAACTTACCTATATTTTCCTTAACACTTTGTTTATCTAAAACAAACAAATCAATAAAATTTGCACACCTTAATTAAGACATGCAAACTATAATACCAAGAAAGACAACAGTAAAACAGAAAATGATTTTAAGACTTAGGTGTTTTAATAAAATTGTACTTTAGTAGTTGAGTGTGTACTTAACATTCAAATTTTTTATTTGACTATTTATTGTTCTAGTATGTTTTAAGAAGAGATTTTGATTTTAAAATTTTGTGAAAATTCGTAAAATTTTATGTTTTAATATTTGGTTCTCGAGAAAATTGCACTAAGCTAACAAATGGAAAATTAATAGAAATATGAGTATATAATCATCATGGGTTGAGTTGGCCTAGTGGTAAAAACTCAAATGTTGTAAGTTCAGACGGATTGTACATTAGTGAAGCTGCGCTGCCCTGAATATTCACGTATATCGAAAAAAGAAGAAATAGAAATACAAGTTTAGAAAAATGAGACATCTATATAATCCTTGTTTATGACATTTCCCCCCCGATAATTTAGCAAAAAGAAAAAAGAATAAATAAAAAAGTGCACAGTTTATAGAAGAAAATATACGGTTGACCAGTCAATGGATGAATGGGCTATATTCTATAACTTCATTTCACAAAACCCTTCCCGCCATTCACACTCACCACTCTTTCCTCCGTCCAATTTCTCACAAAATCCTCTCTCTCGCCGGAGTTCGATCGAGAGAGAAAGTAGTCGAAGCAACGGCCTAAATGCTGAAGCCGAAGCCATTCGCCGGAGCTAATGTGTTCGTCTCCCGTAATCTTGTCGCTCCGGAGATGTTCGATGCTCTTCACGACGCTCTCAAGCAGAATGGGGCTGAGGTTTTCCTCTGTTGCGATCCCTCTCGAAACGGCCCTAACGATTATCATGTTATCTCCTCCGCTGATCACGTATGAAATGTCTCATCGATTTCATGTTCAATTTATTGGTGACGTGTTTATTGGTTTTTGATTCTTGCTTTCAGGAAAAGTTCGTGGATCTTCGCGCGAAGGGATGCAACTTGTTAGGTATAGTTAATTTGTAGTTCCGACCCTTTCTTTCTTTCTTTTGCGGAATAGGATTGGAGAGAAATTTGCGACTGGAGAATGAGATTAATAGGAAATTGAGTGTCTCGATTAATTTGTCAAATCGAATTGTAGTAAATATTTGTCAGTGCATACTGCACATACGCAGTAGCCAAGTAATATATACTTCACTGTTCTCTCTTTTCGAATAGGCAAACCTAGTTGTTTGAAATTCTCATTTCAGTCCGACGCCTGGGACTTGGTGCGTTGCTGACAACTTGAATTTCTGTTGGGAAGGTCCTCAGTGCGTGATGTCATGTGCAAAAGAGCACAGACCCCTTCCTCAACAGGGTTATACTTGCTGCCTTGCCATGGATGGCGTGAAAATTCTGGCATCCGGTTTTCAGGAAGATGAAAAGGTACGTTGCAGATGTTCCTAATCCACCACACTTTTTTCTTATTAGTAATCAGTAATTTTATTTTTGTAGAAGTAATGACACAAACTTGCATTGCAGGTTGAGATAGGGAAGTTAGTTAGTGCAATGGGAGGAGTATTGCATACGAAAGCATCACTAGATGTCAGCTTTGTTATCGCGAAGAATGCTTTGGCTGCGAAATACAAGGTCGTGTTGCTTGAACCTTTGATTTTCTTGACGTGATATGTATGTGTATTTAGGCTATTTCATTCATCTTTGTCAATATCATGTGAAACATATGATTTGAGTCAATTAAACTCCAAAAGTTTCATTTTCCAATCAATTTAGAGCTTTAATTACGATTACCTTTGAAAATTATCCATGGATTCATTCTCAAACTCGTGCAGACTCCTTCAAATGTTGGTTACAAAATGGACGATTAGAGTAAAAACTTGAATGGTTCTCAAAAGAAATTTGAATTATGAGTCTAAATTGATTCATTAATGAAAGTTCATTGGTTTAATTGATATAATTATAAGTTTAACATGAAGTTTTTCCTAAAAGAATGTGATGGAGGGCATAAAATGATACATTAACAAAAGTCAGGGTTTAAATTGATACAATCTCTAAGGTTTAGGGGTATAAATTGATATTTTCTCTTAATTTAATTGTTATATGTGTCACAGACATATTAATGGTTTTTAATATTATTCTACCTGAAATGTTATTGCAAAGATTTTGACAGATACTTTAATGTTATTTCCTCTGTTTGCAGTGGGCACTAAACATTTCAAAGAAACCAATCGTGTCATTTTCTTGGTTACAACAATGCTGGATTGAACATCGTGTTGTGCCTCAGGAGGGACATCGGGTCCTTCCATTTTCTGGATTTAATATTTCGGTATCTAGAATTCCTGCAGGTTGTGTTTTATAATATTTTATTTCTTCTGAGAGAAAATTGATCTCTTGTATTTTTTCTTTTAGATATATATATATATATATATATATATATATATATATATATATATGTTTGTATGTATAGATATATATGTATGTATGTATGTATAGATATATATGTATGTATGTATGTATATATGTATGTATATATATATGTATGTATGTATATACACATTTATGGTCCTTTTGGGGACATCCGATAAAATTGTGTTAGTTCCATCATTTCTGGGTCTCAGGTGAGCGCAAGGAGATGGAAAACCTTATCTTGCAAAATGGTGGAAGATATTCTGCCGATCTCACACGAAAGTGTACACATTTGATATGTGATATATCCTTTTTGAATTTTTTTCTTGACATCACTTTTGATATTTTCACTTCTTTTCGTTTGAAGCACTCAAGTTTATGTGCTGAAAAACATCTTACTGGAGCTTAAGTTACAGAATAAATTGATATGGATAATAAATACTAATAAAACAATCAACTTTGAACAATATGTCTTAGGGATCTTTAAGAGGGCCTCTATTTCTTTTTAAGTGCTATTATTGGCAGTGACCGTAATAGTTGCAACTGCTTTATTTTGTTTCATTGTATTTTGAGCATTTGTCTCTTCAAATTTTATCAATGAAAAGTCTTGTATCTTATTTATTTATTTGAAAAAATTCAACGTCTTTAGATCAGCACTGATATATGAGTATTAACTCAATCATTCATTATCCCTTTTCTTCCGGTAGTAATGACCCTTCCCGTCAGCGGATTCACTCATGATGATAACCATGCTTTTAATGATCTTTAATGGCTGTATTTTTTTTTTCCATATCTCTTAGAACAATCCTAAAAGGATGTGAGATTGACACGAATGAGGTACTGCCTCATCCAAGAACAAAATTGATCACTTTTTTTTCTCAACAATCTCTCTAGTTTCTATTTCAGGTGAGTGATGGGAATGATTAACCACACTCACGAACGTTTATTTGTATGGTCATTGTAAGCATGCTGCTTGCATAGACAATCCATTTCTAAATAGTTGCATAGTATGTTTACTTATTGGTATTAAATATTCTTGTTTGAATAAGATGTTTTCTTTAATGGTTTAGTAAGCTCCTGAAGGTGACAAGTACAAGGTTGCACGGACATGGGGCCGTATCAATATTGTTACTCGGAAATGGTTTGATCAGTCCATTGCCAGAAAAGGTAGTAGTTCGGGTTGTATATTTGAAAACCAATATGATATTTGAATTGTTGGCAGTTAGTTATCAAATAATTTAATTAGTTTTCTAACTTGTTTCAAATTCTTTTTTTCTCCTTTTTAATTGATAGCATGTCTTAATGAGGAGTTGTACCCTGTTGGTAGCGTTTCTGGAACTTCAAATAAATTGACAAGGGGTTACTTGACTGCTCACAATAGCCAAGAAAAGGTTACTGGGAACTTGCATGCTGTAGCGTCCTCATTTATTGCTGATTCAAATTTCACAGCGGTTTCTGGTACTGGGTTTTCAGACATGGATGTTGAAGCTACTCTTTCACAGAGCACGTCTATGTTTTCAGATGCTTCTCATTTTATAAATGAGGTTGATGTTGAAGTGCCAGTTGCGATGGGAAAGAATGAAGAAAACACTATTAATTGTCATGCAAATGACTTTCAGTCTGAAGAAAACGACCTATATTTGTCAGAATGTAGAATAAAAGTTGTTGGGTTTGAAGCTTCTGAGATGCGGAAGATTGTAAATATGATTCTCAGAGGTGGAGGCTCCCGATACATGTTGTTCAATGACAAATTAACACACATAATAGTTGGAAATCCGTCGGAAATGTAATTATCCTTTTACTTTAATCGCAACATAGTTTTTGTGAACTTTATTGCTTGAATTTGTGCGCTCGCCTGTGCTGTGAGCTTTTTTATTTTATTTGAATGATCTATCCGCCTAATTTGAAATCAGTTTTATCATATGTCAAATGGCAGGGAGAAAAAGGAGGTTAGAGATATTGCAGCTTCAGGAGTCGTTCATGTGGTTAGAGCCAACTGGCTTGAAGATTGTGATCGTCAGAAGAAGGAGATTCCTATTCTTGGTAGACACATGGCATATGATGAACTTATTCCTAAAGGTTTGATATGCAGGACTCATATTCTAAGCTATCTGTCTTTTGAATGGCAATCTTAAACTACCATAATGCAGAATAACTGCACATTTCATGTGGATGCATGACTAATATTTGTTTGGACATCCCTAGCCTGTTTGTCTTGTTCCTCTTGTTCTAAATTTTCAAGCTGGTTACTTTGCAGCTTCCAGTAAAATGAGCACCATTGTTATTGATCGGAATAAAGTTCCGAATGTTCATCCAATCGTGCCAGCTAATGTGTCAGAAGGAAATATTCATGTTAGAATTGGAAAGACGTCAATGACAGTGGAAAGCATTGAAGAAAAAAGTGAGACAAAAGTGAATGGAGACAGGACCATGAAATTATCCCAGAAAAGCCAACAATGTGTAGCAAATGGTACAAACAAGAGTCAAGAAAAGATGCAGCGTGATTTCATGGTTTCAAATGGGAATCCATCATGTGTGTTTAAGGGGAAAATATTTTGTTTTTCTAGTTCCTTTCCAGGAGATCGGGTATGTTGTAAAGATTCCTTCCTCTTATTTCAAACAGCATGATTTAAAATGTTCACTATGCACCTTAGGTTTTAGATATATTGTTGTGGTAAATAGCATCCATTTTGTAAAAAAGAACAAAGTAGGATCCCTGTATCAATATCAGTTGAGTTGAGTAAAGAGTAGTTCATTAGTACAGCTCTGAGAGCTATATCTAGTACAGCAGTTCAAGCTCCAATTCCATGATTTTAAAAGCAAGCCAATGGAGTTAGAATTCTAGATCTAGTGTTTCTTTAACACTCTGATCTTGTTAAGAGAATGACATAAAAAAAATGGAAAAATTACCTTTTTAGTCCCAAGTTTTGAAGAGTATGTGTGTTTGTCCCTTAGTTTTAAAAATATACCTTTTTAGTCCCCAATTTTATTAAAATAGGTCTATTTGGTCCTTGAGTTATCAAAATGTACTATTTTACTCCTTGAGTTCTTAAAGTTATATTAGGGACTTTCTAAACCAATTTTTAGAAGTTATTCTTCTACCTTAAAATGTCACATAATTATTTAAAATAGAAGTATAAAGTTATACTGGGGACTTTCTAAACCAATTTTCAAAAACTTAGGGACTAAAAAGGTGCATTTTGTAAACTAAGGGACCAAATGGGTCTGTTCTTCTAAACTTGGGGACTAAAAATGTACATTTTTAAAAGTTAGGGACCAAACCACACATATTCTTCAAAGCTTAGGGACAAAAAGAGAAATTTTCCCAAAACAAATTTAAGATAGTGCCAAATGTCATTTGACTTGTGAAATAATTACCATTTTCATTTTGCATATGAAGAATATGCCTTCAAATTTTTTTTCCATTTTATTTTTGAACACTAACAAAAATACATCAACTTCTGAGATCATATTTGAAATTCTCCTACTAGAGAGCTGAAATTGTTGAATGGATAAATCAAGGGGGAGGCGAGGTTGTTGAAGATCGCATGAAGCAGAAAGTGCACTTCACTGTTGAATGTCATGGTGGGATACCAAGGAGTACAGATGTTCATAGTACTTATGTGTCAAGTCATTGGGTTCGATCATGTTTAGAGGTAAGGTATAATTAATTGTTTTATTTGTGATTTCTATTTTCGAGCTCTACTATTGGGTCTTGTTTGTCTTTCCCTTTTTGGACATAAAAACCCACACAAGGTTGTATAGTATATTTTATTTTATTCAGCCACTGCAAGTTTTGATTGTAGCATGGATTGTGTTAGGGTTAGAGCTTTGAATTTTTTAGGGACTTTAGCTTGGTGTTGAGCCACGCTCTTATAATATGGAGGATGGATACTATCTTTTTTTTCCAAAACCAAAACACATCGTTTCCTAAGAATACAACAACAGTTCTCCCAGTGTAAAAAAAGGTATCCTGAAACCAACCAAAAGAAGGGGAATACATGAGCAAAATTTATAGTTAATAAATCATCAAAAGTAAATTAGAGTTGGACTCGGAGAACCCTTGCTGATGTATAATAGGGAAAGCAGACAATGTATGGAATTATAAATTACAACAGCCTTAAGATGAAAAAGGCTGCTACAACTAATCCTACCTCAAATGGCGCTACCAAAATATACGATTGAACCTCAGTCTTCTCCCTCGCCCGTTGTTCTCAGCGATGTTAACGTCAATTCATAGACATTCACCTCCTTGTTTGAAGCAATAACTTGAGGCCAATCTCTAATGCTGTGTTTCTTGAAATACTTCTTAGCCAAGTATTCAAGATTCCTCTTGGAGAAGTAGCTATTGGAGTTATGGTGATCTTGTTCTTGTCCTGAGTGACAGTGGCTGAGTCACCAAGTGTCTCTGCCACCCCAGCTTTGTTGCTGACCTTGGTGCTCTAAAGAAGAAACGTCTCTGACGAGGTGATGTCAATGATCTTGTCCTTTACTGCATCACACAATTGATGATGACCATACCCTTGTTCTTTCCCTTTGGGCCACCATATGCGGCTGGTCCATGACTCATTTTTGCTTCTGCTCTGCTACTTGTGTACCTATCTCTGGATTTGTATAGAACAATTGGCATTAATGATGGATACTATTAAATTGAAAAATGGAGATTCAATCAGTTTATCATTTTAACATTTTAATGTTTAGGGGAAGGTGGTAACATAAATTTACCTCCTCAGATGATCCATTAAGGGTGGTCTGAAAAAAATAGGGTGGTCTATCTTGGAACACATATTCGGTCGCTCTCTTTTTTCTTCACTCTGTCTACACTTTGGAAATATGAGTGCTATCATTTTGTGAGAGGTTTCTTTATTGACAAAATTAATTGGAGTTCAACATTTGAAGAAGTCTTTCTATGACTGTCCCTTGAACTCCAAAAGGTACGCACTCCATCCCTGTGGCAAACAAATAGAGGTTTCTCAAATATTTTTCTGGAGGAATTGAGAAAGTATTGTTGCACACTTCTGTTAAATGTGTTAAACTACGGCTTCAAAGCCAATTTTGAATTGATAGCTGGAGTTGAAACTGCCATTATTGATGACATTTGATACTACTGATGGTTTTTAATTTTAATTTTATATTATTATTAATTTTGTAACCTAATTATGTTCAATATCTTAAACTGATATTTGAAATGACGATTGAATATTTATCTTGTTTTTGTTTGTTTACTGACTATTTCAAATAAATTCGTTATGAAGGATGGATGCTTGTGGGATATCAATGGGCACATTCTCTATTCTCCTCTTCCATGCTGTGTCCCTTTGTCTGGGTTTGAAAACATACGGTTCTGTGTTTCACAATATGATGATAAAGACAGAGTATTGTTAAGAAATCTGTGTTTTGTACTTGGGGCCAAGTTTGTGGAGAAGCTGACAAAGAAGGTAACTCATCTAATATGCAAGTTCACCGATGGGACAAAGTATGAGGCTGCTTGTAAATGGGGAATACAATCCATTACAGCTGAATGGATATATGAGTGTGTCAGACAGGTACCTTCGTGATTTTGTTGCTTTTCAATTATATATGTTCATATACATGCATATCCTGATAGAAATATAGACCCATTGTGCTTTCTTTCTTTTCTCTTAGATATGGAATGATTTTGTTTGAATACAAAATTTTCAGAGCAAGATTGTTTCTCTTGATTTGTATCGCCCAAAAGAAGTTACGGCTCAAGACAGAGAGGCAGGCTTATGCACTGTCAGCCAATTTCCTACTCAAGCTGTCCCAATGATAGCCAATGAAAGCGAGTCCCAGTTCCCTATCAATTCTGCTATTCTGAGAGACCAATCAGCTGGAACTAACAGTAGTTCTATAGGAGCAGTTGAACAAATAAGTTCTACAAAAAAAAAACGCAAGTTCTTTGACGAAGCCATACAAAAGCGTTCACTTTTTCTTGGAAACAGTTCCACTCATTCTGACTGCAATTTGAATTCCACAAAACAAACTACATCAAAATCTTCTGTAGTACCTTCACATGTTCCTGATGTAGTACCTTCACATGTTCCTGATGTCGCTTCCGCAATTGAGGACTTGTTGGAGCAGACAACTAAGGTAAAATCTGGATAGAGCTTCAATTCCATTACTTCATTCCATTTTTATTTTATTTTTTCCCTCAAATTCTTTTGTTTTCCTTTCTTTTTAAGATTCAAGATCAGAAGTCACCTGGAAAGACTGGCTGCGACAAAAGTGTATCCTTCTATTAGGATTGGTGCTTTTTATGTTTAAACTTTTGGTTTCATTTGCATTTGGTTTAATCCTTAATGGTACCAGATTTTCCTGCCCGACTGTTCACTTGTTGGTCAAGACCATTCAGAAACTTCTCCAATTGGTGGTTTATCTAACGAGTGGTCAAAAAGGTAAATTTTGACATTTTCTCCTTGATCTTCTTATGGAAAGACCATCTTAAATTGGAGTGTTTAACAAGAACCGTTGCCGAATGGAAATTTAGTGAGACCATCAAACTAAGTCATTATGAAAGTCAGTTTATTTTCACTTTTTTTAGAAGAGAAAAATATTTTTGTATATTCTTTTGGTCTTTACTGATGAATTGCTTCCTAGAACAATAAGGTTTATACTTTCTTTCAAAATAGGTTCTTTTGCGTAATAGTATTAATTGCAAAGCTCAAATCACATAGTTTGCAATGCTTAAAAACATTCACAAATAAGTGCCATCCTTGAGCAGTAACTTTTTTCATTTTATAATAACCAGGTTTGGAAATAGAGGCAGTAGGTTATTTTTTAAAACTAGCTATTTAATATCCCTGTATTCTAAGGTGATTTTAGCATATTGTGAACTTTAGTGTTTTTTCCACTAAGACTATTAAGTACGAACACAATTCAGTGTTGCCTTTGTAACTCGGTTTCTGAGACCTTTGTGTTTTGTATTTTCTCAGAGCTGAAAGAAAAGAAGATGTCAGCAATCCTACTACTGAAGATGGGACTGTAGGCATATATGATGGCTTTAGTGAAACACAAACTGAGTCTCAGGTGTGTGCGCATTTTTCTTTTTGTCAATTATAACTCTATCAATTATAGTAATGATTCTTTTTTTTAAAAATTGCCACCCTTTCCGTCAACTTGATTTCAAGAGGACTAAAGAACTATCTGTTATACTGAATTGTTTGAAAAAGCATCCTTGTAGTCCAAGATGCTCTCTCCTCTCTCTTCTCTCCTCTCTCCTTCCTCTACAGTCTTCTCCATTGATCATTTGCACCTTTCCGACGATTTCTCCGACGTTCTCTCCTATTTCGGTCAACCCCCGGCATCACCTTCATTCTTCTCTAGTTCTTTTTCTTCAGCTTACTTCTAACTCAATGGAAGTAGCAAGTTGCTAAATTCTTCAATCGCACTTCTGCGTTTGGCTGGAAAACAACCGTTTCACGTGGAGGATGTGGAAGCTCAACGATCTCTAGTCGTCTTAGAAGCCCATCTGAATTGGTTCCTTGTAGCGATAGCAGAGTTAGTCAGAGGCTCGGAGGATCGTTTCTTTTTTAAATTTGAGGAGCTAGACCGTGGGAGAACGAAGCTCTCAAAGTTCAGATCCGACAATGGTTGAGTTTATGTTACGACTTCTGGCCGGGTTTAGGTGGACGTTCAACCGTCAGGGTTTTTTTAGGGAATGACAAAAAAGGGTGGTCGTCCTTCCTCCTGATGTTGGAACGGTTCTTATCAAACTTGGAATATAAGAAATGGTTCTCGAGCCATCGTCCTCCAGCTCAACTCCCTTCACAGCTCCAAAGTTCGTCTTATGCAGATAGAGTTGAATCCCTTGATTTTATAGCTATTGATTAGTTTAAAGGGAACTCGAGCCATAGTAAAGGCGAGATTGAAAGTCCACAACCCTCCCCTATTTTGAAGTCAGGAATACAGAATCTTCGAGCCTCTGTTTGGGCATCGACAAAACAGAGTATTTCCTTGGGTCATCTGAATCTCCACTATTCGAGTAATTCAACCTCTCCTTATTAGGTTCACAAAGGTTTTCGTGGAAGATTTCAATAGCCTTTGAAAGGGGCTACTCGTTATCAGTTAAATGCAGAACATTGTGCAATAAGTTGTGTTGGGTAACCAATATATGGACCAATCGATTACAGCGAGAGGTAATTCATTTGGCCGAAGCTACTTTTCCTCATTGGTTATTGTATAGAAGCTTGGTGTTTGGGAGGGGATTTTAATATGACCAAATCAGGAGGAGAGCAGTTCCCAGAAGGTAGAATGACGTGCAGCATGAGGAAATTCAATAAATTCATTGAAGAATCAAAACTCATTGAAGTTCCTTTATTGAATGTGTAGTTTACATGGTCAAGAGAAGGAAGAGTAGTTTCGAGATCATTGCTTGACAGATTTTTAGTTTCTTTTGACTGGGACGAGGCTTTTGCAAATACGCGAGTAACTCAGCGAGTAAGGATCTCCTCATATCACTTCCCCATTGTACTAGAAGCAGGGGTATTCGAATGAGGGCCTTCCCCCTTTCGATTTTACAACAGCTGGTTGCTAGACAAGCATTGCTGCCAAATGATTGAAAATTCATTATCTTTGAGCACTCCTCCGAGCTAGATGGCCTTCACCTTATCAAATCAACTCTGGAACATCAAGGCCCTTGCATTAAAAGAAAGCAAATATGATCAAATCAACAAGAGATGTTCACAATGGATCACTTATTGTTACTATCTAAGAAAGCAGACCTGCTAGCTCTATATAGAAGGGAGGAAAGAGATTTAATCCAGAAAAGTAAGTTGAATTGGCTGAAACTGGGGGACGAAAATACTAGTTTCTTTCATCGTTTTCTCGTAGCAAATAAAAGAAGAAGTTTGATTCTCGAGCTTGTTTTTTTTTTTTTAATATCCGTAAGTGTCCGGGTCAGCTTACGCGCACCTTGACTAATCTCACGGGACAACCCGTCTGACCCTACAACATTTGGGTGTCAAGGAAACTTGTAGGAAATTAATTCCTAGGTAGGTGGCCACCATGGATTGGACCCAATGATCAAGGAATCCCAACCACTTCATTCTCGAAAATTGAACATTTAATCCTTGATTTCTACAGCAACCTCTATAAGAAATCTGTCTATGTAGGTGCTTTCCCTTCCACTTTTGATTGGTTTGTAGTTTCAATGAATCAAAATAAAAGGCTCATTTCAAAATTCAGTTTGCTGGAAATTAGGACAACTCTAAAGTCAATGGGAAGAAACAAAGTCCCAGGTCCGGACGGCTTCTCAGTAGAATTCTTTATCAAATTTTGGGATCTCCTCAAAGATAATCTCTTTAAATTATTCAATGAATTCTATGAGAATGGGAAGTTAAATGTGTGCGTAAAGGAAAATTTTATTTCCCTGATCAAGAAAAAGGAAGATGCAATCAAGGTAAGAGACTTCCGACCCATAAGTCTCATTACTCTACTGTACAAATTGATTGCAAAAGTGCTTGCTGAGAGACTGAAGACTATTATGCGCAGCATTATAGCTCCCACTCATAGTGCCCTTTTGGAAGGCTGCCAAATTCTGGATCTTGTACTTATTGCAAATGAAGTTGTGGAGAATTGTAGATCAAAAGAAAAGCAAGGTTGGATTATTAAAATGGATCTCGAAAAGGCATTTGATCGAGTTGATTGGGGTTTTTTGAAAAAAGTTTTGAAACAGAAGAACTTCTTGTGCTAAAAACTCTAAGTATTTAGTATTCATCAATGGAAGGCCTAGAGGAAGAATTCAAGCCTCAAGGGGGTTAAGACAAGGGAATCCTCTCTCCCCCTTCCTTTTCCTTCTTGTTAGCTAATTGGTTAGCAACCTCATTACAAATCTCCACATGAAGGGTTTGTACGAAGGATTCAAGGTTGGAAAGGATAATGTTCATGTTCCTCTCCTTCAATTTGCAGATGACACCTTAACTTTTTGTAAGTTTGAAGAAGTTATGCTTGGAAACTTAAAAAAGACGTTGAAATTTTTGAGTGGTGTTCTGAGTGAAAGATCAATTGGGAGAAGTCAACCATTTGCGATGTTAATATTGAGGATAGTAAGATCTCCTTTGCGGCATCCACACTGAATTGCAAAATAGAAAAATTTCCTTTGATGTACCTAGGTCTTCCTTTGGGCGTATATAAAAAAAGTGCTCACTGCTCACTTTTGGCAGCCTGTCTTGGATACAGTACAAAAGAAGCTAGATAAATGGAAGCGGTTTAATCTTCCAAGAGGTGGAAGACTTACCTTTGCTCATTTGTGCTCTCCAATCTCCCCACCTACTTCATGTCCACTTTCCTCATGCCAGACAAAATATCTAATGCGGCAATGCCATTGAAAGAACCATGAGGAACTTCTTTTGGGAAGGAAACAAGGGCAGCAAATTGAACCACCTAATGAATCACCTTACACCAAAGAGAATTCTGTGCTACTGTGAATCTCCACCCCCACTTGGCAAGAGAGCCATATTTCTTTATTTCAGCTTGTCCAACCCAAAACCCTCATCTCCTTGGATTTAGAGACTAAATCCCAGCTTGGACAAAATTTTCTTTGGTGTAAGGTGATTCGAAGTTTCCATGGGAGTAGCAACTTCCAATGGCACACATAGTGGCAAACAAAACTCAAGTTTAGGAAGTCCTTGGATAAATATTTCTAGGCAGTGGCGTAAAGTAGAAGCTTTGGCAGTATTTAAAGTTGGAAAGGGTGACAGAATTTTGTTTTGGCTGGATCCGTGGATGGATAGAATTGCTTTGAAGACCAGATTTCCGAGTCTGTACAGAATAGCCCTTCTTCCTGAAGGATTGGTTTCAAAATACTGGGACTCCTCTACCACCTCCTGGTCTCTTAATTTTAAAAGACCGTTGAAAGAGGAGGAAATCTCTAATTTTCAACTTCTCCCAGGCTCTTTGCCCAGGATAAGACTATCCAATTTAGAGGATAAAAGAAGCTGGTCATTGGGATCTCATGGGGTTTTTACAGAATAGTCACTATCAAAACACTTAGCTCCTGCCTCTCCGATGGATCTACAATTGAAACAAATGCCTTTGGAAATCTAAAAGTCCTAGGAGGGTGAATGTAACCCTATGGATTATGTTGTTCGGGAGTTTAAATTGTGCTTCAGTTATGCAAAAGAAACTACCGAAATAGGGGCAGGAAGAAGTTTAAGAGATAAAATCAGAGGTAATTGGAACTCACAGGAGAGGGATCACATACTTTTTCAACTCCAAGATTCCAAGAACCCATCCAAGAAGTTCAAGACTCTGAATATTTTCCATTCAAAAGAGAAGGCGGTAGACCAATACGAGCAAGAAGGCGATATTTTCATAAATATTATGACCAAGTCCAAGAAGAAAGACAAGAAGATAAAATCCACATATCTTCATACAATGGCAATTTGGACTTAGAAACTTTCCTCGATTGGATAAAGAATGTTGAGACCTTTTTTGATTATATGAACACACTGGAAGACAAAAAAGTAAAATTAATTGTCTTCAAGTTGAAATCAAGAGCGTTGGTTTGGTGGAATCAGATTCAGTTGAATAGAAAGTCGATGGGCAAAAGTCCAATAAGGCAACAAATGTTGAAGATGATAAAAATTAGATTTTTACCACCAGATTATGAACAAATTCTTTATCAACAAAATAAAAAAAGTATGCAAAATAATCAGACAGTGGATGACTTTACTGAGAGAATAGAAAAAAGCTGCAAAAATAGAGGGAAACCACATGGGAAAAAACTTTCAACGATTATCCACAAAGAAATACTGAGGCTAGAAAGCAATCTCAATTTGACAGCACTTTAGGGTCAAAAAATGAAGAAGATGAGTCGGGTTAAAAAGGTAAAATGTGTGAGGAAGAGCCATTTTGGAAGAAATTAAAGAAAAAGTAAACGAAGCTATGTTCAAAATGGAGAGGGCGCAACCTAATTTGGAGGAGAAATCAAGAAACCACACAAAATTACATTTGGGTACTTCAGGCAAAATTGCCGACAAGGCAGAGGTCACCGAAAATAAACACTCGACGAAAAAGGAAGAAGATTGAGGGGCTGAAGAAGAGAATAGGATTAGGATTAGTTTACTTTTCAATTATAAATAGAGTATTTGTCTTTTTGTATTCACAACTTTTAAACATTAATAAAATTCTCTCATTTGGTATACATCAATTTTAGAATCATCAATGAGGTTGAAATTGATACTAAGAACAAACTCATAATTTAGACACTATTTGGTAACCGTTTTGTTCTTCGTTTTTTGTTTTTGAAATTTATAGCTGTAAGCACCCTATTCAATCTCTAAGGGGCCAATTGGGGGCACCAACTATAAGTTGGTGTGGTGGGTTTTTTTTTTTTGAAACGGAAACGATAATATTTTATTAACAATAAATAGCTTGAGTACAAAAGGATTATACAGCAA
>JBBPDJ010000021.1:5660253-5676686 GCA_037974625.1 Cucumis cinereus
TCTCTCAAACCATATTTCTGTCAATAGTGCCTTAACTGCATTTGCCCATAACAAACCTGTTGTAATTTTAAAATTAGAACCAGCTAGCAACTGAATAATATTCATCTTATGATCCTTGCCGAAGACCCAACTTAAACTGAATATCTGTAGGAGTTTATTCCAACACTTTTCTGCAAAAGGACAGATGAATAACAAGTGCAGTAGGACTTTTTGTTCGTTTAAACACAAGGGGCAAACATGAGGAGAAATATAGAGATTGGGGAGTTTTTTCTGTAATACTGCAGCATAGTTTAAATGCCCATAAATCATAACTCAAGTAGAAATATTAATTCTTTTTGCTATTTGTCTTCCAAAGACATTCCAACAATTGCTTTTCTATAGGAGTTGCTGGAAAGAGATGCTGGCATAGGGATTTAAGGAGCCTTTTGATTCTAAAGTCCAGTTTCTTTTATCCTCACGGTCTAAGGGGCTGATAGCAAACAATACACCACTGAGTTGCTGGAAATCTGTAGCTTCATCTTCTTTAAGTGGTCTTCTAAAAGTCAAGGACCAGGATGTCGTGGAGCTATCCCAGTGATCAGATATTGAACCTTTAGGTAGTTGGGAGAGTTTGAATAGGCGAGGAAATCTGGTCTTCAAAGCAATATTGTCATTCAAACATCAAGCCAAAAATGAATCCTAGTCCCTCTTCCTAAAATGTAAGTAGCCAAGGCATCAACCTTACGCCATTGTCTTGAAATATTTATCCACGGGCTTCGAAGACTTGCTACCTCCTTATTCCCGGTGTGCCAATGAAAAGTGTTAGACCCGTGAATACTTTGGATGACTTTACACCAATAAGGTTGCTGACTTTGTGAAAACCGCCATCCCCATTTAGCAAGAAGGGCTAGGTTTTTGGATTTTAAATTACCTAGCCCCAGACCTCCTTCATGTGTAAGTTTAGTTGCTAACTCCCATTTTGCTAAATGATTTAACTTGCTGCCATTGTAGCCTTTCCAAAAAAAGTTTCTCATAGATCTCTCTATGGATCTAGCCACTTTATCAGGCATGAGAAAGACGGACATGTAGTATGTGGGGATGTGAGATAAGACCGAAGAGCAAAGAGTCAATCGTTCTCCTCTTGAGAGATTAAAACGCTTCCATTTGTCTAACTTCTTTTGGATTTTATCCAGAATCGGGTGCCAAAAATGAATGGATTTTGGGTAACCAACCAAGGGGAGACCTAAATATATTATGGGAAGAAATTCAACCTTACACTTAAGCATGAAGGCTGCTGAAACAACTTTGGTCTCCTCAATGTTAAGGCCACAAATTGAAGATTTTTCCCAATTAATTTTCTGCCCAGAACACCACTCATAAATATCAAGAGTATTTTTAAGGTTCTCCAGCATGTCATCATCGAACTTACAGAAAATAATTGTGTCATCCGCAAACTGTAATATAGGTACATGCATCTTGTCTTTTCCAACTATGAAGCCTTCATATAATCCTTTATCATATAAGTTGGATATCATATTGCTTAGGACTTCACTTACAAGAAGGAAAAGGAAGGGTGAGAGAGGATCCCCTTGCCTTAGTCCTCTAGTAGCATTGATCCTTCCTCTTGGTCTTCCATTGATAAACACTGAATATTTTGGGCTTGAGATGCAGCCCATGATCCATTCAATCCATTTATCATCGAAGTTCTTTTGTTTCAAGACTTTTTTTAAAAACCCCCAATCAACTCTGTCAAAGGCCTTCTCTAAATCCAGCTTGATTATCCAACCTTTCTTCTTTTTAGCTCTATGGTCTTCAACTACTTCATTAGCTATCAAAATAGGATCAAGGATTTGGCGTCCTTCCAAAAATGCACTTTGAGTGGTAGCAATGATGCTGGGCAGCACAGATTTAAGCCTTTCAGCAAGTACTTTTGCTAATAATTTATATAGGAAGGTTGTGAGACTGATGGGGCGAAAGTCTCGTACTCTTATGGCATCCTCTTTTTTCTTGATCAAACAAATGAAATTTTCTTTAACACAAGCATTCAGTTTGCCATTCACATAAAATTTCTTGAAAAAGACCATGATATCATCTTTGAGAGAGGCCCAAAATTTAATAAAAAACTCCCCCATGAAACCATTTGGGCCAGGGGCTTTATTTCTTCCCATATTCTTCAAGGCTCTATGTATTTCCGTGGAGCTGAACTGTGAAACCAGTGACAAGTTTTGAGAGCTATTGACCACTGGCCATTCAATTTGTACTAGGAAAGGCACCTGCTTGTTCATCCTTCTTATACAATTTGCTGTAGAAGTCCAGTATAATACTTTCTATACCAGCTGAGGAAGAAGTTGGATTACCTTCATCATCAAAGAGTTCATGGATCAAGTTTCCCCTTTTTTTTGCTGCCAAAAATCTGTGAAAAAAACTGGTATTTTCGTCACCCAATTCCATCCAATTCAACTTGCTTTTCTGTAAAAGGTCTCTTTCTTCCTTCCTATATAATTCCATCAATTCTGCCTTCTTAGATAAAAGAAGGCTGTGATCCACGCTAAAAGACTCGGGCTGATCTATCAAAACTTCTTCACTGTTTATATCATTAATCAAGGACATCTCTTGAGATTTCTGGGAAGATAAGAATTCCGAATGCCACCTTTTTATCAGAGCTTTGGCTTCCTTCAGCTTGTTAGAAAGAACAAAACCCATCCAACCCGTTTGGGGGGCAACAGACAGTGAATTTTCAATGAGTTGGCAGCATTGCTGGTTGAATAGCCAGCTGTTGCTAAAGCGAAAGGGAGAAGGCCCCCATTCAAAGGTTCCTACTTCAAGTAAGATTGGAAAATGGTCAGAATGCATACGTACCTGACGAGTGGCCCTTGAATTAGCAAATACCTCATCCCAAGCATGGGAAATCAGAAATCTACCAAGTAGTGATCTTGAGATAGAAGGTCCTTGTCTAGACCAAGTGAATTTCCCATTCATTAGGGAGATTTCTATGAGGAGACAACCTTCTATGAATTTATTAAACTTCCTCATTCCCCTAGTCATTCTTCTTTCAGGAAAACGTTCATTTACAGCACTTGTCATGTTGAACTCTCCTCCTAAACACCATTCATCCGAACTGAACCCACTAACAACAGCTAATTCAGGCCATATCCTCTTCCTTTCTTTGTAATCTGAAGGCACATAAACATTAGTTACCCAACAGTAGATGTTGCATATGGTTTTGCATTTGACTGAGAGAGAAAACTCTCCTTTTAGAACCTCCACAGCTGTGATTTTACTTTCATCCCACATAGTCAGAAGTCCTCCTGATTTGCCTAGGGATTGTAGAAAGTGCCATCCAATTCCTTTCGAGCTCCATATTGCTTTAATTATGTCAATGTCTATTTCCTCTTGTTTTGTCTCCTGGATTAAGACTATATCTGGGTTGCAACTAAGAATGAGATTTTTAGTTGCTAGTTGCTTTGAGTGATCGAGAATTCCCCATGTGTTTCAAGAGAGTATTTTCATTGTATATAGATTAACCCACTGAAATTATATTAGATTAATGCCACTGGTCACCAGAAAAGATTTTAAATGCTGTGGAATAATTCTCTCTTCTTCATTTTCAACTTCTTTACTTCTCGGGGATAGAAAAAGATTTGCTAACTCATTTCCAATTAGATCAATATCATCCACCTCTTTAGACAATGATGGCACTGATCTTGGGGAGTTCGGTGAAAGTTCCTCATTGCTCGCGCTAATTACAGAGATATCATCATCAGATTTTGTCTCCTCGATTACTTCCTTTGAGTTTTGAAGTTATGGTTGTAAGATACCTCACATAAAATTACAGGATGAGCCTGGAATTTTGAAGGGGGAAAAACTGAATTTAGGATTGGAAGAGGAGGATGATGAACCTACTGACCTGATTGCTGAGCATATTAAGTTGAGACTACTGTCTTCCAAAAGATCTGGATTGGTCATAGTTGTCCAAACATTTCGGAAGGAAGTGAAGCCTTTTCTATAAACCCTCGGAAAAAATTTCCTCTTGAATAATGGTGTAGATGACTTGGCGGAGTTAGAGCTTCTGGCTTTAAAACACGTGTCTGCTTGCTGATTGGAGTGGGGTGTGGAAGTAGAAGCGTGGTCTGACTCTTCGGCTTCCCCTTCATACCAGAATCCATGATTATTCTTACCCAAATGTTTGTCTGAATGTTGTATTAAAGAAGAGCATGCACGGGTGGTGTGGGCTGTCTTTCTGTTGGAAAAATCAATCATAACTTTTTCATTAATTGCTTGGCCGTCAATATTCTCTTTCTTCTGGGGACTGGTAGTATGGGAAGTAATTGTAGGGTGTTGAGAACTTTGAAGGATATTAATGCCAACTGTCCTGGTTGTGTGACCCTTCATCTGCTCATCTGTCAAAGGGGTTCTTCCGGTGGTTTTTTCCGGCCGGCCACTTTCTGGGTTAAGTATTTGACAATTGGTTTTGTCATGTGGACTCCTAAAAATTGAGGGCTGATTAAGCTTAATAAAATTCCAATCTTCTGGAGCTGTATTTGATTGTATTCCTTCATCAATAGCAACTGATTGAACTCTGCAAATATCAATGGGGTTAGTAAAATCGTTGAAGGAAATTTCGTCAATTATATTGGAATTTACTACTTCCAGTGGTTCAATATCACCAAAATTAAGAAAATAATGTCCCCTATTTGCACTGGAAATGTCAATTGTGGCTGGCAAGAATCCACACTGGTTTCTTCTGACTTTTATTCGGGCTTCCGAGCATTCTATTAAATTGAGAGAGTTCAGGGCGATACTCTCCAAGCCCCCGAGATGATCACCGATAACTTCAAATATATCTCTCCTCCAAAGGTCTAATGGAAGGTTTTTTATCGAAATCCAACCTCCTGACCCTTTGATCCAAGTTGGTCTACTGTGTTTGAATTTGTCCCATTTTTCGAACATAAGGTGAAATTGACCATACTTCATCCAATTTTCCTTACTTTGAACAATATCCTCAATCTTGCCCTTTGAAACTTTAACAATAGCTTTGTATGCAAACAATGGGTTTAATATAAACTTGACCTGAAATAAGTCTTCTAGAGCTTTGGATATATCCTTCCAGTCATTAAATATGAACAGTCTGGTGATCACCCATAAGTTGCTAAAATCTTCTTGAAGTACTTCTGAGGACTTACGGACCCAAAATTGCTGTGAGGATGGGGTGGATGACTGTAGAGGTTGATCTGATGGGGGCGTAGTGAAGCTGCGATCAAAGGAACTTTTGTGAGGCTGACATTGATTAACCTGGTAGGAAGAGGAAGAGGATTTGTATGTCTTTACCTGGTCAGCATAGCTACGGCCTGAATGGCCTGAGGAAGGTCCAGCTTGAGTGTTTTTAAATTTGGTTGTGGAGTGGAGAGAGGTGAACCATTGTTCGTATTCATGAATTTTAAGGAAGGATTCCATCATGTGCAGAAATGAAATCCATCCTTGCTTTGCAACTCCAGAGAACACGTGGATGAAAGATTGAAGGCCTGAGGAGGTTCTTGCAACACAACGAAAGGACCATCCGGAGGAGACTCTGAATTTAGACAATCTGATTGAACCACTGTCATCGAATCCATTTTGAAGGAAAAACTTATACTCCTCTTGTTGAATGAGTCTTGATAAAGCTTCAATGAACCATAGCAATTGAGGTTTGGAAACCTGAAGGATTTTTCCAAAATCCGTATCTTCAATGTTGAAAAAACCCTTTTCAACCCAAATACAATAGTAGGAATCAACTATTTTGCAGCTTTTAATTTTCATATTTTCCCCGGGGAAAGGATAGTTTGGTGTGGTGGGTTATTATAGCTCACTTCTTTCTATTATATTTGGTGCCCAAAAAAAGAAGTCAGCTATAATGACTTCTTTTTTGGGCACCAAATATAATAGAGTGTACAACTATTTATAACCAACAATGGAGTATAGTAAATACTATTCCAAAACTCTCTTAGCTAAATACTATTTTTCACTCTTTTTTTTTCTTCCTTGCTAAAGTGTATTATTCCACACCCAAACAAAAATAGTTTGCACCCCAACCACAAATTATTTTAACCCAAACTAAAATAGTTTGCATCCTGAACACTAACTATTATAACTCATCGATTATAATAACCACTAACTATAATAACCAACTTAGTGGTCCAAACACTTTCAAAATTTCTTGCTTTGTTATTTACTTTCTACGAATGTTAAAAAAAACCAAGCCAAGATTTGAAAACTAAAAAAAATAGTTTTTAAAAACTTAATTTTACTTCGTTACTTACTTTCTTTTTTACTTATGCTCTGTTTGGCGTATGGATTTCGATAGAAATTATTTTAAATTTCCGGATTTTAAGAAATTGAAATGATTTCAACTTCTTATTTGCATTTGAAGCCAAAATGATTTTAAATGATTGAAATTAAAATTTCTTTTTTGAATGCTAGGAAAGTATAACCATTTACTATTATGTCCTTTTAATTTTATTTATTTATTTATTTTAGTTTGTTCATTTTCTCAACACAAGGAAGTTTTTTTTCATCTCTCTGTAACCCACAACTCTATTTATTTTTTCATGAAAAAAAAACATATAAAGAACCAAAAAAATTTCTTTTTGAAAAGATAAATAGACGTAATTTTCAAACTAAAAAAAAAACTAAGGTTTCGTTTAGTAACCATTTAATTTTTGGTTATTAGTGTTTGAAAATTAAACTTATACACATTCCTACTTCTAAATTTCTTGATTCGTTTTCTAATTTTTATTAATGTTCTTAAAAACCAAGACAATTTTTGAAAACTAAAAACATTGTTTTTTTGGAATTTAGCTAAGAATTCAACTTTTGCACGGAAGAAAGATATAAATTATTTTAGGAAATTCTGAGAAAGTTTAGTTTTCAAAAATAAAAAACAAAAACAAAACGGTTACTGAACTTGTTAACAACTCAATGTTTGTAGGTTGTGGGTTATGAAGATGATTTGTCAGGAAGGCAAATGCTCTTGGACAAAGTTCGAACCCGGAGTAGCATGACTTGAAATTACATCTGCCCTTGTAAACACACGAAGCCTTAAAGATCGTGGTAAGACTTGGTGCTGGGTTGTGAAGGTTTGATTAGAACTCCTTTTCCTTTTGAGTTTAATGTTATTCAAGCATTATTTTCATTTAGAAGTTGTAGAAAACGTTTGAACCTTGATTGATTGTATAGTTATAACCAAAATGATTTTAAAAGAAAATTATTGAAGATAAGGATTGCATGGGGCTTTTATCCATTGTCTTGAGATTTCAATGACATTTTGGCACTTGTAAGCTGGAAATTACCCAATATTAAGGCGATTTGCAAGTAACACAAGATTTATGGAGATTTTTGACTAGGATGGATGGATATTATACTGCCCTCTAAAAAAAGGTAATACCTACTAATTTACTTGAATTTCGCATTTTCCAATTACGATAGTGTGGAAAAATTTTATTTCGTTATTTACTACAACTTCAACTATTTAAGCCCTACACTGTAAATTCAAAAGTAAAATATGAAAAGTGAGATGGGGAAATTGACGTTAATATATTATTTATTTATTTACTTTTAATAATTTGATTGTATTATTGAACTAACAACGATAAATACTTCTGTTAGTCAATTGTAGTATAAGCTTGATGAGAAGGTTAATTGCATATACACTTGCTATCAAGCTTTTAAAGATAATGACAAAGCGAGCTTAGTTTTGCAATGGCTCGCATGCACTTTCATCCTTAGATTTGATTTCACATTCCTATTTGTTCAAAATTTCCTTAAATATATCATTTGGGAGATATTTTTCAATTTCTTTATGAAAATGACAATTAAATGTCTATAGGCTATTTAGATTGTATGTTTTTTATGGACATAGACAGTGAATATTTATTTGGTAGCTAATTATAAGATTTAAATATGCATGTTGGATATGGAAGAAAATTAAATGTCAAGCCAATAAATTTAATTAATTTGATAATAAACAATGTTTGATATGTTTAAAAATTAATAATAAAGGAAGTGAACGAATAAAAAAAACTCTGATCTTGTAAGTCCAAAATACAATGTTCAATAACAATACTCAATACTCTGAATATTATTAGTCCTTCGGACACATTCCATAACATACAACAATAAATGGTGAAACAACATCAAATTCACTAAAGCAAACACACACAAACCCTAAAGGGAAAGTGGTTCCTTTTTTTGTTTTTTCTTTTTCTGGTGGGCGGGGGTGTGGAAAGAAGTAGCATTATTCAAATTTTGTCACTACTATATGAAATCCTTTGAATGAAAGGCCATCAGGAGAGTGAAATCTAACACTGACTCCTCACATTGCCCTGACAGCTTGAAACCTAGGTTCCTTTGGGAGGAACTTCTGCTCAGCATAAACTGACATATAGTCTCCAAACACAAACTTGGGATATCCTTCTTCCACTTCCTGGTTTGTTTTGTCCACCAGCTGTGCTGCAGGAGCTATGGTGGCTTCCATTGATGGATTGTAAAACGAAGCAATCGATCTCCTGTTTCCATTCGGTGTGGCTAAAACTCGGTGCCAAACACTTTTGTATCTCCCATTGCTCAGGACCTCAATCTGATCACCTGTGTTGATGACTATGGAGTTGGGTAATGGCTGCACATCTATCCACTGCCCATCTTTCAGGATTTGAAGGCCTCCCACCTGGTCGTCTTGGAAGAGCAAGATCACACCGCCGGCATCGGTGTGGGCACGGAGGCCATTCACTAGCTCTGGGTGTGGACATGGTGGGTAGTGGCTGATTTTGGTTCCAAAGAAGGCCTTTTCCAGCCCTTCGCCACCATTGAAGGCAGCCTTTATGTATCCTTCAGGTAAACCTAAGTTCTCATCCATTACGGCCATCACCTTTTCAGCTAGCTTCTTCACCTCTGATCTGTACTCTCTCATGGTTTCCCTGCCATAATTGGATTCATATAACATAAATTATTTCCTGTTTTTAAGAAGAATGTGATTTCAATGCTATATTTTCACTGAATTTTCATGAAAGTTGAATGCTTACTTGAATCCAGGAAGGTTGGAGGGCCATTCGTTGTCATCATGGAGAAGGAAGACATCTTCCCAATCAAGATTTTCCAGCTTCTCACCACTCTTGGTCTCAAGCAAATCATTCAGGAGCTTCACAGGTTTTGAACTCTTGAAACTTTCTTCTCTTTCCACCTTGTAGCACTCTGAAGAAATCTTCTTCACCCTCTCTAGGAGCTCTTCAGGAATCCCATGGTTCACCAGCTGATGATATTCAAATAACATATATTCTTTTTAGTCAAACCATAATCCAAATATTTAGACCCCGTTAACCATCGGTTTTTAGTTTTTGAAAATTAAGATTATAAAATACCACTTCCATCTTTTAGTTCCTTTGTTTTTTGATTGACTACATTTTAGAAGTGTTCTCAAAGTCAAAGTTAAAATTTCAAAATAAGAATAAAGAAAAAAAGTAGTTTTCATAGCCTTGTTTTTGTTTTTTGAAATTGACCAAAAATTCAAATGTATAGATATGAACTATGAAAACTAGGAGTAAGAAATTGTGAGAAATCAAGCACGATTTTCAAGAACCAATAACCATATAGCTACCCAGCAGGACTTTAATTAGTAATATTCCATGAAAATGTTACTTGAGTCAATAGGATGTCTAGAAAAGAAACACTAGGGCATTTGCCCTTACACTAACTGTACTATAGTTTGGAAATACTTCGAACATGTTTTATCATGTTCAAAAATCACTTCGAAACATGCTGTCCATCATTTAAAATTAATTCAAAGTTTGGTTTTACACTTTTAAGCACAATTGTCACATCCTCAAAAATCAACTTTGAATGATTAAAAGCATGTTTTGAATTGATTTTGAACATGTGAAAAAACAAGTAGACCAAAAACTAATAGGTTGGGAAAGTACCTGAAAGAATCCCCATTCTTCGCAGCCATTGGCTATCTGTGCCAATGTCTTGGCCCTTTCTTCTCCATTAAGCTTAGAGAAATCAATGACTGGAATTGCCATTAGAAAGGTAAAACCACAGGTTTTTTTTTTTTTTTTTTTTCTTTGAAGGGATGAAGTTTGATTGAGAGAATAGTTTGTGTTGATGGGTTTAGAAAGAAAAGGGGTGCCCCCTATTTATAAGACTTTTCCCTCCCGAGTCCCAACTTTGATGTCAACCCTTTAGAAATTAAAATCCCCTTTTCTTTAAAAACAAGTCCCCTCCTTTGAAATGGGACGGTGACTTTTTTAGTAAAATAATTATTCAAAAAAGTCAATGATCTCTCTCAAATTCTAACCTTTGTTTGCAACACATTACTGAAGCACTCAACTTCATGTAGGGTCCCACAAACACCTCATTAAGCAATTAATTATTTGGTTTTTGTTTTGATTAATTATTCTTTCATTAATCGTTGCCGACTCCTTTTCATTTGCCTTCAATCTCTTCAACTTCCAGGCTATCAATCACAGGGGCTACATTTCATTTTTATAATTAATAAAGTAATTTAAGATATACATACATATATATATATATACATATATATATATAGTCCCAAGTTCTAGGTTATATACTTTTTTATACATACATATATATATATATACATATATATATATAGTCCCAAGTTCTAGGTTATATACTTTTTTCCTAACCAGGGCTTACTTTTGATCTTTGGTTCTTTAGTGTCCAAAAAGTTAGGAATATTAATTTAATTCTTTTAAATTAATTAATATAATTAAAAAAAATGGAGTGAAAATTCAAGGGTAAACGTGTAGAAAAAGTTTGAGTAGGCTTTAAAAGATATGAAAATTAAACTCAACTCATGAATGAAAATGTAATATTCTGAAACCTAAGAACCAAGTAGAAACCATTCTCAATACCTACATACTAGAAAAGTATTTTTCAAAAGTTGGATTACATTTTTGTTTGTCTAGCTGGTTGATTGTTATTAAGATTTTTTTTTTTTTTTTTGGGAGGAGTAGATTCTTACAAATGTCTCGGTTGGTAACTATTAGATTTTTTACTTGACTTTCATCTTTCTTTAAGTAAAATGAAGTTTGGTTTTTTTATTTCTTTTTTTTAGAAAAAACATTTGGTCTGATTTTTAAAATTAATGGTTGAAAATAGATAACAAAGCAATAAATTTAATGGTAAAAAAATTGGTTATATACTTAATTTTTCAAAAACTTAAACACCATAGGGTTAAGTTGGTAAAGGAAAGGAATTACAGCACCCACAAAAACTTCTGATTCTTTCAAACTTCTATAATGTTTGTCAACAAATTTTTCCTATCTTCTAGGTGGTTTAATATCTTCTTTATATCAAACCAACTTTTTATCCCTTTTTTTTCTAAAATTAAAAAAAAAAAAAACCAACTTAATATCTTATCAAATGTAAGGCTAAATCTTTGTCACAGGTTGCAAAAATATTTTTATGTAGCGTCCATTTTGCTAATATTATAAATCTAATATGTATGATATTAATCCTTACTCAAACATGAATCTGTGCCGACTACCACCGTTGATATTGTTGACTTTTTTATCCTCAACGTCCTATCTTTGACTCTCTCACATGGATATCCTTTTCTTAATTAATTAATTAACTCTTACACACTTATTTGAAGGCATAGTTTTTGGGTTAAGGAAGAGGCTACATAGTATCATGCCCTTTTAAAGTTTTAATAATATGCATACATAAAGGAAAAGCACCTTAATTAATAGGTCAATTATTGGATAAATTTTAATTTTGGTCCTTCTACTTCTGCTTTTCATTTTCTATTCTTCTCTTTCTCTTCCTTTTCAGTAGAAATTTTAGTTTGCATTTCCTTATAAAATTTGAAAATTATTATTATTTAACCTATTTCAGTTCAAAAAGTTTATTTTGAAATATTATTTAAGATTTATTAGAGTATATAAAAAAAATCAAATAATATTTACACATGTTTCAAAATGTCAACGTCTATCTATAATAGACCAAGACAGACTGTTATCGGTGTCAATCATGATACAAATAAGCATTTGTAATAATTTTATTCTATATAATTGTCTACTATATAATAATAAACCCTCAGATAGACTAATTTGTATTTGTCATGATACATATATTAGTCCATCACAACCCTAGACTATAATATTCTTATATATTTAAAAATATTTTGATTCATTTTATTATATTGTAGTATTTTAAGTTAAATTATTTCATTTGTCAACGCTCTCTCCATCACCAAGAAGTTGAATAAAAAGGATAATTACTTATAAATTAAACTCCTAGAGAATTTAAAATAATTTCACACGTATCGTAATTTTCAAAATTTCAATTCCAAACTCATTTATTATATAATACTGTTGATTTCATTGACATTGCCACACCAGTTGCTCTGCGTGTGCCACATGTCCTAGTTCTCTATTTTACTAGTGATTTAAAAACAAAATGGTCATCGCCTAATATGGGTGGTTCTTATGATTATTTTAATATGTTATGTTCTTATTAGGATAACAAAAGTAAGTTAGTGTAAGTAACAATTAAATTAAGCTCATCCATTAGATTGTTTAATCTAATAAAATAATCGATTTCTATAAATAGAGCATCAAATAAAATAGTGGACGTTGGACAAATTACACAAATTGAAAGAGAAATTAAATAAAAAGAACCTCAACATCCATGTCAATAAGTCAAAAGGCTAATAAAAAGCCATATAGATACAGCCAAGCCAGGTACAAACCTACTACAATTATACAAAAATATATCACAAAAATTGATATGAGGTGTTCAAATTACCCGACAACTCTAACAACTGTGACTACCTAAAGATTGAGTTAGGTTGTGTTGATTTTTCTATTTTTGTCGGGTTGGGTTGGGTTGGGTTGGGTCTCGAGTTAAATAGATGTTTTCAAGTTGATCCAACCCAACTTGAATTTGTGAACTTTAATGTTTGTCTTTTGAAAATATTTCCTTTGTTTAATGTTTGCAATAGGTATCATGTATATTTTTGAGTTTTATGAGATTTTAGTAATTAGATACGTCTTCTAGATGAATTAGTATTTTAAATCAATAAGAAAGAAGTATTAACTTGCCAACCCAACTCGAATATTGAGGGTTGGATTTGAGGCCTTGTTCGAATTTTTTTGGGTTGACATCTCGATCAACTCGAATTTTTGGGTTGGTTTTGAAAAACTGCACGGCTAACCCCGTACACACCCCCTAAATAAAAAGTACATGAATAGAAAAATAATATAAAAACTATTGAGAAGTTTCACCTTTAAATAAAGTATTGTACTTCGTTTAATCAATTGAGTTATACTTCGATTTAAATATTTTTTAAAGTGATAGGTCCATACTCTTTTTTAGTACAAATTGAAGGTGGGTAGATTCAAACTACAGTCTTCTTAGTTCTTAAAGTACACGGATATTAGTTGAGCTAAACTCTATTAATTGTTTAAGCTTTGTGATCTAATAAAATTATAAATATATTCAAAGAGATTAAAAAACAATATACCTTTTGCAATAATATGGGGATCATAACTTTTATTATTTGTACTAAATAAATAATGTCACATCAATAGATGGCATTTGAAAGATATAATAGACAATAATAAGTGATGAAAATGAAATAATGAGGGTAGTTAACTTAAATACTTTATTTTTAATAAAATTAAAAAGGAAATGGCCTATAATTCATTAGGTATTGCAATATATGCTTAGCAAATCCACATCCTTTTGATTTGATTCCAAGTGTGCCAATTTTGGGGCCCCAAACATCTATATATAATAATCAAATTCAAATTATTATTTATGTATCATTTTTAATAAACATATACAAACCTATCATGCATTTTAAAATATTTTCTTCATATTATTTATGTTAAAATATTTTCTTCATATTATTTATGTTAAAATATTTTCTTAAATATTTCTATATTTTAGCTATTATATGATCTAAAACCAACCATTAATTATTCTGTTATAATCGATTGTTTGGGTTTAAAGTTGAAATTTACAAAAATAATAATAATAATAATAATAATAATAATAATAATAATAATAATAATAATAATAATAATAATAATAATAATAATAATTTGTTTCATGTTAAACAATTAGCTAAGTGTATGATCATACTTAAAAATTGAGGATTTTCTATTCATGAATAAGACAACTTGTACAATATATCGTCTTATAAACTAAACAATAAATGTGATTTATATTTAAAATTTTCAATATATTTGTTAACACATTAAAAAATAAACTATGATATATATATATATATATATATGTGATACATATTTATATTTTTCAGTATATCGCTAGTATAACAACCAAGATTTTGAACTAGAAATACAGAAGAAAATAAACGAAATCTCCTAAAATAAATAAAGCATTAATTTGAAATATAAGTGTTAAATGCAATAAATTAAATTAATGAATAACAAAAATAAAGTCAAAATTTGATAATATTATTAATATGGAAAGAAATACTAGTTTCTCAAGTTTTGAAATAATGTCGAAAAAGTTTAATCCAAAATTAAAGTTAAGAGTGATAGCGAACGGTTCGTTCCATAACTAATTTATTTTTTTAATTTTTTTTATTTTTAGCTTTTAAAAATGTGGTGTGTTCGATAACTACTTCATTTTTTTTAAATAAGAAATTTATTTTTTAAATTGGAAGAAAAACTGAAAAATAATTTTTTTTTTTTAAAAAAAGAAGATTTTTGTTTTTAAATCAATTACCAAACATATATGATTTTTGTACTGGTTATCAAACACGATCGAAATAATTCAAAATTTAGGATATTTATATAGTATATGTTGTAGAAATAATTTTTCGTATAAAGTCTAAGAAAAAATTATTTTATAGAAGAGACCACCTCACCATACGTTTGGTTTTTTTTTTAAAAAAAAAATTAAAATTAAAAATTTAAAACAAAATATTTATTATTTTTGTTAAATGGGGAACATGGCATGGGTTCATGTATATGCTTTCATGCTAAAATGCCAAGTCAGCAGCCGTTTATTGGATTTAATAATTCCCAATTTACAACTTTAAAAAAAGAAATTCCACCTTTTTCCCCCCTCTAATCAATCATAATGGACTACATGCCTATATTTTTTCTTGAATATAAAAATAAAAAATTAAAAGATCAGCAGCAAAAAATACTTTTTTTTTTTTTTTTTTTTTTGTAAAAGAGAAGCAATAATTTTATGGCAAACTTTAAGACATACTCCATTAATGGTTTTTGTAAATTAAAGTAGGGCAAATTGCAAAAAAAAAAAAAAACAAATAAATAAAAAATAAAAAAGTGGTAGTTGCAATATTATACACTTAAAACTTTACACGCTGACGATTGGACTTCTATACTTTTAAAAGTGTTGAAATTGGACCCTCTAAGTTTAGGGTTTAGGGTTTAGGGTTTAGGGTGGACCCACAAATGTAAAAATCGAATCATCGCTCAAACTTATATTATCAATAAATTTATACCATTGTGTAAGTTTGATGGTTCAATCTTAAAATTTGGATAAATTTGAGGGGATTAATTTTTTATTTTGAAAGTTTAAGGGTATAATTGCAACTACAATATCATGCTTATGACCCCAAATTAAGAATGAAGATTTTTTTTTTTAAATGGAGGATACGTTTTATTTAGATAAGAATTATATCAATTTAAATTCTAGACTTTCTAATTGCATAAATTTAGACCCTCCATTACGTTTTTTTAGATAAAGATCGTATGAAACTTATAATTTTATCAATTAAACTCCTAAACTTTCACAAATAAATCAATTTAGAAACTCAACTAAGACTTTCTTTGAAAATTGTTCATGCGTCAATTTTTAAATCATCTATATCTTGTTAATTCGACATTTAAAGAAGTCTACACACATGTAAACATCGAATACATAGACCATTTTTAAATGATAGTCTTAATAAGGGATCAAATTAAGTTGATTCACTTATATAACTTAGAAGTTTAAGAAATGTTTTGGGAATGAGTTTGAAAATATTAAACTCATTTTTGTCAAGTTCAAAACTACTTAGAAACACGACTTTTATCACTCAATTGCATGAAAATCACATATAAAAGTATGTAAAATCACAAATATAATATCGATTTTGAGTGAGTAAAAGATGTGTTTTCTAGTAATTTTAACTATTTCAAAACTACTCATAAACATGTCCTTAATTTAGATGATTCTAATGTCCGACACGATCTGTATCGTCAATTAATACAAATTATATAAAAATTTAGGGTTTAAACAAATTATGTAAACAAATTAAAAGCCATATTTGGGTTGGTTGGAGATCCAATCTAAACTAAAATTTAGGAGGAAAAAAAAAGGTTGTTCTAATGAGAATGTGGTTGACAAAATAAATTTAATTTAGGGATTGGTGCAGCTTAAACCAAGTAAGTTCATGCATGCCATATTATTATTAG
>JBBPDJ010000021.1:5676786-5692580 GCA_037974625.1 Cucumis cinereus
CCGATCTTATATATATATATTAATATTAATATTAATATTAAAGGGTCAAACACATGGAGGTGATCAGTAATGGTTGTGTTACAAGGCACCCCATTTAGGTTACATGCATCTACATAGATTTCTTGTCTTTTTTCTTTTTCCCTTTCCTTTTTTTTATTTAATTCTTGTTTTCTAACTTTAGGTTTATTTATTATGTTCTGTTTTTCTTTGCTTTACCCTTTAAATTATATGAAGTTTTATTTATTTCTTGGTTCATCCTTTATTATTATTATTATTATTATTATTATTATTTAACATAAAAGATTATATTGAGATAGGTTAAAGAACCCAATTCATAACCTATTGTAAGTAGTTTTAATTACTTGTATTAGTTAAAACCACGCTTTCTATCGTATTCAAAATCAATTTATCTTCTTTTAGTTATTTAGATATTGTTGATGGCAAAATAGGGTTGAAGAAACTCACCTAATGTTCCGTATTACTGACAGAGAATTTCTCGTGTGGGGAAGAGAGTGTATGCAAAACAATCTACTGCTACAAAAAAAAAACTCTCTTGACAGTTTTAAACTGTCAAGAATCTATATTGTTGACCGTTTCAAGTAAGTCTGAGGTTTAGGTAGCATTGTTTAAGAAAACTGTGTTCGGTGTGCAAGTTTTGGAAGTCTGAGTTTAAGAAGCTTGTCTATGGAGTGCATGCTTAAGAAGCCTGAGAATGAAGTACAAATCTAGAGTTTGTGAAATATTTTTCTTGTATTTATTCACTTGTTAGATTTTATATTAGTTTAAATTTGTCACGTTAATTATTTTAAAATAATTAAGTTAAAAAAAATAAATTTAGAAGAATATATATTTTTTTTAATTTTGATATCGAGATTTGACTAAACTTATAATTTTATTTAATATATTTTTTAAAATAATTTGACATTCATTTTACTGGATTTTGAAATAAAAGTGATAGACTTTTATCACTTTAACTAATTATATATTATTTTAACTAATTATATTTTGAACTTAATACAAATATAGCCTAAATAAATATATCTAATTATACAAGTAAAAAACGAACAATAAAAAACATAATGTTAAACAAAGAAGGGAAGAATTAAGGAAGGGAAGAATTAAAAAAAGATAATATAATAAATAATTATAATAATAAAACTCCAAAAGAAAAAAGATTAATTCGAAGAAAGAGAGGATATTTTAAAAAATATTATACTAAGTAAACTAAATGTCAATTTGGAATAACTTAGAAAAAAAATTATTTAAAAAATTCATTTTATGTAAACACTCTTGATAAAAACTCGTTAAAATAAAAAAAAAAATTAACAACTCTTTTTAAAAGCATGTTTATATATATAAAGTTCGTTTGGTTTGTTGTATACTAGAAGTGTTTTATTAATGTTTTTTAAGGTTGGCAAATAGTGGCCGGAGGTTGGTTGAAGTTGGTCAACGATGGTCACCGTAGGTGGTGTCCAAAGTTGGCTGACGAACCTTATAGATTGAATTAGAAAAAAATAAGTCATGGATTTGATTAGTGCCTACTATTCAAACCCATGAAAGAAGGTAGGAAGCGTCGGCTTCTTAAACCCTTGTCCCAAACATGAGTTAGACATAAGCCTAACCCATGTATCAAGCTCAACCCTTGAAACAAACAACCTCTTAGGTTGAACGACCCAATTACCTCCAACTAATGCTTGGAAAGGGTAGGTTTCATAAAAGTGGCAGGTTGGTCGGCCTGGGCCTAGCCTTTCAAGTTAGATGACCCAACCACCTCTCCAATGCTAAGCATCTCCAATGCTTAAGCCTGTTTCTTGCTCATCTAAGATTTCTCAGAGATGGGGCACATTTTCTAACTTTACCCTCGAACCCTGTCTTCCTCTCTTGACTAAGGTTGTGTAGGGTTAATATGGAATAGTCAAGGGCCTACAAGAAGTAGATCTCATAAAGCACAGGTTGGCCTTGACTTCAAAGGTCAAAACATAGGCCGAGTTTATAGAAAAACCATGAAGGAGTATCTGAAACACGTAAAGACTGTTCTAGAAGCTTTGCATGACACCAACTTCAAGCCCATACGGAGTTGGAATTTCAACCAGATTTGGAGGATGGAGGATGCTGATGTTAAAAAATATTGTTCGAACGATAGATTTGAATCAAGATCCCTCTCACTTACAAAAGAAAAAAGAAATGCATGTGGTGAGTTTAAATAATAATTAAATAAATATTAATGAAGTACGACGTACCTTATAAGTAAAGTATTGATGATGAGGGGAATATTCTTGGCTGGAAAAAACTATATATTATAATTTATCTTTTGACAAACAAATTATTATTAATTACTCATCAAAAACCACTAAACCCTAAACAAACAACTAATTAAGTCCAAAAACTGCCTTCATTTTCATTCTAACTTCCATAATTATGATTAGTCAACTAACTACCACATTAAGTACTCAGCATTTATAGTTTGTCAGACTAATCTAAATTATAATAAATAATATCCTCCTTTCAATGCAGTAAAATAATTTTAAACGGTAGGTTTACTAAGGTGGTCGAACCGTCGGTTGACTTAACGATAAAATGATTTCATAATATGACCGTCAGTTGATTAACGATGAAATGATTCTATGGTTAGATAGATGATTTACTTACTTAATTTAGCAAAATATGTCAATATTATTATTTTGGGAAGTTGTCCAAAATAACTTATTATACTTTTCAACTTTTGAAAATAACACACTTTTTGAAAAGACGTGTTAATACTCGAGATCGCACAGAGATTTATACTTAATATGATAGTCCACAATTCGTGTCGTGTAGGAAATCCTAAAAGAAAATCCATTTTATGAAAATACCTTCAATCTCGAAAATACTATCATATTATATATTCATATCTTTTCTCATTGGCTTGTTGAAGAAGTTTCCATGACAACTCCCAAACAAGTAGTTCCAGTGTTTGGTTCCACTCCGACCCTCACTTTCCATAGTTTGTCAAGAAATCAAGGGAAAGAAGGTAAATATACCGAAACTATCTTTTGAAAATATGTTTGTCTTGTTATTTGTCTACTAATGAGGCCAATACTTTGACGTTTGCGTTTTAACTTACGTAATCTCGGTGCCAAGTTATAATTCTCAATCGAGTTTCTTTAGATTTGCCCAGAGTTTTAGTGAAGGGTTTGAAATCTCGGGTAAGATTTAAATGATTTTGCACCAAGAGTTTATATTAACCCCAAGATTTTGATTGATTTTTTTTTTCTTTTTTACTTTTGCACATGTATGTATTTTTTGTAGGATGGCTCGTATATTTGTTGGTTTTGGGGTAAATGGAAGAAGAATGAGAGAGAGTACAAATATTGTTTACTTAAACAATAGCTTGTCGTCCAAATACTGTTTGCTTGAACATATACAATTGTCTAGGTGTTAACTTATTTTTTATGTTCGTGACAGTCTTAGATAGATAGGAACAATATGTCAAGTTGGTCGGAAAGAAATCAAAAGTGTGGATTTTAGTAACCAATGTCATCTGCCAAACAGGAAAAAAATTAAAAGCAAGTGGAAGATCAATTAGAACAAAAAACAAACAAAACAATAAACATTTCTAAAGATTTGTCAAAAATCTCGGGGCTATCTCGGGAAAAGATCGATCGAGATCGAAGAAATTTAATAAAGAACTCGAGACATTTACACCGATGTGCCATAAGATTAGGGCTTTAAACGCATTCTATAAAACATCTCAGGTCATTCTCGAGGCACAAATACCCCAAAATCTCACATAATGCATTAACAACATTCAAATTTCGGGACTCATTCAACGAATCTCATGCCAACTTCATCCAAATCTCGGTCGAAATTCAAACGGAGCTTAATAGATTCGATCCCATTTTTAGAATTAAAAACTTTGTTTGGATTTTATGAATAGTTCTCAACTTTCATAAACAATTTTCGTTGGGGTTGAAGAGAAACAAGCTACTGATTCCCATAACTTTAGAAGAAAAAAAATTATATATTTCACTTAACACTAGATATTAAATAAGATAGCTTTTAATCATCCAAGAAGTGTTATCAAAATATATTTTGAAGGAATAAAGTATAAATAAACTCAAAAATTTAGTATACTTAGGATGATACAGTAACATTACGTCTTTGATTTCGGCCTAACACGAAAAAAAAATCAACTTTTACTCAAATTTCAGCAGCCTTAAAATGGACAAGATCATATTGCATGATATGTTGATGCTACGAAACATAAACGTGCTATAGAAACTATTCAATCATATTGCATGCACAAGATCATATTGGAATTAGAAGGGTGAGGAGAGAATGGTCAATAAAACGTACATCAACAAAATTTAAACTAAATGGCTTAATGTACGAATACTTTCTCCAATTGCTAATAGTAACTAAGTAAGAAGTTTAATACGTGCTAAAGAAAGACAATATGATTGTCACCGTTCATGAAAATAATTAGCTAAATCGATCGTGTATTGTTATTGGGCTAGTACGTGCATTGACTATAAAAAGCTCAACACATCAAATCAAATGCTAGACAAATTGGTTGGAAAAGAATTCTATTGTTTTCTTAGATGATTATTTCAGAGATCAATCGAATGGAAATTACACTTGAGACTAAGAGAAACAACCTTTACTTTCACTTTTCCGTATAGAACTCTCACTTTTAGACGCACGTTGTTTGACCTATATATATAACGCACCAACCCCTCTTCAAAGATGCATGATGGAATATCCTTCTTTCTGATGCATTGGAGAGGTTTTTATAGATTGATTATTTTGAATATGGTAACTCTTATGTTGATTGTTTGCAAAATTTAGAGTACCACAATCTTGAAATGTTGTGATAAAAGTTGGTTGCTACCTATCTCAAATTTCATTACTTATATAATTTTAATGAAATTAATTTATATCTAATAAATAGTTGAACTTCAAATTCTTTATCCATTTCATCCCTTTTATATATTTGACCATTTTAAAAATTCACAAACCTATTTTACATAAAATTGAAAATTCACTTTTATCAGACACTAAAATATTCATTAATTGGTCATTTAATTTTTTTTTTTTAAATTTTTTTATGACCATTATATTAGGAGTTCAATTCTAAAAAATACTTAATGAAACTTATGATGGGTTTGACACACATTTTCAAGTGTTTAATTTAAAAAATAAGCCATTTTAAAACAAATTTAAATGTTTGACAACATATCAAAATAGCTTTTGAAACAATATTCAAGTGTGTTTTAAATAGATTTTTATCAAAAGTTTAATAAAAATGAGTTTTTTTTTAATGAAAAAAATACATTTTTTTCCTTTTAGTCTATCCAAACATACCCACCCTTACTGAATGGCCTATTTTGAGAATTTGTGAACTGGAAATCATACCCATAATTCTTTCTTATGATTTCAATATGGCCATACTTGAAGAAACCATAAGAAAATAAGAGATTAAATAAACAAGATTCAGCATATCAATTCAGCAGCTACAATACAATTCTAAAACAATTTCTACAAGTCAAAGTTACATCTTATCTATATACTACATGGTATACGTTAGATCAATCCGATACTAAATCCGCCTGAGTTTAATCAAAGATCTACAGTTGCATACTTCTTAAAGCTTGCATTGTTTGACTTACCACATCGAGCAGTTGCAAATATTCATCCGCACCATCAACAAGACACTGCAAATTGATATCACAACAATGTTGGTTTGCATTAAGTAAGAGTATAACCAATTCAAGTCTAATATGTAATCTAACATTAAATCTTCAATGTACTACGAAGAGGTTGTCTAATACAAGACAAGAACATAAACTGGGCAACATATCAACAAATTCCATTATCAGAACCCATTTGTATATTTCATGAAAAAAAATTAAAATGGTAATGTCTGTTGTCAAATTTTCGTGTCAATTAGTTGACGTTGAAAAACATTCCTTATAGAATGACCAATATTTGCAAGAAAGTAATTATGTTGCATGTTCTAAATACATAATAGCTTGAGAGAATCTATTAATTCAATGTTGTACACTCCAAATTACTGACTAAAACTAATAATATATGTCCAACCTGATGCATGGATGGATGGATGGATCAATGGATTTAGGGTGATGGATGGATGGATGGATGGATGGATGGATGGATGGATGTATGTATGTGTGTGTATATTGGAACAATTGAACATGGAAATAGATACAACAGACCTTGTCAGCTTCGGCCAACTTCTTGCATATCCTGGCCTTCTGTTCATCTTGCAAATCATTGTCTTCAATCACCACTTCAAATATCTGTAGGAAACATCGAAGTTTTACATATCTCCAATCATCCATTAAAAATACAACATGATATAGATTGAGCAATAACAAAACCTGTGAAAGCATTTGAGCCACTGGATATCCTTCTGCAAGTACATTGTTGACTTCCTTGTTTGCAGTATCGAAGTTACCACTTTTACAAGCAGTAAAAAGTGCATCAACAACCTCCCGAGGGATAATCTACAAATGAAAAAAATTAGACAGTACATCATCCATTAATATAATTACACAAGAAAATTCTGTGCATATATCTCTCGAGCAGATTATTGATCATACAATTGAGATTGAGAACAAAAAAAGAGAACCCATCCACTATTAAATTACCAAAACCCCTTATAATCTATCATTGTGACAATTAATGGCAGAAAACAGGATACTCAAAACTGCTACAATACAAAAAATATGAAACGTCATCTAATTAAATTCAACCATCCGAAAAAGAAAAAAAAAACAACAGATAGCATTTTGCGCAGTTATAGTCACTCTCCAAGTAGTTTTGTTTTGGAACATGGATTCAAGGGAAGGCCAGTGTTGCTGAGGCGAGAATGGGACCAAAGTGAACCATTAGTAAGCATAACCATTTTTAAATATTTGTACTTAGTATCCTAGAAATGATAATGACTAATCAAAATTCACATTACTCACCCCAGACACGTTGACCAAATCCTTTGAAGAGATTGATGATCCAAATAAGCGTGCAGCTGACTGGTGGAAAAAGAAAAAATAAAGCAGTTAGAAAAGATTGAAACTGTTCTATTTTCAACCACAAATTGAGTTAACCAACAAAATAAAGGAGAGCATGCAGTCATGAATTATTAAGTAAATTTCATTTATAAAGATCCAGATAAATAACTACAGCAATTGAGCTTGTCGACAATAAGCAATGAGCAATTGGATTTATTACCAACCCCATTCTACCATAATATGATACTTTGTATTAACACAACAGAAGCACTTAAGGGCATCATTCATTTCCATTAAGAGGGATCTCGAAGTTAGACATCACGTACAATTCCATTATTGGTTATAAAATTTAAAGCTGAAAATTGTGTGCAGTTCCAACCAGTGTAAGAACTAAGGTTTTTTCTTTTGCAGTCCTAGACTCCTTACCTAATTGCAACCACTATGGAGGCCATAACCCTAAAGTACATTTTTTCAGTAAACAGACATTGTCAAAGGAACTGCAAGGATATATCACGAGTTGCTACAATTATGTGTACTCTTTCTACATCACATGCACTCCCATTGAAAGCCAAGTAAGCAAGAAAGAAAATTCAAGTATGCAAAAGTATGCAAAGTAAAGGATGGTCAACAATTCCCAACAGAAAGGTCAATTATGCAGAGCATGCAATGATAAATGAGAATAATTGATAACCTAAAGGCTAATATCATGTCGGCCCAACTAAATTGAACTTTGACTAATTCTAGTAGAAGATGTTTCCCGTTAATCATCCAAGCTCCTAATCATGTTTAACATAATGGGGAATAACAAAAGAAACGTTGTCAACCGAAAATAATAATAATGATAATAATATGATGATTCCTAATCTAAACATGTTTAACATAACGGAGAATAGCAATCTTGCATTTTGAATCATACCTGTAAATATGTGATAGCTCGACGTAGGTCACCTTGAGAGATTGAACTTAAGGTTGAAAGAGCCTATACAGATTACAAGTTTACATCATATTAGTCATGCCGAATAGCTTATTTCAAACCACAATTTCTAAGACTTGGCAACAAAGAGCTAACCTCTCCGTCTAGACTAAGACCTTCTTCATTGCTGATGTGCAATATACGCTTACTCATAACCTCTTCAGAAAGTGGCTTAAACCTAAACTTTGCACACCTAGATGCAAGGGGCTCTATAATCCTGCATAGATGAGGGGGAAAAAACTAAGACAACGGTATCCCCTGTCAAGACCAAGTAAAAATAGACCATTGTAGAAATCAAGAACATAAGGAAACCAGTTTCCAGTATTCTATAACAAGTCAAATCATTGTGAACCATATAGAAGGCACAAGACAAATAGATACAACATTTTCGTAAATTGAACAAATGTTGCAAAATATCTACAATGATGCCCATGCCTCCATAAACAAAATGAATATACAAAATCGAGAATGTCCAAATTTCACGAAAGTTAAGTAGCGACTGCTTCATTATAATCATGCTCCTGCTCATTCACAAATTTTATCAAAGATCAAACAGACTCCCACACTGTTTTAAAAGCCCTCTCTGGCATGCACCTAGGCTCAAGGTGCAAGTCGGGTGCCTCGCCTTTTGCTCACAAAATAAGGCATGCCTCATGTGTCATCTGTGAAGCCCCAAGGCTCAAAACCATGCCTTGGGGCTTTTTAATTATTTTTTAAAATAGAAGTAATTGGGGTTTTTCCTTCTATATTAACTATAAAAAATCGAATTTACTAAGCCTAAATGCAATATGCCTCACAAAAAAAAAAAAAAAAAAACCTGCATGTTCTTTTTTTTAGGTTTTGCGCTTCAGCCCCATAAGACTATTGTGCTTTATTGTGTCTTGCGCTTAAGCCCCATAAGACTATTGCGCTTTATCCTGTCTTGCACTTTAAAAAACATTGGACTCCCATAGTCTTCGTGAATTTACCTTTCTTGATAATGAAATTGTGGTCTAGTTAAAAACTAATCTATAAACCACAGCGGTGATGCACCATTGTTTTCAAAGATCTGATCCTCATACCCTCTCTCTCTCTCTCTCAATTATTTAACCGGAAGAAAATTACCAACAACCCTTCCAATCTTGTTTTCCATAAGTGGCTTGCAAGTGCAAACATCATATGAGCTATGATTATTAATTTGCGCTACAAAAGGTTGGAGACTGACATAAGTATCAAAAGCAAAAATCCAAAAAAAAAAAAAAATGCAACAACAGTAAATTGGAGACAGCAAACATCAACCAAACAAGGAAAAAGAAAAAGAAAATTTTACAACAATATAGAGAGAAATTAAACACGATAAAAGGAAGTTATGCTTTACCTGCTGATATAGTTGCAAATAAAAAAGAATCGTGTCACTTTGGAGTGTGTTTCCATGGTACGCCTCAAGGCATTCTACATAATGTTTAATATAAGGAAGAGAAAAAAAAATTAATTCATAGTAACTAAAAAAAAAAAAAAAAGAATTATATCTACATTGTGATCACACCTGAGCATCTTCAGTCATTGAATCAGCCTCATCCAGAATAATTATCTTGAATGGTGGACAAGGATAACCCCTGGATTTATTTAAGAAGTGTGAAGCTCATAACAGGAATGTTATGAAAATGTTATAGTTATAGATATGATTAAGAAAAGTACCCTTGGCGTTGGCCACTGCTTACTGCAACACCAGCAAAATCTTTAATCTTAGTCCGAACAACATTGATCCCACGGTCATCACTTGCATTCAACTCCAAAACTCTAGATTTGTAAAGTTCGGGACTGCAAATAATACTTCTTCAATCAAATATTTAGTGTATCGAATAAAAACTAAAAAGACATTCAATTTCAAATAGTCTATTTCATGTTTAATACAAATTAAGCCAAGTAGATTGAACGGTTTCATTATGAAATAAGCAAATCATGAATGTCTTGAGCAAAAACCTCCCAAAATCTTTGATAACACCATTTAGACCATAATGATAGTAAGGTCACGATTGATTTATGGTTTCGTGTATGATGCATCCAACCTCTTCACTAATCAGATGACACAGGGTCCATGAAGCACGGATACTTCAACTGAGGTAGACACTCAGTATCGGATTCATATCAGATACCAATATGCCTAGACATATGATTTGGCACATCTATTCATGTTGGACCTTTAAAGAAATGCGAATCATCTAATTTTCCTCAACTCAAAACTAAGCAGCATATTTAAAAGCTCATTGCCCCAACCCCAACTAAAAGAAGATATAATAAAAATAAGGGGAAAAGAATGTAAAAGCATGAACCTTAGAATCATCTAATATTCAACTTCATGCATGAGGCCCCACAACGTCACATGCGGGCACACACACACATATCCTAGAAAGAAAAATTAATGAAAAAGATGCATCTCCAATGTACTCATATCCTACTTGTTTAGAGAATGGTGTATCGTTGTATCCTATCGTATTCGTGTATGTGCTTCATAACATCGGATTCCATCTCACAATCAATTGATAATGAGAGGAGAGGAGTAACTCATCTATCGTATTAAGAGTGCAAGGTCACTTAATTTTTCAAATTTGGGATCCTCAACACCCACCCCCAACTAAAGAATAAACAAAATAAAAATTCATAAAATCAAAACCTCCTCAAAACCAATCAACCCCCTCAACGGAAAGATTCCAAGATAATTCTTATAATGGATTCTGAACTACCAAACACAAATTCACATCTTCCTAAAAAACAACAGGAACAAAAGAAGCACAAATAGAAATATATAAACCAGACAGGAGCAAATACGAACCCGAATAATTGATGGGAAATCGCAAGAGCAGTGGTGGTTTTTCCAGTACCAGGCGGTCCATAGAAGAGCATATGTGGACACTATTCAACCAACAATTGAATAGAAAATCAACACCGACTTGCAAAGATTATTACAAACACCGTTATAATAAAAAAGAGATATCAATGATAAGTACACTAGCAGTCTCGAGGGTGTTGGTGAGGACCCGAACCACCTCATCCTGATGCGCTACATCTTTCACTTGCTTCGGTCGACTATCAATAGGAAAAATGAACAACGGTTGAGATAATGCAACACGTTCTGAGAAACAATTGAATTGAAAGGAAGAAAAAGAGAAACGTACTATTTCTCCACCCATGGTTGAGAGCTTTGCAACAATGGCGCCATTTCTTCTACCGCTGATCCACTCTCCCCGGCACCGGAAATAGGGTTTATACTTTTTTCCCGCGTTCAGTCGGAGAGAGAGGACTAGCTTCACTTTTTAATGATTTTTCTAATATCTTAACGGAGTTAAGTATCCGTGTTCGTTAATTTTTTAAATACCGTCTTTGTTAATTGAACACGATTAAATCGGCCATAAATCCTCAGATATCGTGTGGCCTGGGCTTTAAGCCCATTTTATTATTAAGCCCAAAATGCAACTTTAACGTTCTATGGATTTCTTCCCTACAAATTACAATATCATTTTTTTTCAATACCATTAGTGAGTCTAGCTCAACGCTAATTGACACGATGTTTTATTTTCACAAATTTTTATACTAAAAAAATTAGTTTTTAAAATTTTGAGTCATTTAAAATTTAATCTCTAACTTTTTTTTTCAAATCGTGAAGATGGAAAATAGCGGTAGATGGTAAATTAAGAATAAGATATTTAAAGTTTGTCACACACTTTTTCCATTTTGCAGATATGATAATTTTTAATGCATGATGTGTATCGAGTGTATATCAATAGTGTATTAAGAGTATATGGTGCATCAAGTACATTGCGTGTTTCAGGTGTATCTGTACTTTTCATTTCATGATTGTGCTTGTTTTTTTTTTTTTTTTTTTTTTACGAATCTGGTTTTTAAAATTTATTTTGTTAAATCTATAAGAAACTCTATAAATATCATATTCGTAACTTAATGTCACGTAACCGGAAAAATATTATCTATTCAAATTTGAAGATCCAAGAATCAATGAAACTAATTTTAGTTTAGTACACATTTTGAAGCATTGCATGAATTAAAAATACATCAAATTATTTTACTACATATATAAGCTATTGGGTTGGGAGAAGAGTAGACAAAATATGTGTTTGTCCAAATAATTGGAGATTAAATTTGTCATTTTGTTATCATTATCGGTTCAAATAATTTTGTTCTCATAATGACCCAGTTCCAGACACGTTAATGCAGGATGATTAAATCTTAATTATCTGTGAAAACTAACTTTTTCTACTTACGTCATGGAACCCTCTACCGTCTGGAACATCTCTATAAACAAATGTGATTCATTCATGTCTAAGTCTAGATGGTTTAAAAACTACATGTGTTTAGATATTGTTCATGCCTTTGTAAAGCATGGATATTTTAGAAACCGTGATTATCTTTAAAATAGTCATCAGGCTCCCCTGCAATATCATGGTTGTTGAGCACCTGCAAGACCAATGGGCAAACAATGAACTTTTTTTAAAAAACTGTCATACAACTAAACATCGGATCACAAATCCTGACTAATTCATTATGAGTGAGGCATCCCTAACATGATAAGAAGTCACAAGCGGTAAGATATTTTGTAACATTAAACAAAAAGTTACTTTTCATAAATTTTTTAAATTGAATCGTTCCACGTTAACGCATCTAGTAATGGCCATTGATGTCAAAGTGTATAGTTTGTATGCATCAATTGGGATTGCTTAACATTGATAGGTTGAGATAACCATTCATATGATGAGAGAAAGGGGAGTTGGTATTTAGGCATATATTGCTTGTTCACTACAAATTGTCAATGTCCTTTAATTGTTGGTGCATTTATTCTTCCTACCTCTTCTAAAGTACAATTGAGTTCAACTCCCCCTATTTGCATAAATGTCAAGTTTAAAAGTCTTAATTCTTACCTAAATTTGTCTCACGGAAATAGACTAATCGATAAAGCTTAAAGAACTTTTCGAAAGCCTTCAATCTGAATCGTCCCTAACTTCAAAAACTTACTACACTTTATATCTAAACTAAGGGCATAAAGGCTTTTACATTCATAGTTTGGTTATGCCTTTTAGAAAACAATTACAAAAGTAGCACAATCGGAAAAAAACACAATTTATTACTTTCTTTCCGTTCGTCTATCAAAATTACCTACTAAATAACACTCGTTTTTTCAACTCTCACAAATCAAACCTAATTGTTTGTCCCAATTATATAACCATATAATTTGGTGGGTAGTCTTTCGTTATCCACCGATTCTATTGACGTTTGTTTTTCCCTCTTTTACACTATCAAATTGAAACTATAATGTTATAGGAAATCTCAAAGAAATTCAGTAGAAAGTCCCAATCTTCCATTTCCTAAACAAAGAGGAAGAGAAATTGATTGGGAAGAAGAAAAGCATCTTCAAATTCCAAATTGGTGTTTCTAGAAATAAAAGAGAAGTTTATTTATTTATTTATTTATTTTTATTTTTGGAAAATAAAATAAAATGAAAGAGAAGTTGGTGTCAAATTTTGATAAGTAGGTAAATGATAAAGAGGAATTATATGCTTAGAATCATAGCATATATCCTTATCTTAATAACCCATAATGGAATTAAGGCTCCCCATCAAAATTTTCTTCTATGTATCCACTTAACATTCCCAAAGGCCAATGGTCACTCAATACTCATAAAAAAATAATTGAAATAACAAAAAATATTGTGATTATTGCAATCATACCCTCGAACTTTTGAATACTGCAAAAGCTGAGTCCTCATCCTTGCATAATTGCTAAAATATGGACTCTCAAACTTACTTATTTTTTTAACACTTGTAAAAGTTTGAAGGTTTAATTTTTACGATTGGTCAAAGTTTGGACCACCATACTTCACGAGTGGATTTTATCCAAACAAAAAATTATTTGGAGAATACAATTATTTCAATAATGTAGCTTGATATTTATTTTTTAAATAGAATAATAACATTTTATTTTATTTTTAATACACCTATTTTTCTACAATAAAATAACCATATTTTCAACGTCTTTGAATTATTTTTTCCATTTGCGTTGATACCTTTGGTGCAACATTGAATTTTAATTTGTAATAAACAAATTATTCTCATACAAATGACTTATAATTAATACCTAATTATCGGGGAAAAAAGATATTTAAAGTTATAAGGTGTCATATATTAAATATCTACATGTGGGTTTAACGTTGACTTTTATTCGTAATTTAGTATTAATTAAAGTTATATAATGTTAAATATTAAATAATTATGTGCATGTGGGTTGAATAATCCTTATTTCACATGGTTGTTTAGTGTAACATGATCAATAATTAGGTTAGAAAGCATTTGTATTGGTCAGAAATGTCTTTCAATATTAGGTGGATTTTTTTTATTTAATATCTTTTTTTTAATTTAGTTTAAATCAATTATTAAAACTACGTTAATATATAAAATATTTGAGGAAAATATTTATTTATTTATTTATTTTGTGTTTGAAAATATTTATTTATTCTTTAAGAATGAGAATTTTGAAGAAATGTCAATGACAGAGATCCCCACTTTAGGAGTGGGATTTTAGCGAAGTAAAACGACGTCAGATTGGGATTGGTTTTAAGTTTTTCTCCAAGTTGGAACAATAGGAGGAAAAATCCGGGACGCGGAAAAACGGAACCCAATCAAATAAAAAATATATAATAATAATAAATAATAATAATACTATTTTGGATGCTTATCTATCGTCTAAGTATCTAATCACGAGCTATGCAAAAAATTAATAAATATATTTTTAAATTTTTTTTCTTTTAATTGAAGGTGATGCATGAAGATGAATGTAACTTTAGACTTGGACTACACTAAATTTTGGGACAATATTTAATCTCTATAGTTTAAATGTCGGATGGGAAGAGGTTAAAGACGTTGCTCCAAGCCTCTGGGGTGGCCACTGAAAGAGTTTGGAATAAGAGTTTAAATGAATACTACACATGTTTTGGGTTTTGAACTTAATTTCAAATTGGTTCACATGTTTCTACGTTTTTGTTCTTGAATGTTGAGTTTTGTTTCAATTTTGTCTTTAGGTTTCAAAATTTATAATTTTAATTTTGAAATCGAACTAAGTATTTACTTTTTTATCCTTGGTTGTAGTGGTTGTTAAATTTCATTTTAAAAAATTATGATTAATTAATTTTCATTAATTTTTACCTAACGTAAAAAATTAAGAATAAATGTATCAAATATAGAAATTTATGTAGTAAATAAAAATATTAGTCAAAAGCTAACACTAAAATTTTAAGACAAAACACTGAATACCTTTTTTATTTTGAGTTTAATCTCTATTTTGAAATTTTATTATATTTTATAAATATTTTAATTAATTTTAAAAAATATATAATAATTGAAGGAGTCAACTAGGAGAAAGAAGTCTTGTGGTGGGCCCCAGACGACCACAATCAAAATCATTTTGACTTGCTATTTACCGTCCAATCCAACCAGAATATTGGGGACCGCCCACTTTTTAAAATTATAATAAAAACAAAAACAGTAAATTTCATCAAATCCGGAAATAAATAATAATAAATAAATCGCTATCCATGTTAATGTACTTTTTCTATCCAACCAATTCTTTTCTTAAAAAAAACTATTTTTTAGTTTTTAAGTTTTTTGAAAAATGATCTTTTATATTAATAATGAATTTGATAAAAACAATTTAGAAAAATAAGTCTGTAGAGAAAAAAATTAGAAAAATAGCGTGGTTTCAGGAGATCAAATCTTACTCTATTTAATTTTTAAAAAAAAGAATATAAAGGTCAAGTTTTTAAGAGTTAT
>JBBPDJ010000021.1:5705405-5716030 GCA_037974625.1 Cucumis cinereus
TTTAATTCTTATCTATTTTGTATTTGCACCATACAATATGAGTGAGGAAGACAAATAGGAGACGTGAAGAATGAGACCCAAAGAATCACATTCTCGTATACAATTATAAGGATCATGCCAATCAATTTGCCTTAGAATTTTTTCTTACTCATAACAATGCTGGTATTTTCAAGATGAAGTCTTACCCGATTCTTCTTTTATTCGGTTTACTTGATTACGTTTGTTCATCTTTTTAACCTAAACTTTCAAGTTAATCGTTGAATGTGATTTTTTAAACGAATAACAATTTTGGTTTAATGTGAGATTTAGTAATTTGTGAAAGGTAAAACATGGTTAGTTCTTGATAAATGGTCAAATTTATTGTAGTCCATCGTTCAACGTTATAAAAAGTGTTTGGAGTAACAAGACACGCTTAATCCATACTTCTTAAACTCTGATTTGAGCATTGCATATAGTTGCTAGCTATAATACAAACAGTTAACTTAGAGGTAAATGGTTTTGATCTTCTATATCCGCAGCTATTGAAATTGAAAAAAAAAAAATCACATAATAACATTTTGTTTTGAGCATAGTTCAATTTGTTAGAGCATCATGCATTTGACTTACACATCAAATAGTCAAAGCTTCCATATTTTATTAGAGTAAGAACATACTAAGATTTTGGATGGACATTTAGATGTAGACGGATGTGGTTTTAACATAAAAACGATATAGTAGTATTTCGATATCAATTTTTTACCCAACTCATTGCTACTAGTACTACGAGCATGCTAGGATTGACTTTCTAAGTTTTAAAATAAACGCTTCTAAGTGCAAAACAACAATTGTCTTAAAACACTTAAAAAATTAATCCAAACATATTCTATATATTTTAGATTCTAAATTTTGTCCAATAACACTTTTGAAACGTTCATGAAAAGCCAAAGGATAATATTGTAATTTAGAAAAAATGGATGTATTTTTTTGAAATAATGGACAAACTTAAGGGATATTTTTGTAATTTAGTTTTTCTTTTCAAAGTTGCCCAATTAACTCATTTAAACACATCCGATATGAAGTTTCACTTTTCACTCTCAAAAACCAAAAGAAAAAAAAATATATAAATATTAGCATTTATTTCTACCACATTATTAATTACCAAATATGTTTTTTGAATCTCTTTTTTCTCACCAATTTTTCTTATTATTATAAATAAAAAAGAGGAAAAAAAGAAAAAAACCTTTAATAGAGCAGTAAATGTTATTAAAGAGGTTGCTAATTTAGAGTTGACAGCGATGAAAACTAGGAAATTGGTTTTGTTTTACTTTTATTGTTGCTATTTTATTATATTAATACTCTTCAAGAAAATAAATTGGTTAAAATTGGCAACGTTATAAACATAAAATTGTTGAAAATATTTTTAAATATTATAGAATATTATGGTATATAGACATCTATCAATATCATTGATAGATTTCGACAAAATATTAGAAGTGCAGTTTGTCTCAAATCGGTTAAATTGAAAAATTGGGATGAACTCCAAACCTATAAAAGAGCTTGAGGTCTCTAATTTCAAGTTGTCCCAGTTAGAGACATTTTAAGCTTAGTTTGTTAACTCTAATTAAATTTTTTTTGTATTTTTAGTTGGAGAGTGAAAAATGGTGTACAGGTCGAAAATTTTGAGAATGCTCTTGTAATTGAGGTTAGAAGGGAGAAGATCATTTTGCGTGATTGTAGCAATTTATTTCGAATCTGTGGTTTTATTCGAGTTGAAAGTTTTTCACGTAATTTCTTGTGTTTTCAGTTTTATTGCTTTATTTTAATTTATTTGTTATATTTCTACTTATTTTCAATGGTAGAAGTGTGAGGTTTTCTCTTACAAGACAATGATACACATTGACTATCCATATATATAACCGATAGACAATGATATTTTACTATAGTTATAAATAAATCGACACATTTCTTAAACGCGACAAATTGGATAGACAAGAGATGAATTGTGATAAGATAAAGATATGACTTCAAAACAAATTTTTTTTTTTATAATTTGTTTGAAAAATAGAAAGGTGAAATTCAAAATTAAAAATGAAAAAAAAAAAGAAAAGAAAACAAGAAAACACATCTCGAGAGGTCTCTGAATGCTTATCTTTCCCATTGTTGCAGTTAATGGACATGAGTGCTCGAACTGCATGAGGCCGAGTGTTTGGGAGAGGAAATTAAAAAAGGACTAAACGACAAAAAATTATTGTTGTTGTCCTTCTTTGCAAATTACGTTTTTACTTTTCCAAAATTGCCAAATATTATTCTCAATTTTTTGTAAATATCCAAACTTCTCAAAAAAAAATTTTAATATCAATATTAATAAAAAATTCTTTTTATGAAGTTTTTTAAAAAGGTTGAAAATATTATTATTGAGTTAGGAGGAGGGACATGGCAATGGGGCCCACTTATAGCCACGTGGTTTGCACACCCTTCCTTCACCACTTCTATATAATCCCCCTCTCCAACACTTCCTTCTTCATCATAAAATTATAGAACAAAAAACTCCATTTTTGATTTGGAGCTTATTATTTAAATTTTATTTTATTTTATTTAAATCCATTTGAGTTTCTTAAAAAATCCTTGAAGGTTGTGTCCATGGCGCAGTTTTAGTGTCAGTACTTTTAAACCGCCCTGTGACTTCGGGACAGGGAACAAACACAAATTTTAACTATATACATACAAACCGCATTTTCCAAAATTACACTTTCTACCCCTCTCAACTCCTACACCCATTTCCTTAAAAAGGGTCTTTTCGGCTTTTTAATATTTTCCATGGCTAACAATCACCACCATCATTCTCTCAACATTTCTGCTCCGCCGCACGCCGCCGGACTTGGCGGTGCTGATTCTGCGTTTGACGACGATGGCCGCCCCAAACGAACTGGTAAGTGGTAGAATTGTGGGGGGTTCTTTTTAAAAAAACCGGAATTTGAGATTTTGATTTTTTTTTTCTATTGGAATAGGGACTGTTTGGACGGCAAGTGCTCATATTATAACGGCGGTTATTGGGTCGGGGGTTTTGTCGTTAGCTTGGGCGACGGCGCAGCTTGGTTGGGTGGCCGGACCCGTCGTGATGATGTTGTTTTCGTTTGTGACTTACTATACTTCTACGCTTCTCGCCGCCTGTTACCGGTCGGGTGACACCGTTGACGGCAAGAGGAACTATACTTACATGGAGGCCGTCCGAAATAACCTCGGTAAGAATAACTACCGTCCATCTCCGTTACGAGTTTGCAAAAAATTATATTCTAACTGTTTAGAAATAATAATAATTAAGGGTTTGTTTGGCAGTGACTTTGGTACAGTGAAAATCACTTATTTATCGGCCAGAATGATTACAAAAATATAATAGTTTGACAACCTAATCAAATTTTTAGAAAAATAAGAAATCACACCGTTCTTGAAAAATCATTAATCGAGAATTACCGCCTAACTTTATATAATTTTTGAAATATCTAAAATATCTTTTTTTCAGTAATTTGATAGTTTTATAATCACTTTTAGTATCAAATATGATATTAAAAATTAATTTTAAATCTATGAAAATCGTTTTGAAGAGTTTGGTATCGAATATAATTTTGATTGTTTAGAAATCAATTTTACAAAATCAATTGTACCTAAATATTTTTTTCTAAAATCACTACATAAATTATCTCTCCCAAACACACCCAAGAGATGTTTTAAAAACCACTTTTGTCACTATTGGTAACTGTTTAATTTTTTGTTTTTTATTTTATATTTATTTTAATAATTAAATTTATTTTCTCCTAATTTTTTTCACTAGTAGAAAGAAAATTGTGTTTATAGAATTAAAATTTTTAAAATAAATAATATTATGTTATTTTAGTATTTTTTTTTGTAAATAGTTTTTTTTTTAATTTTTAAAAAAAGTATTTGTCTTTAAAAATGAAAATCACTGTTAAAAATTTGTGAAAAATTAATAAAATTTTCAAAAACTAAAAAAAAAAAAAGTTTATTGTGGTTGGTGATTCAGTATGAAAGTTAAAAAGTTTTATTTAAAAATAAAAACAAAAAACAAGTTAAAGTACTTTTTTCATTATTTTCTTTTTAAAACTTGTTTGGTACAATGAAATTATTTTTTAAGAAACAAAATCGAACAATTTTTTTTTTAAAAAAAAATTATTGAATATAATAATTATTATTTTTTTTCCTAATTGACTTTATTTTTCACAGGTGGGTTTAAGGTGAAGCTATGTGGGTTGGTTCAATATGTTAATCTGTTTGGAGTAGCCATTGGATACACAATAGCCTCATCCATAAGCATGATGTTAGTATCATCAATTTTGATATCATTTATAAATAAATGAGCTAATTTTGGTGTATTTTGAACATGGGATTAATCAATGAGAATTAATTTTGGGTTTTGAACAGGGCAATTAAAAGATCAAACTGCTTCCACAAAAGTGGAGGGAAAGATCCTTGTCATATGAACAGCAATCCATATATGATTTCATTTGGAATTATGGAAATTTTCTTATCACAAATTCCAGATTTTGATCAATTATGGTGGCTCTCCATTGTTGCTGCTGTTATGTCTTTTACTTACTCCATAATTGGTCTTGTTCTTGGAATCATTCAAGTTGCAGGTTCATTTCTCATTATTATTCTTTTCTTTTTTTTTAAGTATTATTATTATTATTATGGTATATAATAAATATAATTTTATTTATCTTCAGATAATGGAAAATTCAAGGGGAGTTTAACAGGAGTTAGTATTGGTAGTGTCACTGAATCCCAAAAAATATGGAGGAGCTTTCAAGCCCTTGGTGACATGGCTTTTGCTTACTCTTTCTCCATTATCCTCATTGAAATTCAGGTATCACATCACTAATTCTTTCGTTCTACGGAAGATTTGAACCTATGATCTTTTAGGAGTACCAGTTTGACAACGTTTTGTTGTTTTTTGTTTCAAGTTTTGAGAAACAGATTTGTTAGTCTTTCGATAAATTATTTTGTTTCGTTTTTTTCGTTTAGAAATACCAATTTGATAGTGTTTCTTTGTTTCTTGTTCCTAGTTTGAGAATCAAAAGTGATAGTCTTTCAGTAAATGATTTTCTTCTAGGAAGTACTTGTTTAATATCGGGTTTTTTTCTCCGTCGTTTACTGTTTCTTATATCCAGTTTTTTGGAGATCAGTAACGATGGTCTTTCGAGAAATGATTTTGTTTCACTTTTTCTTTAAGAAGTATCCATTTGATAATGTATCTTTGTTTCTCGTTCCAGTTTTGAAAGAAGTAAAAGGGTTGATTTTGTTTAAATGCTTCTTTTAGAAGTATCTGTTTGATAATGTTTCTTTGTTTCTCGTTTACTTGTTTTTGTTTAAATTTTAAGAAACAAAAGCATTGGTAATTCAAGAACTGATTTTGTTTCAATTGAAAAACAAGAAACCGTTACCAAATGCACTTAAAATGTTAATGATCTTTGTTTGTAAACAGGACACAATCAAAGCCCCTCCATCAGAAGCCAAAACAATGAAGAAAGCCACTCTTTTAAGTGTAGCTGTGACAACAGTTTTCTACATGCTTTGTGGCTGTATGGGATATGCAGCATTTGGAGACCTTGCTCCTGGCAACCTCCTCACTGGTTTTGGCTTCTACAACCCGTATTGGCTTCTCGACATAGCCAATGTAGCCATCGTAGTCCATCTCGTCGGTGCATACCAAGTCTTTTGCCAACCCCTCTTCGCCTTCATCGAGAAATACGCATCAAACCGATTCCCAGATAGCCAATTCATCAACGAAGACATCAACATCTCAATCCCCGGCTTTCGCCCCTTCAAACTAAACCTCTTTAGGCTAGTTTGGAGGACAATCTTCGTGATCATCACCACCCTCGTCTCGATGCTCCTCCCGTTCTTCAATGACATCGTGGGACTTCTGGGAGCCTTGGGATTTTGGCCTCTCACTGTCTACTTCCCTGTTGAAATGTACATTGTACAAAAGAAAGTCCCAAAATGGAGCACAAGATGGATTAGCCTCCAAATTCTTAGCATGGCTTGCCTTATAATTACCATTGCAGCAGCAGCTGGATCAGTAGCTGGAGTTATTCAAGATTCTAAGTCAATTAAGCCATTTCAAACTACCTACTAATTCTATTGAAAATTTTTATGTTTGTTATTAATATTATTACCGTTTGGTCTTCTTCTGCAAGAACGAGAACAAGAACAAGAACGAGAAGAAGATTGAACAACTGCCACCCAATTATGCAACAGCTACTGTCAATCTGTTTTTAATTTCAGTAACTTTTGTAATGGTTTAGTAATTTATCCATTGTTTTTTTTAACTGTTGTTGTTGAGTAAGTAGTAAAAGTAAAGTAATTAAGGACCCCATGAAAGGAGAGTTCTGTAAATTGTGAATCTAAAAGATCCACAAGTTTCAATCCCAAGATTGTAACTTTGCCTATTTCCTTGAGGAAGTTAAGAGTATTTATATGGAAAGTTTCATCTTTTAGAATTCCTTACTTTTCTCACTTTTCTTTTCCTTTGGTTTAATCATTAATAAGGTTTTGATTAAAATTGATATAATTATTTTATATGGAAATTACGTAATGGACACACTATTGGAAGTCCACACGTGTGCAAAAAAAAAATAAAAAAAAAAATCTTATTTTTAATTGTTATTATTATTATTATTTTTTAAATATCAAAATTGCATAAGAAAATTCTATGCATCCATTTTATGGGAAATTTTTGTATCTTTAAGGCACCATTCAAAGTGCACAATTTTCCCATTTTGTATTCCACAATTTCAGAAATGTTCTTTAAGGCATCATGATTCAGTTTACTAAAATATTGGATATAATCAATATATATACTCACCAAAGTTTATTAAGATAGTGGAAAGAGATTAACAAGTGTTAAATCACTAACAAATTTAAGAAATAAAATTAAAGACTTATGTTGACTTAAATATTGTATCAATATATCAACGAAAACTTAGCTCAATTAGTATTTGTATGTTCTTAGGATCAAAAGATTCGTGATTCAAATCATCCACTTCGATATACTAATATATATACACAAAAATGATGAATTTGAAATAGAATTAAAAGTAAATCATATAGATTTAAGGCCATGTATACTCCAATCCAATCAATATTAATCAGGTCATTTAAAAAGTGGGTTCCATGTGATTACGTTTAGTGTTGTTTACTTATGTTTTGCATTCATACCTAGGTCACGAAACCATGATAGTAACAGTAAATGTTGACAAAATTCATAGTTTTAGCCTTTTAGGCAAACACGATAAAAAAAAACAATTCAATTACATTTACGAGTACGATTCGTAATGATTAAACTATCAATAGAAATTCATTACGATTACATCAATTTCTATTACAAATTCGATAAGCATGACCTAAGTTTAAAGTGAAAAGTGCTAACTTATAAACAATTGTATTGAAAAAGTAGTTCCTATCTAAACTAGTTGTGGTGACGTTTGTTTGTTTTGGTTCCAACTATTTTGACTTTTGTGGTATTCATGATTGCTTGTGGCATTAGAATAATGACCACAACCTTTTGCCACATGTTTTCAATGCCTCTACTTATGTAGCTTTTCTTTTTAAAATTAATAAATAAATAAATAAAAACCATATCTAAGTCTAACTAATATTTTATATATTATATACTAGGTCTAAATATTACATTTTATATAGTTAGATCAAACCCAAGATTTAAATGCCTACCATAAATAAATGTAGTGTGTTCAAATATGCAATATAGTTAGTTTATAGATCAAAACATTTTTTTTAATTAATTATATTATATTAGAGGTTGTGGTTGTCCAAGTTAAGGCCCAAAGTTCACGAGTAAGTCCAAGTCTAAAGGGTATTGGAAAAGAGCATAGCGGAGCACATGTCGTAAAAAGTAAATGTCGATGTCTTGAAATTTGGAGTTAATAAATGTATATACAAATCGAGACATAACTAAGTTGAGGCCGACATAGTACTCTGCAACCTCGAGCACCATAAACATTCATGACACCCATGTCATCACATGCAACTGTGGACACGTGTCAGATGATTGACTTATAAATGACCACATTCAGTCATCTCAAAGGAAGCGTAAGTAATCTCTAAGGGAGATATTCCACTTTATTTCTTTTTGTGCTTAGTTGAATTAGTCACTTGTAATACTAATTTAAGCGTCTGAGTGCAGTAGGCTCGACATCATATTGGTGTAAAGGTCTCTTATGTAGGTTGAGTTGGAAAATATTGAGACACCAAGCAAACACAATGCACCCAAACAAACGGAATTCGAGGACCAACATTTACAAAGTCAATTCTTGAATTTTAAGGAATGCGCCTATTTAGTTCGTGAAGTTTCTAAATTAAAAATTTAATTTTTAAAATTCAAGCCAAAATGAGATTTAGTTAGTATTCCATCAAATACAGAATGCAAATTCACGTATATATTAGGTCAAATGATATTTAAAAATTCCGAATTACTTAAAAAATAACTTGAATATTTAGAAATTTCAAATTCATATATAATCATGATTGAATCTACGTTACATCATTAATCAACAAATAATAACAATAACAAATAAGCAATAGAAGAATTACAAAGAAAAAATTATAAACGAAAGTTAATATTAATCGGAGAGAAAATAGTATTACCACGTTTTGACAAATAATTCTCTATTTTTGTTAATGTTAAATTACAAAATAGTTTTTTGTTTTTATAAATATTTTTATTAATTAAATCTTTGGCTTCCACATTTAAAACTGTTTTGAAGAGGTAATCCATGCATTTTTATGACATCATATATTGAATTTTCGACTTTAGTCTCCAATAATTTATTTTAGTATTAAATAATAATGATGAACGTGTGCCGTAAAAGCCTAAAATACAAAAAAAACTTTTTGTGTGGGAAAAGACAGCAGCATTGACCTTAAAACCCACATTGGAAGTTAAATTTTCATTTATTAATATTAAACAATACTAAATAAATATATATGAATAATCCACATTCCATAACTTGGCTACGGAGATATTACGATAATCGTTTATTTTTGTGCATTCCTTCTCACCATCCACATAAAAAAGTATTTAAATATTTTAAAAAAATGAAGAAAAAAATTAAGATTTGACGATTTAATGAGATGTATAAAGTTATGTGATGTTCGAGATGCACTTATATATTTTTCTTATGGTTATTTACTATCTATGAAATTTAATGTGAGTTTTTCGTTTTAATAAATAAGAAAAATTCAGAACTTTAAGTTAAATTAAATTTGTTTATAACTTGGATTGTTTTTGGTTTTTTGTTTTTGTGTTTTTTTACTTTACAAGAATCAAATGGTAGAATTTACAAGAATCAAATTTGTTTATAACTTGGATTGTTTTTGGTTTTTTGTTTTTGGTTTTTTGTTTTTGTGTTTTTTTAATTTACAAGAATCAAATGGTAGAATTTACAAGAACTTTTAGAATTTTGTTTAATGGATGTTTGAATTTTATAGAGTTTTTAATAAATATATTCACTTTTAAATTATATATTTAATGTATGGTTAAATTTGAAAATATCTAATAGTTTCTTAAACAATTTAAAAATTATATTTTTAGTCTTTTAGTTTTGAAGAATACTACGTGTGTTTGGTCTAGAGTTTTTTGTACCATATTAATCACCGAGTTTTGAAGAATATTATGTACGTTGGTTGGTCGAGAGTTTTATTTCTATTTTTAGTCGTCAATTTTTTTTTTTTTGGAATATTTTCAAATTATTTATGTCCATTTCAAATGAAATTATTTTTCAAAAACTCAAAGATTAAAAAGATACATTTTGAAAATTTAGGAACCAAATATGTTTTAAAAACTCGTGAAGTAAAAACATAGTTCTCTCAAAAAAAAAAACTTTAAATTAAACAAAAAAAAAAGGAGAATATTTGTAAGCTTAATTATAAAAAACTTAAACTAAAAATCCCAATGATTTATAAATGGAAGTTATTTTGGGTGAAATTTAATAATAATAAAAAAAGATGTACAATAATTTATGTTTTGGGCTGGCTATGTTCACTAATGGGCCTGTTTTAAGTCCACAAACTTACTTTCCCTCTATATTTGGTATTTAATGGATTATTTTGGGCTAATTTCAAGAATATATAATTTTTTGAAAATAATGACAAAAATGGGGTAGGGTTGAAAAAAAAAACAGAAGAGTGGTAGTTGGCCAAACTATTGTAAAAATAGGGTTGTTTTACCGTTAATGGAAGTCGTGTACTCGGTACACGACTTCCTTTTGTCCAGTCACGTCCCACGTGGAGCGTGGACTGGTTGACTGAAGTCGTCTCTCATAATTAAATAAAAAAAATCTCTAACCTTAAATTAATTCATATTTCTTCCTTATTTAATCCATACATTCTCTTTCATCCCTAATTAATTTATATATTATCTTTCTTCCTTATTTAATATGTATATTCTTTTTATTCCATATTTAATTTACATATTCTTCCATATTTAATTTACATATTTTTTCATATTCAAGTTCATTGATAATTAATATGAATACATATAATTTTTAATTTTGTACAACATTTCTTTGTACACATTTCCACAACTTGAAACATATAATTCATTTTGAAAT
>JBBPDJ010000021.1:5716130-5726259 GCA_037974625.1 Cucumis cinereus
TTTCCCTTTTTATTTTAAATATAAATAATTATTTAAATCTTAATTAATTTTTTGTCTTAAAATTTCATATCTATGTCTTATTTTATTAAAAAACATTATTTAACAAAATCCCTAAAATTTTGTCTACTTGATTTTTTTCTTTTTTTTTCTTTTAAATGTAAATAATTATTTAAATCTCAATTATTTTTTTAATAAAATTTCATATCTACTTCTTAATTTCACACACCCTAATTAGATTTTATTTTTGAAAATTTATAAACATTAGCTACAATTTAGGCTAACTATATATATATATATATAACAAAAATATTTTTCTATTTATTACTTTTGGAAGTCGTGAACCCCGACTTTGGGTAAACGTGGATTGGGTACACGGCTTCATTACCCTATTTTTGACATTTTTTTCATAACCACGCTATTGTTGACATATTTTATTAAAAAAACATTATTTAAAAAAAAAAATTCCACTATTTTTGTCCTTATTATTATTTTTTAAAAAAATTCAAGATGTTTACTCTTTAGTTTTTCATTGATAAAAATCATAATTATTATTTTACTGCTTCTAATAAAAATTAACCTTAAACTAATAATAAAAACTAATTAATTTCAATATTTATTAAAAAAATATGTAGGCTAAATTTGTAAATTTGAACTAAAATAAAGTAGATTATTGTTGTTGTAGGATTATGGAACCTCTTGCTAAGCCCAAATATTGTTGAGTGATATAATATTAAATTTTTCTTTAGTCACGAGTTTAAGTTTTTTAGTCAATCAATGATTTAAGATGGATCAGTCTATGATTTAAGATGGTATCAAATCAGGTAGTTTAGAGAGGTCTTGTGTTCAAGCCCCTACGTTGTTATTTTCTCCCCAATTAAAATTGATTTTTTCTTTGTTGTGTCTTCTTTATATATATCAAGCCCACAAGTGAGGGAATTATTGAGTGATATAATATTAAACTTGTCTTTACCAATCAACTTAAGTTTTTGGGTCAATCGTGATTTAAGAATTATGGTTTCACGTTATATTGAAGAAGGTCCAACTCTAGATAGATAGGTTTTCTCATTATGCAGTAGAATCCTTGAATCGTCTTCTTTCATATATAAAGTACAACACTTGTGAAGTAGAAGATGCACACACATGCTTATAGCAGTTATATCTTTCCCTTTTATTTTGTGCACGTGTATTTGAATTAAAAATAATGTGGGACAAAGGCATCCCATAACTTCCTTGGTTCTTAACAATGTGTTTGTATTTGAATTAAAAACGACTATTGGAATTTCGTTGCACAGGTAGGGGCTACAAACTCTTTTCTGCTTTGCTTTAATTTCAATGTCCATTTTTGAAATTTTGTGTCTAGCTATTTTTGAAGTTTAATGTTAGTACATGATGTCTAAAACGTTTGTTAAAATGAACATAGCTTAACTAACACAATATGCTTGCGTTATCTATCTCAAAGCTGAAAATTCAATTTTTCATCCTCACACAGTGCCAAAAACAATGGTGTCTAACGCTTCTAAGGATTTGATTAGTTTATGGATAAGTTTTGTGGAACTTACCCGAATAAAGTAAATGGCTAGCTAAGTAATTATGCTCACTATTGCACTTGGAAGTTCTGTGCAACGGACGGATTGGTCGATCTGCTCTCGTAGTCTTCTCGCATTACACGTTCAACACTGCTCCTCCACGTACTTGTTACACACGAAACAGACACATTATTGTGGAGGAAGATCGTACGTCTCGTCTTCTACCGTTGTGGCATGAAGGCCTATAAAAGCCTCTGCTCCTCCCTATCATTCAACACATAACAAAATTTCCTCTCTTCTCTTCACTGCATTCGACCTTCTCTTTAGTGTTTTTTTCTTTCGTTATCTACGTTTTCAAGTGTCGAGCAATATCATATGAATTCGAAAAGGTGTTCTGTTCGGCCAATCATTTCCAATGCAGAACTGATCGTATTCATTTTTTGTGGTTGTTTTATCTTGGGGACAGCATGGTGATTTTCAGAACTGCTTGCACAAAACAAGGACAGAGTCGCAAAATGTTTTAAAAAGAGTGAGCTTTGTGACTTAGCCGTTAATAAGTTTCTCTTTTTCAGGTTCCTATTTTGATGGTCCAACTGTTCTTTCCATTTATTAACGACTGAAGATTCCTACGGTAACAAATTCCTATTACAAGGAAGGCAACAAAAGAAGGATTTGTCTGAAACAATCTCATGCAAAAAAAATTCTTATACTTGGTTTGAATTTAAACTACTTGATAGGGAAAACTTTGAATATCATATGAACGGAATATACTAGCAAAGTGATTACAACTCAATTGAAAAAAAAACACACTTAAACCAGATGATATAATAAAGCTTAAATATGAAAATAATCAAATACTTGAAAGAACTTCAAAATCTTTGTATACTTAAATCGTAATTGAAGTACGCTTCTGATAAGCGTTGTCCTGAAGAAATTTATTCTCTCTGCACGAGCTTGCAGGTAGACTACAATGATCGTCTCAACAGGATACAACGAACGATTTCGATAAAACTACAACCTCGAACTACTCGGATCTGGCAGAACTCTTGGATACTAGCTCTCAACTCAACTCAATAACAAAGAATAGAAAGAAAGGAAGTAAAAAAATAGAGAACTCTTTAGTTTGGAATGAGATGCAACAAATGAAGAACTAAGTTGTTATTTATAGGCTAGCAACTTAGTAACTCTCCAAAATACAAAGTAAATTCAAATAAATATAAAATCAAAACATATGTCAAATTTAACTCAATATAGTTGTTATTTTGAGTAAAATCAAACACAACTCATTCAGATTGAAAAAACTACAAATTTAACTTTCAGACATGTTAACTTTGTTCATGAAACATAATCTTAATTTGATGGTTTTCAATTCAATTTGAAGTTTCCCAAAAATGACTTTAATTTACACAATTAAATCTATTTTTATGTTCCAATATTCACTAACTTTCACTTTCTTTCACTATATATATATATATATATATATATATATATATATATATCCAATACTACTATCATTAATTGAGTTGTCCATCCTTTCCTAATGATTTAGGAATTGCTTAGGACGTTGAGTTGATTATTATAAGTAGTAGTTATAATAGTCTCTATTTGAAGTACAAACTAATGATAAGAGAAGATGGTTACAAAATAGTAAACACGGTAGACAATGAGGGTTTTCAAATAGTTTTACTGTAGCACGAGTGTGAGTTATATATAAAAATTATTAATTTCAAACATTATAATAATAAGGGCAAACATCATTTTATACCCCTGAACTGTGAGTTTGTATCAATTTAGACCATAAACTAGTAATTGTATCCATTTAAACTTTGAACTTTGGGGTTGTATCAATTTAAATCTCAAACTAATAGTTGTATCAATTTAAACCCTAAACTTTCATAAATGTATCAATTTATACCCTAAACTTTTATAAGTATATCCAAATAAAACATAATTGAGGGTTTAAATTGATACAATTATTTAAGTTCATGGTTTAAATGGATAACACTTATAAAAGTTCAGGGTCTAAATTCATACAACTTCTAAACCTTAAAGTCAAAATTGATACAATTATTTGTTTGAGGTTTAAAATGATAGAAACCTCAAAGTTCAGTGTTTAAATTGATATGTTCCCTAATAACAATAGCTCACTCTACCTAAAGAAAGTTGGAGTGGTAGCTAAATGGCTTCTTGGAGTCTAACAATATCGAATAATAAGAATCATCCTGTGAACACTAGTAGAAACTACGAGAGTACTAGAAACGTTTGTACATGACAGAGTTGGTTCTTAGGTTGCTAAAGTTACAAGACAAATGATAGAGTTTGTATTTGATATGTTGGAGGGGACACACAAATTAGTGCTCTCACCATTGCATCATGATCAATCACAACCATCTTCTTTTTGGTCCTATAACTAGCAACCCATCATGTGAGATCAATCACAACCAATCTTATTGTATTGCACATTGAATGAGGCTATTACTATGAGGCAGTCTTCAAATTTATGTAGTCAACTACTTAATCCATATCTATTACAAGATCTAGATTAAAAGAATTGTATAATTCTAGCAGGTTGTATACAATAATAATGTTAAAACCTATTAATTAAAATAACTTTAAAAGTGAAATTAAAATGAAATTAGAATTGGTCCTGACGAATGCAAAAGTTGATCATTCCACCTAAAGATCTCTAGAACTTAATGTGATTAGAAAAATTCAATCATGTATGCTTTTCATATACTTGAATTGGATTAATTAGTTGCTTTGGGACAATTTAATTAGCTTCTATGTTAAATTGGTTAAGTGTAAGCAATAGGTTGCGTTAAATGATGATAGTTTGATGAACAAACACGTTAGCTAGGGAAATTCCTTAACGACCCAAGCTAGTTTTTCTCACATTGAATATTTTCTTAATCTATATTCATGCAATTTACTTTATTCGCAATAAATCTCAATCCTCCCCCCTCGGTTGCCTCAGGTTGGAAACTATTTACCTAAGAAATCTAATGTCCTCCCTGTGTCGACTTGGTCTTACCACTAAGACTAGCTCTTGTAGATAAGTTGGGTTAAAATGTTTAGTATGAATTTAGGCGACGAAATATGGCCAACCAATCAAATCAAATAAATACTAAAACATTTATAGAAGATAAGTGAATGAAGTTGTTACTTGACAAAATTCAAACAAAACTCATCAAATTGAAGAAACTATATATTTATATCAAAGTTAAATTTGTAAATGAAACATCATCTAATTTAATGTTTGAATTGAATTTGAATGTTGATGTTTCAATCCGTGAAAGTAATACTTTCTTTCGTAATGTAACAAAATCCAACAACTTAAAATTAGTTGACATATTTGACTTGATTACCACAAATTTGTTCACCTATTAATTCCTAGTTTTTCAATATTGTGTCGAATGAAGCATCCTACAATAGCCAGTACAATCGGGCGTATTTTCATATGTGTGAGTTGACTCCAAAAACTTGTATTCAGTTTGGATTGTAAGCTAGAACAGTTACATGAAGCCAACCACATAGTGATGAATCTATCTCAAGTATAGTACACATCGCCTATCACACTATTAGAGTTGATCATGCCTAAAATTCTTAACTTAACATTCAAAAGATTCTCACTTCTAAACCTCAAATGATTCTCACTTATTCGTTATTAACCAGCTTAATTTTAAAATAGAAAATCAAATTAGTATCTGACTACAATCATGAACTTCTAAAACTTCATGATTCTAAAACATTCAAAGAACAAACACTGCATTATTCAAATTATTACATTTGAATAAAATAAACTTTGTCTTGTATAAACTCAAAATTCTAAATGGTAGGCACTTTTGTCTTGTTCATAATTTTGTCCCAAAAATTCAAAAGTCAAAAAGAAAACCCATCTTATTGCCTCTGATTTCGCCACAGATTTTCAAATTTCCCCTACATAATAATCCCCACTTCCACCTCCATTTCTAACCAACCTTTCTACCAATGGACGTCGATGAATTTTACCGCCAACCGGCTGCCGTTCCTTTCAAATGGGAGATCAAACCCGGCGTCCCTAGAAACCACCACCGCCTCCGCCAGTCACCACCTCACTCTCCCCCTCAATACCATCGTCAAAAGCTGAAACCTCCTCCGGCTGTTTCCCATTTCCCCCATCCTTCAAATTCTCTTCACTCCTCTTCTCGAACCCGCTCCGACCGCTGGCGTTTCGTCCGTTCCGAGCAAGTCTCGTCCTCTGGTTGCTTCCCAACGCCTTTGCCGAACCGGAAATCGGCCAAGGCCGTGAGCCGGAAATTCCCCGAACCCGATTACTCCTCTGACTTGGAGGCTTTGTCGCGATGGTCGGCTTCCAGTCGGAAGTCGATTTCGCCGTTCCGATATTCAGTTTCGTCGTCGCCGTCGTCGTTCTCGTCGTACCAATCGTCGCCCCGTCCGACCAGTGATACTGAATGGGCCGGGTTTGGGCTATTTTGATTGGGCATTAAGAGATGTTAGCCCGAAATTATAGAGGCCCAGTTTTGGCCCATCTAGCTAGTGATCTGAATGGGCTTGGTTTTGGGCTTTTTGTTAGCGGATTTGAAGAGACCATGGGCTTTTTAAGTTGTTGTGTAGAAATATGAAGCTCTAAATCCCTATTGTACTGTGATTTTTGCAATCATAGGGATTTTCTTATAAAACCCCTTTAATTACTAAATATGTTATAAAAAGAATAAAAATTAAGACTGTGTTAAATTGTGGTGGGATTTGAATTGGATCAATTCATAAAATTAATATATAACTATAATTAAGAGTAAATTTTAGTTGAAAAATGTGCATATGCTTAGATTTAAGACTTAGGAGTATGTTCAAAATAATATTTTTAAATGTTTAAAAAAAGTTCACTATTTTCAATACAAATAGGATATGAAGATTTAAACTTTTGATTTTAAAGGAGAACGATATAAATTAATCATGTTGCAATGCTTACTTTGACGCTATCTCAACGAATCGATATATCCATAAATTGAATGATTAGACATCAAATATTAAACATTTCTAATTTTATCGATATCTTTTATGAGTGGAAGAAACAGTAATTAAAATCATAACAGCTTTTTATTGAAGGATTGGGAATGAATGATGTGAAAACTAATAGATATGGAGAACCAAGAGTAGTAAAAAGGGTAAATGAAAAGTAAATTAATCATAACTAAATCTTGTAAAAATCAAAGGGAAAGGCCATCCAAGGTGTAAAATACCAAGAAAAAGAAGAATGGAAGCACTTAAACAACTAAATTTCTCCCTTTTCCTCTTTTTGGTTCTTTTTACATCTAATTGAATGCAATTACAAATTACAATCCCTACTGTTGCCTCAGGTTAATTTCCCTTCTTTTTGCTCCCAAAAAAAGAAAGGTTACACCAAATGAATAACACTTTCTCATGGAACGTTATCATTTTTCCGCTTTTACCTGCCCCTCTTCCTTTTTTCATGGTTGCACAAATCATCAACCTTCAAAGGACATCAATTAATTCAACAAATCTTTCTTCCAAATTCAGCCTAATCCAGAGCTGGATCCAGTAACTGGCCTCATCATTGGATTGCTGGGACCATTGAACATGGCATTAGAAGAAGTTGTCGACGGCTGCTGCTGCTGCTGCTGCTGCTGCTGCTGCTGCTGCTGAATTGCCGATAACGGTAGCCTTTGTCCCAAACCAAACATCGGCTGTCGAGGCATATATGACATGTGGGGGTGAAGTGGTTGTTGGTTGTTGCTGTACCCTGAAATGCTCGGCTGTGAAGCTGGAGGTGAGATCATATTCGGCCTACTGTTTGTGTTGCTGTTGTTCACTACCATGGAAGGGTTAACGCCCGGTAAGCTCGCAGGTGGCATAACTCCAGCAGGTCCAAATTGGACACCTAACATTCTTGCTCGCTCTGCAACAAACCTCTGCCTTGTCCTCTCAACTTGTTCACATTCCTTCATCAAGAAGGTCTCTACTTCTGCAAACTGCTTCAGCTTCAGCTCCAGTCTTTTTAACTGTTGCATAAATTTAGATAAAACAGAGAACATCAACTTCATTTTACAAGTGAAATACATAAGTTTCAAACCTTTCTAACAAACAAGACCATCGATATATCTGAATTAGGAAAATATACCAGGTGACTGTCTAGTGAAATGTTCATTATTTCATTTTACTTCTAAAAAATGTGGCATAAACTTGTGAACAGGATTTTAACCAATAAAAAACTGACATTTAGATGCAAAAGTAAGAACAGGAAATTTTGGGGAAAAATGGTCAAATACAATGCATCATGTTCAGAACCCTTCCGTCAGTCATTTCTTAGGAAGCATGGATACACCGGGCATGTGTCCGACACGCTAAAAACGTAGAGTTGAAGCAGAACATTAACTTATAAACGTATAGATCTGAATGATGAAGCAAAAAATGCCGAGTACTTCTACTTAAAATTAAAACTGCAATACCTGATGATTTATAATATTAGCAGACAATCGTTGGATTTCTCGTTCTTCATGGTCAGCAAACAATTTTGCCTTTGTTGCAGCAGCAGCCAGGCCTGCTTTTGCTGCAACTTTAACTCTTTCAGAAGATAATAATGTTGCTTCTGTCTCTGCCTTGTTCTCATCTGAATTTAGCCAATGCCACATATATTCAATAAATTTTAGAGTAATTATAAAACATTAGTCAAGAAAGAGAACAAGAATAAGTAAGAGTCTCAAACCAAACCTTTTTGATCGACTGAATTTGGAAGTTCTCCATAGGAGCTACCGTCTCTGGCTTGTTTGGCGTCCACATTTGTCCTTAATATTGGAAAAGAAATGTCAATCTTCAAATATATTATAATTTAAAAATAAAACTAATGTAACTGCATCATAATAAATAATGACATCCACAAGATTAACTCCGGGAAGTGGGAAGTGGGAAGTGGCCAGTAGGAACCTGTTTCATCCTCTAAAACGTCTCACATATAGCATTAGTTTAGATGCTAGTGTGTGCTATTCTCTACCTCCCTGTTCCTCAGTAAAATACACATAAATGCACAACCTCCTTTATGTGTGCAGGTGTTTCTTTTCTTTTCTTTCTTTTTTTTTTCTTTTTTAAATATGGGATAAATCTAGTCAATATTCACATGCATTATAACCAGGTTTTGCACATAAAACAGTAATTCACAAGAACGCTTCCAATTGGGATCAACTGCAGAACCATTGCCAACAGTCTAACATCAGATATAAGATCAGAAAAAAGTTCAAACCAAAAGAAAAGTTTTTTATCCCTTGCAGATAGGAAATTGGTCATTGAACGTTGAACAGGAAGAAAGACATCTCTTGAAAAAATAAAGCTTACCTATTACTATTAGTGATACCACAATTTTTTCCTTTTTTCTTTTTCTTTTTTTTTTTATTATTTATAAGAGACTCTTTCATTGATTGTATGAAACATCAAAGGTGTACAGAACCCTACCGTATGAAATATCAAAGTGATATAACATTTATGATCAGTAAGAAAATGAAACTTACCTATTAGAGTTTACAGAACCCTCCATTTGAAAGATGCTTCCAGATGAAGCTACACTGTCCTCAGATAATGCAGCTAAGGATGCATGAGCACAAGATGCAGCAACTCTTGGTCCAATAGCAGATGCAAGAAAAGCAACCTTGCAATTATCCAAAGTTTAAATCAATTCCAACCCTATTTACAAAATGAAATACTCATTTTTACAACTCTAGCCCTATATCTAAAGAGAACCTCATAGTCAGAGTTCTTTCAGTCACATATAAATCAATATAAAAATATAAATGGAGAGTCCAATATCTCTATGGAAGTGACTTTTTAGCAGAATAATATGTCAATTGTAAATTAAAGAGCTTGGGATATAGGCAATGCTCTAACAGCACAGCAAGATAAGCCATCTACAGTGGAAACAGAAGCATATGTCAAGATATTACCCAGTCTATCATGTATTAAGATAAGGCTGGACTCAACTGTAAAATTTATGGAAACCCTTTGCTTACATTTGTATTTAAACATATGATTTTGCATTCATGTTGAAGGTAAGAATTAAGATAGGAAGATAGGAAAAGAGCTTGACATTCTCTGCCCTTCTTTTCAGTTCTTTCCAACAATAATAGTGAGAGTCAGGTGAATTCAAGAGCACCTCGGTGAACTAATCTTCTAGACATCCTCTGAACCTCCTAACCAGTTCTGTAGTGACTTGTGACCACAGACCACCATACTTCAAACAATGACATCAGATAACCTACACTTACCAACCACTTATCCATTTGATTCTGGATTCTATCTATCTTGTGCGCATTCTTATTACTCACAAGCCACTGATACTAGTACTACTACTAGCTCACTCCAGGTCTCAAACTTCTTCAAGCAGGCTAGCCTCCTCACTACTCTCTTCCCTGTTAAATTGTGCTATGCTCATTGTTCCAAATCATAAACCAGTAATCCTTCTTCTACCTCTATTACTCGTGAGTTATTCTCATGAATGAATTGCTGACACAATGGAATGATGGGGGGGGGGGGGGGGGGGGGGGGAGGGGGGGGGGGAGAGGGGGGGGGAGGGGGGGGGGGGGGGGGGGGGGGGGGGG
>JBBPDJ010000021.1:5738252-5777768 GCA_037974625.1 Cucumis cinereus
TATATATATTGGTTGGGGGGAAGAAGAGGAAAATAACTGAAAACCAAAGCACTCTCTGAAGTTTAGAAGATTAACCCTCTGATGCCTTCAAAATTAAAGTAGTTCTGATCTGCAAAATATATAACTACAAGCTATGAAACTCTGAAATTCCAAAGATTATTGAAGCTCTTAAGATTATTACTCTCCTGAAACTTTAAAGCTCTAAAATTTTGAAGACCGAAGTTTTGAAGAGCAGAAAACATATTAAAGCCCAGAAGATTTAAGCTCCCAGGATCCAAATACTGAAACACCCAAGTCTTGTAAACCAACGCTCTCAAGCTCTCTCAAGTGTTGAAAATTGAGTTTCTCAAGTTGCAAAGACTGAAGCACTCAAATTTTGAAGAACTAAATATCTAAATTATTTGAAGCTTCAAAGATTAGAAGATGTCAACAAATTAGTTACAACTTAACAACCTACAAGTTGAAGATTCAATCTCCACAAACTTGAGACAAAGCTCACAAGCTAAAGAACGTTCCAAGTCAACCAACAAGTCAACCAACAAGCCAAAGAGCAATCTAACGCGATCAACAAGCCAAAGGCCTATAAAAAAAATCAGCAAGTCAAAAGGTCGATCATCCAAAAAGGTCAACAAGCCCAAAGGTCGATCATCCAAGATGGTCAACAAGTCCAAAAGCTAATTATCCAAAAAGATCAACAAGCACAAAGGTCGATCATCCAAGAAGATCATCAAACCCCAAAGCCGATTATCTAAGAAGATCAACAAGCCTGAAATTTAAAGTTTATTTTTTTAGAGAAAGCGTCAAAGGATCAAACATTAGAAATTGTACTCACTATACTAAAATTAATACAAATCCAAAGTTCAAATTCCACGAATTAAATTTTTTTCGAAAATCTCATGTAAACACATATCTTTCATAACACAATGAACATTATTACTCGTACCATTAATAAGTTCTCGTTAGAGTTTTTAGTATAAGTAGGGATGAGAATTTGAAGCTTCAACCTCATAAAATGTTGTACATATCAATTACTGTTCAGCTATATGCTCACTATGACATAACTTATTAAATTGAATGTTACACTGCACAAATATCATCAAATCCATACTCTTATATAATTAAACCATTGATGTCAAACTAATGTGCACCTCCAAAAAAGTTTTTTTTTTTTTTTTATGGATCATTTTATATATGTTATATTTAAATTTACTTGAATAAGTGTATATAAAAGTATATAATGTAAAATAAGTTAAAATAATACTTTGTTTTGTTCTAGTCCTCATATTGTCAAATACCCAATTTTAGTTTTGACCATCCCTTACCAATTTGTATAGCACTCTACATATATCTCTATAAAGTATAATACATCACATTTACTTTGTGACTCTTTCAAAAAAAATAGATCATCATTACTATTTTACAAAAAATTTAAATTTAATTAAAAAGTACATTAATTAAATTTAGTCATTCTAAAATTTAGAGAAAAAATTGAAATGACATTTTAATCTATTAATTACCTATTAATTTGAGCAAAATTTCAATAGATCAATTATTAATTAAAAAAAAATCAATTTCGAATGTGGTTCGATATCCCATAAATAATTTATCGTAAAAATAAATTTTAAAAGTTTGACTTTGCATGATGACTTTTATGTCTTGTTGCTTATTGGACACCTACATCCCTTTATTTATAATAGTTTTATCTCTCATTATTTTATCTCTGGAAGACTTTCCTCTAGCCTCTCATTATTTGTATAAACTTACTTTTGTGACAATGAATTTCCTTTCGTATAGGTTTAGAGGTTTGAGAGTGCTCGATTGTATCAATCTAGTTGAAATGATCCGGTACAGACTACATTCAAAGAATGTGATTTGTTCAAAAAGAAAATTTATATATCACAATTTCCCTCTAAAATTTCCATTAAAAAAAACTTGGGCTTTTACGAACTCGAAAAGCAAATCAATTGGGCTTTCTATCGTACAAAATCGGGCTTTCTAATGGGCCGGATGTCGAAATCCTCGAAGTTTCTCTCAAACACTCCGAACTCCTTCCTCTCTGCCCGACGGTTATCTCTCCGGTGGAAATGAAAGCACCCGCCATTCTTCTTCCATCTCCTGTTCTTCAATTTCCAGTGCTCTTCAACCATTTTAATCCATGTAATTCTTTCATTTCTATTTACATTTTCAGTCCCTTTCTTTCTGCTTATGATTCTACTTATTCAAATTTTCCGAACAAGCTGCTTTGATTGCTCTGAAGTACAAATCTAGTAAAATACTCATGATCGATACACGATACTTCTCTGTTAATTTAACCCTAACCCCTTTCTACGATCGTCTCTTTTAGTTAAATGCTTCAATTTAGGATTTGGGGTTTCACTATTTCATCTTATTTCGCAGGAGTGTTTTGATTATGTTGTGATTCATTAGTTTTAGTGGGTGCTGAATCTATACGCGTAATGGGTAATGTAGCCAGTTCATTGGCCTCTGGTGTTTTTTCGGTCATTGGCAAAATCTTTGGATCTCCACTCGATTTTCTCTCTGGAAGGTCCTGCAGGTTGGTTTCTTTAATTTTCTTTTGATTTTCTCACCATGTGGCTTCCATCCGTAAACTTAATTATTGACCTGATTTTGTCATCTTCTGTGCTTATTTTTCCCCTTTTTTTAATTGAATGTTGATTACCTGATTTTTTTGTCGTATTTTTTTTGCTTTTTGATTGAGTATTGTTTACCTGATTTTGTCGTGTTTTTGGCTTTTTGATTGAGTATTCTTTACCTGATTTTGTCGCTGCTTGCACATGTTTGCAGTTCAGTTTGTGGATCAACATGGGATTTCATATGCTACATAGAAAATTTCTGTGTTGCCAATTTGCTAAAGATGGGAATCGTTTTGATTCTCTCATACTTTGGTGAGTTAAACAATATAGTTTTTTTTTTGTGTATGTATGTGCCTTGGTATTTCTAATATGCTGGAATTTCTCTGTTTTCCATGGTTGGAACTTGGAAGAAAGCAGCTAAATCCTTTTATATCGAGGTCCAAAGTTATTGAATAATACAACTTAGGTCAAGTTAAAAGTTTAGTCCCCTAACTTTTAAGTTTTTGTCTCATTAGTATTGAACTTTCAAAAGTATCTAAAAAGTTCTTAAACTTCCAATTAGTGGTCCTTGACAAATTCAAAAAAGTTTAAAACTAATTGATTTGTAAGAACTAAATTTAAATTATTATGTCTGGAACTCTTAACTTTCTATTTTGTATCTAGTAGGTCAATAATTTTGATACGTTTGAATGCGATGGTTCTAAATGCATGGGGACTAATTTATACTCTAACCTACAACTTAATATACAGGCCCTTCTAGTACTGCAAGCATAGCAAGATTACCATCATATTTGATTACAAGTTACAACTAATTATTCACTATTAACGAACTGGCTCCTCTTACTTATAGAACACTTCTAGTTCAATAGTTTAAACTAATTTGGTATGGTATGGAAACATGCAATTGTTTCTTCTTGTGTTGAAATGTATAAATCATGTTTCTCAACATTTTAGCTGTCAAATAAAAGTCACTTGCATCGGTAACTTTCTGTATATAATGATAAAAGGCCAACCAAGTTTATATTGTATGGAAAAATGTAGCTATTTCCCCTGTGTTTTGAAATGTCATAACTTCGAGTTATTGAATGAAGTCTAAGGTCATCAAGCTGAAGCATATGGCTTACTGATGTAATTGTAATAGGATCAGGGATACAATCTGCTACAGTCTCCTGTTTATCCCATAATAATGTTTATATATTATATAACCTTATCTATGCCCGGTATGACTCTAAATCATAGGCTCATGAGATCAAAAGAAATTTCTCAGTAAAGGGATCTATATCCTGTCTAGATATTTTAGTTACAAACTTACAAGTAATAGTTATTACTTTTTGGGTCTTAGGATTTAGTACCAAAAAATATGTGTGCATATTTGTTTGTTGTTTATTACATAGACCACTAGTTCATTACGTGAATTTGCTTTTTCCTATGCAGTTCTTTTATTTCTATATTTGCTACATAAAATTGGCATCTTTGGATGCATTGGTCGGGGGCTGTGCAGAATGATATGGACTTGTTTAGCTTCTTATTTCTATGCATGGGAGTACTGCTGCAGTTTCATGTGTATCAAGCTTGCCAGTGTCAAAAGAACAAGACGACGACACGTTAGGAGAAGAGACCTGGAAGAAGAGTTTGAAAGTGAAGAAGGAAAATGTCGGCATGAGTCAACGAGCGACTCGAGCAATATCCTTGAACATGTCAAGTCGAGAAGTAGCAGACGGGCATCTCGACGATGGAGAAGGAACCACAGAGACTCTCAAATGAGAAAATCGTTGAGGCCAAAAGGTCATGGAGTTCGAGTAAGGAGTGGTAGAGTGTTGGTTTATGGCAAGCATAGAAGAAAATCTGTTGAAGTTGGGAATCATTTGAATGAGATAGATAGCTTTGGAATGTATGGATCATCCAAATTTATGCATAAAGAAAGAAAATATAGAAGAGGAAGACAAAGATGACAGTAGCTGGTTGGGATATGAACTGTATATTTGCATTTTGTGCTCTAAATTATTCTAAAAGTGTCTCAATCTATTTGAAGTTTATTTTATTTTATTTTATTTTATTTTTTTTGTGCCTTTTAAAAACTCTCATTATTGTTTCATTATTGCCTATTGTTTCTTTCTTTCATATCAATTATCAGGTTTTAAGTTTAGATATTTCTAATGGCTTTTTTGGGTCCCACATGAGGATTGATAACCATTTTTGTTTTTGTTTTTCTGGAAATTTTCACTGTTTGGGAACTATTCGAACTAGATTTTTTTTTTTTTTTTACAATTTCTTTCAAAAACACTTTTTTTCTCGAGGGAATCCAAACCAAGCCTTAATAATAACAAGTCTTAAATATTTGATTTCATATTATTACGTAATTGATTGTAATTATCTTATTACTCTTTCCCACAACTATGAATTGAATATTTTGTATTATTTTTGTCCAAATTAATTATTTAAACTATATAGATATGTATGCATGTTAATATTTCACACCATTCATAATAATTATTCAAAAGTCTCTTCCCCTATAAGGACTCTTCTCTTTTTCATAGTCTACATATATACCTCTCCATCAACATTTTTTTTTTTTAATTAGAAGCATCTTAATTTAGCAGCCACCTAAATTTGGTCCAAACACTTGACTTTTAATTATTAAGGAAATTTCCTAGTAATTTTCATTAATTACCCACAAAAATATATACATACATATATATATATATATATATATATATATATCATAACTATTTATACAAAATTCTAACTTATTTGTGTCAATTTGATAAAATTATCCCACCCATTGCTTGGTGGGTTCAATGAATTTCCACAATTATTTATTAATTTATATGCCTAGTTGATTATAAAAATAATTATATTTCCTTTGCTCAACTACTACTACCACTTATTATTATTATTATTATTATTATTATTATTATTATTATTATTATTAGTGGGCGGTTTCGAGTTTTTGACAAAAATATATGTATTTTTTATTGATATTATTAAAATATATATGATATGAAATTTGTAGATTACATCATTCTTTTAAACCATATATTATATTCTGTATAATAATCATATTCACAAAATGTTAAATTACAATAAAGAAAAAATGGGACAATAAACACAATTTTTTAATTTTATTATTAATAAAATGTTGAAGTTGAATATTCCTTTAGGTGAAAAAGGGAGAGTAATAAGATGAGATTTTCAATTTATAAAGTGGGGGGAAAATCATTAAAAAAAAAAAAAAGAGATTAAATTAATTAATATAATTAGGTGAGAGATTATATTCTATGCTTTTTTTAGGATGAGATTGCTTTCAACTATCTATTATTTTTTTATTATTATTACTATTTTATTTTATTTTATTTTAAAAAATAATATTTACATGTGTACAGAGTAGACTTGACTTAATTATGATTTATTACCTTGCTTTTTTGTGCCACATTCATGCATCTAATTATTAAAAAAGTCAAAATTTGCATACTTAATTATACAATCCCTACTAGTCTCTAAAAGCTATTTGTTGAATTCCTCAAATTTTATTTTTGAAAAAGTTAATATATCAATTAATTATTTGATATAAAAAATCATTAACTTTTACTTTTTTTTTGCAAAGTTATTGAATTAAATACGTGGATAGACAAATTATATCTCTGATCTTGTGTTTGATAATGTAAACCATATGCTAATTAAGGTTAAAAAAGCAAATTAAACGTTCATAAATTTAAAAGTTTGTGACAAAACTTATAACTTAACAATTTTTAAGTCATATTTATCTAGTATTCTTTTATGAAAAATACTAGAGTTTAGGTCCGTTACTTACCTAATTGTTGTTTAAATTTTAATTTTTTTTAAAAAATAAATTATTATTTTATTGCATATAATAAATGCAAGACTATATAACTTAGACGACAGTTAATCATGATCATTTTTCTAATATCCAATCCATCATTTTCAAGCCACTATGAGGTCATGGTCAATATCTCATTGGTTTAAGATTTGACTTTTTTTCTATTTATTTATGTTTTAAGTTTGATTACATAATCTGATTTGATTGCTTAGGATGTTCTTATATATTTATATTTATTTATTGTTGGGAATGGCATGTTCTTTTCTTTTTTGAACTAATTTCTTTATTTTTATTCTTTTTAATAATTGAAGTTGGAAGTTATTGGTTTAATTTTAAGAATTACTATTAAAGTTCATCACTACAAATAGAATTATACCATTTTAATTAGCTAATTCAAGTTCTAAATTTTTTCAGTTAATTATTGCTATTGTAATACAACGAAAATACAATCAAATGGTAAAAGATTGTGCCTCGTTCTTATATCCAATTCAATTGAACTTCAATTAATTTAATTAATTATATTTTGTCGTATTAAACAATATTTAATCAATTACTGTTGTATCAATAAATTATGAGAGTGGTTAGAAGAGAGATCGTCCTTCATCTATATCTCCAACTCAATCAAACTTTAAAACAGTTGTGCTACAATTACATTCATACACTCTTCTTTTCATTTAACTCGTCTACTTTTAACAAATAATTAGAACTTGGGTTTTACTACCTTTTATTTTATTTTATTTTTAAGAAGTTTTAACTTTATATTTTAGGATTTAGCGTATGTGTTGATGTCGAATTTCGGATGGAATACAACACATTTAACTGGATTTGTAATTTGAGGGAAGAAAAGCGACTAATAATAATAGAATGGAGAATAAGTTAGAAGTTTAAATTATTTCCAATAAGTTATTATGATGTATTTATAGAAAAAATTGATTTAGGTTGTTTCTTATGGTTTCAAAGTCGCTCAAAATAATTAGATAACTTATTGGGGTGGAGGCACACCCAATTTCACGTTTGGTCGAGGCTGAGATCGAACATTTTCATTATGCTCATTTTGGTTCCACGGTGTTATTTTTTTAAAAAGTATTGTTACTTATATTATTGTTTTCTGTCAATTATATTGTCTGATCTAAAATCACTTTAGTCACGTTAATGATTTTTTAAAAAGAAATTATTAACGTAATTGTATTTTATTGTTTGACTTAATACAAAATCATATAAAATCGTGAAATATATACAATAATCACATGGTCGGGTGCATCATCACTCAATTATAAAATAAATAGTTTAATTTAATAAGACCGAAAATAATCAAGTGATATCAACATGCACCTACAAATTGTGACAAGTCATTTCGAGTCGTACGGAAATTTTAACAATTTTTTTAAATGTGACAGACCAATAATATCATGCCACGTTACGGCAGAATGGCAGTTCAAATAAGGACGCGACAGAGGGTGTTCGTATTGAATCACTGTCACGGCAGATTGTGCAGGTCACAGTCATCCCCGTCACTGACCACGTGTCAATCATGAGGGAGTTGGAAAAGAGATTCGCATTTATCTCGTGGGTGATTTGGTGTTTGTGACCACCAAATGGTAATCTTTTGTTAAAAAGTAGATAACGTGGCCAGATGTTATTGGTCTGTTAAACCATAAGAATGATTTCCCGGCAAAGACAAAAATAATGCATGTAACGGCCACCGAAAGCGAGAACGACCATGCCACGTAATCCGCTCTGAATTCCACGCGTTATCTGTTTTGTTTATCTATTTTTAGTATTTACTTCCAAAAGATTTTTGTCGTGTGTAATTTCTAGATTTAAAATATCACTTTTAGTCCCTGTATTTTTCTTTTACTTTTATTCCATCGTAGTTTATATAAAAAATTTTATAGAAGAGTAGGTTGTATACATTTAAACCCTAGAATTACTTGTTGTATTTTTAATGATTCCGGAATATAATATGCACCTGGGTTTTTGAAATAAGAAACAAGTTATTATAATCTTTAGTTATTATAGTTAAATTATAATATTTTGTGTTTAGAATATAGCTTATTTTAGTTTATTATAGTATGTGTTTGATTGGTAAACTATTTTCGTTTGATAAGAAAGTAGCAAAAAATAGAACGATAAATATGAAATAGTAAATATTGTAATAAGTGGAGAGTTTTGAAATGATGTATACTGTAGTTAATTAGAGACTTTTAAACAGTAGGAAGAGATGATTATTATAATATTAGCTAGTTCTTGCTCCAAATGGTTCGTTAGTGTTTTAGTGCAATGAAAATTTAGAAAGTTTGTACAATATATTCGTAGTTATTTTTACATGCTTATATTCCAATTGAACTATGCTCAATTTAGTATTTTTAATATTAACACGTTGTTTTTTTATTAATTGGAAATTAGTTTAAAAACAATTTATGTAAAGTAATTCTTTTAAAACACAAAGAAAAGTGAGAGAAAATGGGAGTCCAAGTACAAAAGATAGAAAATATTAAAACATAACTAAGCAAAAACCAAAGTCCTCGACAAATCGTAAGCCTCACAGTGAAGCTAAAATCTCACCAACTTCAGCATCAAAGGAACCCAAATGGAAAACTGCTAGTGTAACACGTTGGATTTTATGTCTTAAAACTTGTGATTTAAAAATGTTAAACTATTCTATTATTCAATAAATTAGTTATTGAAGTATTGTTCGATGAGTTGTTAAAAGATTTTGCTCGTTATAAACTCAAAATCCAATAGACAAAGTTTTTTTACTATAGTACGAGTATTTGTGGATCAAGTTTGAGTAATACTCTAAAAGCCTATAGTATATGTATAAGGTTTGATGCTTTAGCTCAGTTAAAAGTGTTTATCCAGTTAATCTCAGATCATTGGAGCTCATGATTTATAGGTCCATAAGGTTCCTCTACTAGCTCATTGTGGAATTAAACTTAGAACATAATGATCAAGGAATTTGAATTGTATGAATTGATTTAAGGATAGAACAGTTAATAATATCTTATATAGCTACCAATTACAAACAGCGAGAAATTGTTTAAATAAGATTTAAATATCGAAATTCAACTAGGAATTCGAATCAGGTCAATCGAATGGATTGGGATCAAAATTAATTGAAATTAATTCATCAAGAGCAAAAAGAAAACTTTTTATTTTTAGTCAAAATGTTGACTTTGACCTTAAGCTAGTGGATGAAATTATCTCATTTATGGCAAATAAGCTATGTGCTTAGCTTATTGTTCATCAAGCAATTCATCCACCAAATCCACTTACTTAATCATTGTTAAATGTTAAATTAAAATGCAAATAGGATTTGCATGTCTTTTGGATATATAATTACACAATTTAATTGTGTTTAAGGATGCCGAAACTTACTGAATTTTTGCTGAAAATTTACAAGTGTTCATAAGTTTTTTCTCACTCAAAATCTCACAAAATTGATCACTAATTTAGTTCCACAACCAAGCTCAAGTCCATAGAATAGTAGAGAAAACTTAGGTGGTTGTCCTGGGAGGGTTCGTGATCAGATTCATCATCAAACACTTGAAGATTTGAGCTACAAAAGTATGAACACTTAAACGTTATTTTTGTTCATATTTAGAAATATGTTTAATCCTTTAAATTAGTGTAATTATGATGGTATTTGATCCAATTGCTTCCGCTGCATGATTTATACATCTTTCACAACAACCATCTTTTCCCGAGCGCCACAAATCACGACACCCAACTCTACACCCCAACTTCGCTAATGACAAGCAACATTTGTATTGATTTTTAGACACCCACTAGCCGGAGGATTCGACGCACCACCCTCTTGACCGAACTCAACGGTAGATTACACCCATCCCGACAACATTCAAATCACCGAGGCAACAGCAAGCAGCCGCACCCCAAAGATCTCCCTAGCATAACTCTGAATCCAATAGACCTTAGAACACATCGTCGCAATCAAAGAAGAAAGATTCAACTTATTCCGATCGTTCTAGATACTCCAACAACAAACCCCAAACTACACGAAAATCTTCACAACTTAGCTTATCCTAGCAAGACAAAACACTTCCAGGCAATTAAATGGACTAAATTTAAAATTTATTGGAAAAAAAAACACTAACTAAATATATATATTTAAAAGTATAAAAACTAAAATTAAACAAACTCCAAAATATAGAAATCAAAATAGTACTTCAAATAAAATTTTAAGGAGCGTAAATTTTTATTATATGGTTCTTCAACCTCTACTAAACCGCATGATCCACAACTATTAATAAATGTTAATGGCAAGCCATTGAATTTTTGGATTTGTGTCAATAAATCACTAAATTTTACATTAGTTGGATATGTTATAAATTTGATAGCAAACCAATATAAAAGTGCAAAAATTTATCCAAAAACACATTTAAGAGCAAAATGGATACAAACCTCCATATAATTTATGGATTAAACTTGTAATTTAATGTTTTGAAAGAATATTAAACTTGTGTTTATGAATTTTTAAATTATTAAAATACATTTTTTTAACCCAACTAAATGACATAGGACTAATAACTAGGTTTTTGTCCCAAACATATCCTTATATGTATTTTAGGAGCTTTAGGGTAAAATAGTAAAATCACGATCTCAAATACTGAAGTACATAGAGTTATGAGTTTTGTAGCCGTAATGTAAGAAAAGAAGATATAAATTGATGTTTTTTTAATCGTGAACTCACGAATTTCATTTCGATTAAAACAAACAGCGCTCATAATTCACATTTCCTCAATTATTTGGACAAAAAAGGAGTGAAGTCTATAAATTTTTTGTTTTCTTTTTACTTGCAAATGTTTTGTTTTATAGTTTATTTTTGTAAATATTTTTCAAAATGAAAAGTCTAAGAACAATTATATTGTTCCAACCTTTTTTTTTTCATTTTTATGCATAAAAAAACAATTCATTTAATAAAACATTGTTTATATCATATTTAAAACCAATAAATTATAAATTGTATATTATATGCATGTTGATTAAATATTTATTTAGTTTAAAATACCATTTTGATTTAATATACTTCATTTTATTTTGGTCAATAAACTTATCTACCTAAATTGAGTCTTAACATTATTAATATTCCATGTGTTTAGATTATTGTTGGATAATTAAAAATAAAAGGAAAAATAAAGAACAAAAAATTGTTATAGTTTACAATTATTTAAAATTTTAAATAGATTGATATATTGTATTTTCAATGTATTCTCTCTCTCTATTTCTACTTGTCTCCCTTTAAAACTTCTCTCAAATTTCCCCAACCACACAATCTAAAAAATATATATTAGTTTATTATTATTTTATAAAAAATTTGAATGAAAGTGATTTTGTGAATCATTTAGGCTCGTTTGATTCGTGATCCGAAAATCATTTTAGAAAACAAAAAAAATTTATGAAAAACAAAAACAAAATCTTATTTTTTAACGTATTCGAAAACACGTTTTGATTCAATTTAAAATTTTGAAATTCGGATTCAAAATTTAAATTTTGTGTTTGATTGTAAATTTGAAAATGTAATAATATATCTTATGTTCACAATTTCTGAAAACAAAATCTAAAAACAAAACAAAAAACAATTTATTATTTTAAAAAATGCGCTGTTTCGAGTGTTGTTCTTAGAAATCGTTTTAAAAAAAAATGTATACTAAACATGTTTTTATTATTTTTTTTGTATTTTTTGTTTTTGAAAACATAAAAACGAAAATGAACCACGAACCAAACATAGGCTTAAAATTTCTGCAAAATTGGGTCCATGAGTACCCGCTCCCGGGTGAAAATCTCCAATTTAACTGAGGATTGGGTCAAACTGGGACACAAATCAATATCCGAATCTTTATTTTTTCATTATCTTTTTAAATTTCATTCCACAAAATAATCAACTTTTGAGTTGTTATTAAATTTATAATTATAAGTAGCAAGTTTTTTTGTTTAATTTATAATAATAATAAAACCAACTCCTTATTAAATTATTTATAAATTTAACGTGTATACTAAATTTTAATTACTTTTAAATAATACAAAATTTTAAAAAATAATTAAAAAGAGGAATTTTTTGCATGTGGACCCAAATCCTCAAACGGGATTCATCTGACTCTCCAAAACTGAAAACGGGACAGTAACAAGGATGACACTTACCCACGGAGACGGGGATGGGAAAGCCCTGCCCCAACTCCGTTGCTGAATTTTCTATATTTCAATATATAAGTCACTAATTACCATTTTGACCCTATATTTTATCACCTAACTAGTTCTTTCTCTAAAAATTTTAAAGCTTCTTTGGTAATATATTTAGGTGTATCATCAATTATTAAAAAAATAAATATCGAGATGTACCTAAATGAATAATTTAAATGACTCGTATATTACTGTACTGGAAAATTCCCATCCAACGCCAATACAACACGTGGAAATCATGGATGTCGTGTCATACAAATCCGCCGTTAAATCAACCGGCCGACTTCACCCGTGATCTCCTCATAATCGTACCGAACTCACAAAAGCGGTCCCAAAAAGACCCGACCCGGCTGACGTAACAAGCGCTACAGTCCAAACACACATTTCGTAAGTAATGACCAAATCATTTCCCCCAAACAGCACTGCCACGCACGCACCTTACTTTCTTTTCTGCCACGTGTCTCGCATTAGGGACCACTGGAAATTTTTACCGCCCACGTGTCTTCTAGAAACTGCGTCCTGAACTATCCACGTGTCCCTTTCTTTTTATCTATAAAATCCTCCTCTTTCTCCTGCGTTCTAAGTTTCAAGCCCAGCTGAGGAAATACCTTTGAAAAAAAAAAAAAAAGGGAAAAAAGATCATGGCCGCCGATTTGCAGTTACCGCCGGGATTTAGGTTTCATCCAACGGACGACGAGCTTGTGACGCATTATTTGTGCCGTAAATGTGCGTCGCAGCCGATTTCGGTGCCGATTATTGCTGAAATCGATCTTTACAAATATAATCCATGGGATTTGCCTGGTAATTATTTTAATTTTATTTTTTATTTACAAATATGAATCGAATTAGCTTAGTATAATTATACTAAGATTTATTTATTTATTGAGATTGGAATTTTATTTATTCATTAATTTACAGAAAGGGCTTTGTATGGAGAAAAAGAGTGGTATTTCTTTTCACCGAGGGACCGGAAGTATCCGAACGGTTCGAGGCCGAACCGGTCGGCTGGGAGTGGGTATTGGAAGGCGACCGGAGCTGATAAACCTATAGGGCGGCCGAAGCCGGTTGGGATTAAGAAGGCTTTGGTTTTTTATTCTGGCAAAGCTCCTAAAGGTGAGAAAACCAATTGGATCATGCACGAGTACCGGCTCGCTGACGTGGACCGCTCGGCTCGCAAGAAGAATAGTCTAAGGGTATATTCTCACGCTATTCTTAATTTTCACACTTTTTTTCTTTTTTTTTTTAAGAGAGAATTTTCAAAACTTTTTTCAATACGTAATTTAGAAGAAATAGCTAAATTCAATTTCCTTATCTTAATAAAAGAAAATTACTAATTACTAATTTCAATTGGATCCCTCAACTTTTCAAATTAGAAATTTACTCTTGGAAGTTGTGAATTTGCAATTTAGACCCACCTTAGGACTAACGTAACGCCTCTGATTTTGCAGCTAGACGATTGGGTACTTTGTCGCATATACAACAAAAAGGGGGCAATCGAGAAACAGATCCCGCCGGAGATGAGCACGATCGGATTCTTAGAAAATGAGGAACGAGAGGAGAAGCCGGAAATTCTGAACGACAGAGCAATTTCCGGGCGAATCCCGTCGGCATCACCGTTGCAAGGTCCGCCATCGTCCAGCGTAGTTAACGATTACGTGTACTTTGACCCGTCAGATTCAATTCCTCGTCTTCACGCGGACTCGAGCTGCTCCGAGCACGTGGTGTCGTCGGAGTTCACGAGCGAAGTACAGAGTGAACCTAGATTGAAAGAAGAGTACTCTGGATTTCATTATAATTACATGGACAGTTCATTGGAAAACGCATTCTGTGCTCAATTTCCGACGTTAAATCAGATGTCGCCATTGCAGGATATGTTCATGTACAAGCCATTTTGAATTCGAATTGGACATGTCAGGAATTGAATTGATGGATCGGTTGTACGGTGGCTCGAGACGGTGGTCCATGACTGTGCCGTGCGACAATTTGCAATCGCAATAAGAAAGTCGGGTGTGCGGTGATTGAAAATTGTAGCGATGAGCGATTTTAGCACGTGTGTTGTCGATTGTACATATTGTGTCAAACGTGCCAGTTAATGGAAAAAAAAAACATTTTCAATATTGTTAATATGCAATATGTCTACTTTGTTTATTAATTCTAATTAGAGAAACCATACAAAAATACTGCTAATAAACTAACTAATTAAATATGATAATTTGCATTATTTTCAGATTTTTTATTTTATTTTGTTTGTTTTACAAGAAGACGTTAGAATTTAGATATTCAGTTGGCCAGTAGGGAGTGGAAGGGTTGAGGATTATTCTTTCAATTATCTCTAAAAGTGTCTAAATCTGAAATAATTGGACATTATTTTTATGTTTTAAGACTTAATATGATTACAATTTTAGATTTTTTTTCTCGTGCATTTTATTTTATTTATTATTATTATTATTATTTATATGGTTTTCTAGTATAGAAAAATTAAATTATAAGACATTTGAACAGAAATTTAAAGAATAAAAAGTAGCGGCGATGACGAAAAAGTAAAAGCCCATTTCTCTCTCTCTTCTGTTGGGCACATAAAAGTGCCATATTATCAAGTGGTGCAAATAGGCCCAATACGTTATATGTTTCCGTGGGCCTTCAATGTTATGTTTCTGTGGGCCTTCAAATAGGCCCAATACACTATGCGTTTTCGTGGGCCATCAATGTTATGTTTCCGTGGGCCTTCAACGTTAATTTGTCTGTGGGCCTACACTATTGTGTTAACAAGTGACATATTTCTTTGAGTTCTACCATATAGTTCAAGGGGCAATATAGTAAAAGACTGGGTAGTTGATAGACTCTTATTAACAATACGGTACGGTCTAGCACTAGAGAGTTGAATATATTAGTAAATTTTGTTGTAATGTGTTATATTTATTAATACTTTAGGTTTAGGTCGTTATATTTGCAAGGATCCTATAATAGAAGTTTCTTTTGTTATGAAAAACCTATAATAGAAGTTTCTTTTATTATGAACTTTTCAAAACGATGTTTGTTTTCAAAATTTATCAAAAGATTTAAAAAGTTGTTGAAAGCATTAATCGACTAGAAGTTTCAAAAGAGAAGAAAACAACGTTATGCTTAATATCGATATACAACACAGTATATTAGATATATATTTTAAGGCACCAATTAGATTTAAAACAAGCATTCATCAAATATATTGAAAGATTATGAATCAAAACCAAGACTTCAAAATTTGATCGAATCTCTAACTTTAAAGTTACATACATGCTAATTGAGCGATACACATTTTGACCTTAATTTTATAATATTATATAATATTATCAATTAACACATACTTTCTTATTTATAAAAGTTAATTTCATGTATTAATTTAATATATAGATTCATCGATCTATTTCTAGCTCTTAGATAGTTGCTAGTCTAACACATCCCTAAACCTATTCGTCTATTAAAACCGACAAAAAGAAAAAGGAGAGAATAGTATAGAAATTCACATAATTTATAATTTATGTAAAATTATAGCAAAATATAGAGAGAGAAAAAAAAGAAAAAGGAAAAGCATTAAAAGATGTATGGTTTAGGGAAATTCAAAAGGGGTATGAAACGAGTGAAACGATGCCGTTTGGTATGAGAAGGGCCCCACATTGTTGAATGGGATTGAGAGACAGTGGACAGGACATCCCTTTGTGATAATGAAAGGGCCCTTCTTCCTTTTCCCCTCCCCCCATCTTTGGTTTCTTCTCATTATTTTTCTCCATTTTGTTTCTTACCCTTCTTTATTATCCTAACAAATAAATTTTAAAATTAAAAAAAAAAAACCTATTTTTTGAATTATTCTTTTCGAAGTCGTTTAGGTTTTTTGTTTTGTTTTGCTTATTCCCGATTCTCTAAATTACAACACGTTTGAATTCTCCTTCTTGAATTCATTTACGTTCTAGTGAGTGATAACCAATCATTTGATATTATTAATTCTTCTCCTAACTTTAAATTATGAAGGATGCATCTCATTTTAATTCTCAAATAAAAATGTAAATTTTTGGCAGGTTTCCCTGTAATTGAATTAACATTATATATAACTTCACGTGAAGAATATTTGAATTTTAATCATCATAGATATGTAACTTAAACTTTTGACTTATTTATTCTAGAGTTCTCATTTTCGATGTTGGCATCAAATCAACTTTTTCTTTGCTTTTCAGATCATATCTTCTCCAAATAACAAATTTATCATTGTCCGATGTCACGTGAAAAAGACCATATGTGTTTTTGCATGCTTTTAATAAAACGCCGTAAAGTATGATGATAGTTGCAATTATACAATTAAACTTTCAATTATAAAATTGAGTCATCAAACTCATACAAATGTTAAAATTGAATTCTCAAACTTACAAAATTGTAGATATTGTAACAATTGTATAAGTTTGATAGTTCAATTTTCATCCTTTGGACTCTAATTTGTAGACGATAGTAAGTTTGATGGGACCAATTTTAATATTAGTAAAACTTTGAGGTCAAATTTTTAGAATAGAAAATTCGAGGGTGTAATTGCAAATTTGTCATATATATATATATATATATATATATATTTAGTATTTTTTTTTAAAAGGTTAGATTTGATTTGGTAAAAAAGGTAATATAATATTTAAGGAATAAATTTAGTAAGGTGGATAGATGTCCAACATTGACATGTGCTGTGGGATTCTCAAAGATTCAAATTTTTATTATTACAATTTTATTTATAGATCCCAAAAAATTAAAATTAAAATAAAAAAAATCTGCTGATGGAACTGTTACATTTGTACATTCACTATCTGTATCTTATGTCTTATTATTATTATTTTTTTAAAGAAATTATTTATTTATATACTTTGTACATCACACATATTTCACATTTTTCGATACAAACCGTTTTTCTTTAAGCAGTGTTTAAAAAATAATGACAAAATTACTCAAAATATTTACAAAATATAGTAAATTTTCAATTTCTATCGATAGTAGATAATGATAGACACCAATACCCCATTTGTTTCACATGTTTTTTCAAGAGATTTCAAACAGACATTTAATATTTTTTATTATTTATTACTATTAATTTGAATTAATTATTAAATATAAATATATTATTTGTTCTCAACTAATATTTTCCTTCATATTTTATGCTATTGTAACTATTTAATATAAATTATTACGGTTAATTATTAATAATTTATATTAGTTTAATTATTTTTAGTAATTAATTTAATTATGTTTAGTTAAAATGTATTCTTTTATTAACTAAGTAACTAATTAACATGACAATAAATCATTTTATGTTAAATTTAATTGATATCTATCATTTAGTTAATTAATTATTTAGTTTTATTTTTTTACAAATGATTGAATCAAACACAAATATTTAACTTTCAAACATTAATAATCCTGCACATTCAAACACATACATTAATTATCCTAGACATTCAAATCTCAAATATTTAATATCTATATTCATGAAACAATATCTGCGATTCAAACGACTTCTAATAGATTTCTATCAATATCTATCATTGTCACCGATAGAAGTCTATTAGTGACTATCATTTATAAAATCTGAAATTTTATTATATTTTATAAGTATTTTGGTTTATTTTGTTATATTTAAGAATGTGTCTCTCACACACACAAAACTTATTGTAGAGTTATTATGCTGTCTAATTATAATTAGGAGTGTTAATTAAATTCAACTACATTCATCCATTTGTGTTAGATTAAAAGTGGGTTGATCCATAAAATTTTTGTTTTCTTTTGTTATTTTTGAAATATTGATTCAAACTAATATATATATATATATATATATATATAGACAATAATTAATTGGGTTTTATTTGTTCCTATCATCATAATAAATATATTATTTGCAATTAATGTTAAATACTAATTTGAAACTCTTCTATTTACAACCCAATTTTAAAAATATTTACTATATTGTTTTCTTTTTCTTACTATAACTACACATCTTTTTGTTTAAAAAAATAAATTATTCGGAACTATTTTTTTCCCTAATAAAATTAGCCTAAAGACAAAGTGGAAAAAGATAAATTAAAGATTAAATTACAAGTTTAATTCTTGAATTTTTAATGCCGTGTTTATAAAGTGTTTAATAAATTTTTGAAGTTTTAGATTCGTATCTATTTAGTTATTGCACTGTAACAAATATCTAACACAGGTTTTTAAACAATCGTTATCTAAATTTCCAATTTTTGTTTCTAATAGATCATTGATCGGGTTTACATTTTTTTTTTCAAATTCACATACTTTCCACATATATATATATATATATATATATATATAAAAGTTAGGGTTCTACTAAACATAAATTTCATATTTATGTATACTAGATCAATTAGTTTAAGAACATTTTAAAAAATTTAATAGACACTAAATTAAAGGACCAGCTAAATACTTCATAAAATTTAAGAATATATTAGACATAAATTAAAAATTAAAGGACGTTATGACACAAACTTAGAAGTTTAGACCTTGTTTGGTAACCATTTGGTTCTTTATTTTTTGTTTTTTGTTTTTTGTTTTTTAGAATTAAGCTTATAGACATAGACACTACTTATATCTCCAAATCTCTTCATTTGTTTTACATTTTACCAAAAATCCAGTCAAAATTTGAAAATTAAGAAAAAATAATTTTTAAAAAGTTGTTTTTGTTTTTGAATTTAGCTAAGAATTCAACCCTTGAACTTAAGAAATATGCGAATCATTGCTAGAAACGTAGAGAAAAAATGTTTAATTTTGAATAACAAAAAACAAAATGTAATTGTCCTGAGTTTAGGAAGGAAATATGAATGAATCAATAGAATGATCTTAGGTTATAAAATCATGATTAAGAAAGACTTAAAAAATTGAAAGTTGCTATCTATACCAACAAGATGTGGTAAGCTTGGAGCAATCAATCCTATGTTAGGTGACCTCTAGAGAATTTTTCTATGATGCATGTTAGTGAGTCCTAAAAAGACTCGTAATGGTTTTTGAAGACAACTTTCACCCTAATAAAATCTTTAAAACAATCAAGGATGATGTAGTCGGATCGCAAAAGATGCAAGAGAATGTCGGGACCATCCGTTGTTGAATCTAGATTCCAAATCTTGGATATGGGGTATTACAAAAAAAGAAAAAAAAAAACCTTAAAAACATCATTTTATAATTTATGGGAGATTAAGAAATAAATAATTATCATAAAACAAAGAAAATTAGTTAGGGTTTAGAGTGTTTGGTTTACATCATGGTGGTATCTCTTTAGGGTCCACTAAATCTTGACCACATGGGTGGTTCTTTATCAATGATTTTCCCATCTCTTCTTTCTTTATTTCATTGTCACAACTTAATTAAGTTTATGTTTGGCCACAAAAAAATAATATTGTAATTACTACAAATTACTAATTTTATTTATTATTTGATTTATTTATTTTTATATATTTTTTTTATTTTAATGAAATATTAAAAGTCCCTTTTTTGAGGATTGGGTTTCATTTCAATGTGTTCTTATGAAAGCTTTCCTAAAAATCTAAATTTTTTTTCTTTAAATTATAATTTTCTTTTAGAGTTATTGTATCTTTAAATTGTTTAAATCAATTAAATTTAATTTTAATTTTATCTTTACTATTGAATAACTAATAAATATTTTGCTTTCTAAAAAAGATTTTTTTTTGTTTGTAAAAATGTCACTATATATATCATTATTATAAATAGATAGTGACGTGGATTTGACCAAAGTATTTATTTTTTTTCTTATTAAGAGGCTTTATTTTGCTAAATGAAAATTTAAAATTTAAGAAATATTTTAATAATCATATGATTTTTTATTTTATTTTTTAAAAATTAAGCGTATAAAATACTATTTCTAAATAAACTATCACGTTTTGTTATCTTCATTGTAACATTATTTTTTCAAAATCTATGTTAATTTCGTATAAAAAAAAGATTTTATTCCTAAATTTTGGCATGGTCGAAAAACTAACGTCGACTGATAGATCGATATTCACATGATTAAAATCATTTGGGATTTTTTTTCAATAAAAATCAATGATTATATATTATTTAATTTTAGAAGAGTATTATTATTATTATAATTTGAAAAATAACATAATAAGATTATAGTATGTTAAATTAATGGAGAAGCAAAGTTTTAATTTAAGATTGGTCAAAGGAAAAATAATTGATATAATTATTTTAATAGTGATTTGAGTAATTAATATGATATTATTGGAAGATGGAAGTAATTTGGCCATTTGAGGGTTCATTACACATTTACACTCGAAGCTAATAATGCAATAACGCTTCCTTAATATTCCACCTCTTCATTATTCACTTCATTCCTCTCATTAAAAAAATTTAATGAGCCAAAAACACTTTTTCACTAACAAAAATCACTTTTGTATAAAAATATGGTGTTTGACAACCTAAAGATAGTAATTTAAAAAAAATAAGAAACCAAACAAAATTGATTTTTGAAGTATTAACTCTCTAGTGATTCTTGAAAAATGATTAACCGAAAATTATCACTTAATTTTATATTGTTTTTGAGATACCCAAAATACCCTTCTTTTAGTAATTTGATAGTTTTAGAATCAATTTTGGTATCAAACATGATGATTAAAAATCAATTTTAAACATATGAAAAATGACTTTTAAGAGTTTGTTAGACATAAATTTGATTTTTTTGAAATTAAATTTACAAAATCAATTGTACCTAAATAATTTGTTTTTTTCTAAAATCACTACTTAAACTATCACTCCCAAACACACCTCTAAATTTTAAATGTTTTTTTTTAATTTCATACAAAAATAAATCATGAGAAACTTAAATGAATCAATTTAGACAATTTCTTAAGATTACTTAATTTGAAAATCGTTAATGTATCTATTTTTATATATGTATAGACTTTTTCAAACATGCACATTAAGAAAATGAATGATTAAAATTGATTTTTTAATTTTTTTTATATAAATGACTATTTTATTCTAATTTTTAAAAATATTTTCCCCTTTAATTAAATTACAAGTTGAATTTGGCAAATTTCTTTTAAAAAAAAGTTTAATTTTGGAAAGCATTTAATTTTATATTTATTATTTTAATTTCAAGTTTAGTTTTAGGCCAACCAACCAATACTCTTTATGTTATTTTTTATTTTTTTGTAAATAAAATTGGATAAAGCAACATTGGATCATATAGTTAAATAATATTTATTAATTTGAGATATAAAGTTTCCTTTTGAAAAAGGAGATATAAAGTTTCCAATACAATTATTTTATATGTTGTAATAGTAATTTTTGTAATTTACATTTCATATTTTATTTTCTATTATAATTGAATCTAATTTAAATATTATAACCTTTTTAGGTAGACAATAAAGTACGACCATGACAAAGATAATGATATTATTAGTCTCTAATTAATCTTTCTATCTATTTTTCTAATCTAGCATAAAGTATAGATCGACGATTTTGATCTGTTGTTTGAATTCTTCCATCACATTGTACTAAGAAAACGATCAAAGTAAAATATTCTCGAGGACGACAGTTTTACGTAAATAAAGATTTATTTATTTATTTTAATTTTGTTCTAATGTCGATAGTATTAACTAAATTTGTTGAAGCAATTGTACAAAGAGATGACCTTCATAGCAGCTATAGACTTTGGAGTTATTCTTATTCCATCTTTATATTTGAAAATTGATTATTCGATTGTTTGTTTATGATTCCATCGTAATACTTGATTTAGTAAATAAAATTGTTTGTTCTTTAGTTGTTCGACGAGGATCTTTCCAATAAGAATCTCTTTTATAATATCATAGGACATTAAGTATATTTGTTCTATATTTATATGTAAGAAAATAGAGAAAAATAGGTATTTCAAATAGTTTAATAAGTTAAGAAAAAATTCTAAAATTATTTTTATAGTCAATAATGTTGGATAGCTTAGGACATATAATCAAAATTAAATCGAATCTCTCTAGAAAAGTCAGTTTGTTTATTTCGTGATAGCTTGCTTTAGTTTTCTTACATAACTTTTGTTATTGAGCTAGTCCTACGTTTTACACGTCTCTGATGATTTACACGAGGTAATCACTCACTCTTAAAAACTACTAAAACTAAAGGAAAAAAATCCAATGAAAAACGTTTAGGAAAGGTGCGGAAAAATATTGCAACTTTTAAAAGTATAACAACATTTTTTTGAAATACTTTAGGGGCCCACCTCAACTTTCTCACCCTTGTCGAGCTATCAAGGAAGTTCATTGTTAGTCTACCTCCTCCTAGATTTTTCAAGTGACTTCTGTCGCGGTTTTTTAAATAAATGGTAATTTATTAGACATTTGGACAATTGTTTATGATTTAAATTGTGATTTTGCTTACTGTTTTCCTTTGTGAGGATTCATTATGCTCGTTAAGACCATGAGAATGTTGAGGGAATCACTAGAACCATTGAAGCTAATCCCCTGATCCTTTATAATCTCATGATCTGGAAAGCTACATACGATAGTGAGATTGAAGTCTTCCTGTATTCTTTTAGTCTTTTTCGGGGGGAGGGGAGGGGGGGGGGGGGGAACTGGAAACAACAACATCAAGCAACACAATCAACTCACACCCAACAAGATGGGAGAGTCAAACCGATAAGTCATCTGTTTAAAAACAATCACCAGAATTAGAAAACGCAAAATAGGTGACATCTTGAATCACCACTCCTAAAACAAATTTAATTTAGTACATCCTTGGATTCTTTTTAGTCAATTACAAGCGAAACTCCACTCCTTATGTTATAGTTTACCATCCTCGTCCATTTTGCCTTTTCTTCGATTTAGATTGAAGATCACCTTTTTCAATTGTATTCTACATTTCTACTCTTTGTCAATTTTCCTTCCCCTTATCAATTTGTACTAAAAAAAAAAAAAATTCTTTTGAAATAAATGAGAAAATTCAAAAGTAATTTTAATAATTAAAAAAAAAGGAAAAAGAAAAAAAAAATTGTGCTTGGGGAGGAAAGAAAGTGGGGGCGTTGGCTTATTGTCATTCGCTTTTGTTCCAACCGATTCCCAATCACCCGCGCTTTTATGACATTTCTATTTATTCATTTATTTATTTATTATTTCACAAATTATAAATTAAAAATACAAGAAATAAAGAAAGAGACACTGAAGAGGAAAAAAATAAAATAAAATAAATAAATAAATAAAAACACAAAAAGATAGGAAAATTAAAAAAAAAAAAAAAAACTGCACACATCACACATGGAGGAGTGGAAGCGAAAAGACTGAGACTTTGACACTGCTTCTATCTCTATTCTTTTTCTCTCAAGCTGCCGTTTTTTTTTTCTTCAGATTTCAGTTCTTTTGTAGTTCATACTTACCCAATTCCCAGTTCATCAGCCCCAAGTTGAGGTACATTTTCAATTTCCACTTCGAAAACGATGTTTTTCTTGCCCTAGATTCTGTGACGCTACTTCTGATCCGATCTCCGTACTTTATTTTATTCATTTTTGTTTTGTTTTGTTTAGTTTCTAAATCTGAATTTCTTCTTCTTTTGTTGCTGTTTTAAGAAATTGGGTTACTGGGTTTCAGAGATCTTTTACTGATTCAGCTTTGATCTGCTTGTTGTGGTTGCTGTTTTGCAGTGGATTTGTTCTGATGTTGGTTTGTCGGTGAAAGATCACACTTAACTGAGGTTGCTTCTTTTTGGATTTTGGAGGAAATAGATTTTCTGGGGTGTTTGGAGATGGAATTGAATTGGGTAGTGGGATAATTGGGGTTTTGATGCTTCTGAGTCGGAAGAAGCGGCCTCCGACTTGTGGTGGACGGGGGAAGTTTTTGGGGTTATGCTTCTTCTGCATCAGGGAGATCGAACGAACGAATCTTTTAACATTTCTGGATTTTGGATCTACGGAAGAGTTAACAATTTGATCTTTAACCCTGTGTGCATGTATGCCTTGTGGTATTTTGGAATTTGGATTTTCAGTTATTTCCGTTAGATACTTGTAGTTTAAACTCGTTTATGAGTTTATCATTGCTATGTAACTGCAACTTAAAAGTATAGTTGAGGAGTTTTGAGGTTTAATGCTTCAACTTGCAGGTGAGCCGGGTGAAAGTTGAGGCAGTGAATTCATGAAATGTCGAAGTCCCCTGCCACAGAACAAATTGAGTCCCTGTCACCTTCTACTTCTAGCCCTCGGTAGGTTTTGTTTCTTTCTTCCTTCTTCCTCTCTGCTTGTTTGTGGCAATTGGTTTTATTAATGGAAAATATGACAATAGATCAACGTTATGGTATATAAATAATAGAATTTTAAAGCAGTTTATTTGTCTTCAACTATATGCAAGTGCCAATTATCAACTCTTAGTAAAACTAAAATATATTTCATTATTGTTTAAATGAACCTTATGGTCGTAAGGTACTGAGCATGGATATTTCCAATTATCAGGGAAAATAATGGAGCAGCAATTATGGATGATCCAGAAACTACGATGGCCACTGTTGCTCAGCTTATTGAGCAACTTCATGCAAGTATGTCTTCGTCACAAGAGAAAGAACTTATTACAGCACGCCTTCTGGGAATTGCTAAAACACAAAAGGATGCTAGAACAATTATCGGCTCTCATTCTCAAGCTATGCCTTTGTTCATCAACGTCCTCAGAACTGGGTCTTCGGTCGCAAAAGTTAATGTTGCGAGAACTCTAAGTGTTTTATGCAAAGATGATGAACTACGGTTGAAAGTGCTTCTTGGTGGGTGCATCCCGCCGTTGCTCTCACTCTTGAAATCTGAATCAATTGAGGCTAGTAAGGCCGCAGCTGAGGCAATCTATGAAGTTTCTTCAAGCGGTCTTTTGAATGATCGCGTTGGTATGAAGATATTTGTCACAGAAGGTGTGATACCCACCTTATGGAACCAACTAAATCCAAACAATAGGCAGGACAAAGTTGTAGAGGGATTCGTTACTGGATCTTTGAGAAATCTTTGTGGAGACAAGGATGGTTATTGGAAAGCCACACTTGAGGCTGGGGGAGTGGATATCATTGTTGACCTTCTATCTTCTGACAGTGCAACTGTTCAGTCAAATGCAGCTTCTCTTCTAGCACGCCTAATGTTGGCCTTCAGTGATAGCATAGCTAAGGTTATAGAATCTGGAGCTGTGAAAGCTTTGCTTGGGCTTGTAAGTAAGAAAAATGATATTTCTGTCCGTGCAAGTGCTGCTGATGCTCTGGAGGCTCTCTCATCAAAGTCAACTGGGGCCAAAAAAGCAATTGTGGACGAGGAAGGTATTCCAGTACTTATCAGGGCAGTAGTTGCCCCTTCTAAAGAGTGCATGCAGGGTAAACATGGCCAGTCTCTACAGGAGCATGCAACACGAGCACTGGCCAATCTTTGCGGTGGGATGTCTGCACTAATACTTTATCTAGGAGAACTTTCACAATCCCCTCGCCTTTATGCACCGATTGCTGATATAGTTGGAGCACTTGCATACACTCTAATGGTTTTTGAGAAGTCCAGTGATGAGGACCCCTTTAATGCTACCAAAATAGAAGATATTCTTGTAACACTTCTAAAGCCTCACGATAATAAGTTAGTTCAGGAGCGTGTCCTTGAAGCAATGGCTAGTCTATATGGTAATATATATTTCTCAGAATGTTTAAAAGATGCAGAAGCAAAAAAGGTGCTTATTGGACTTGTAACTACTGCTGCTACTGATGTGCAAGAGTACCTGATTCCATCTCTGACTAGTTTATGTTGCAATGGGGTTGGCATCTGGGAAGCCATTGGCAAGAGAGAAGGAGTTCAGTTACTTATATCATTACTGGGGTTGTCAAGTGAGCAACATCAGGAATATGCTGTTCAGTTGCTGGAAATCTTGACTGACCAGGTAGATGACAGCAAGTGGGCTATCACTGCTGCGGGTGGAATTCCTCCATTGGTTCAGTTATTAGAGACTGGTTCCCACAAGGCAAGGGAGGATGCAGCACATATTTTGTGGAATTTGTGCTGTCACAGTGAAGATATTCGAGCTTGTGTTGAAAGTGCAGGTGCTATCCCGGCATTTTTATGGCTTTTAAAAAGTGGTGGATCAAGGGGCCAGGAAGCCTCTGCTATGGCACTTTCAAAACTTGTTCAAACTGCTGATTCTGCTACTATAAACCAGCTATTAGCTATGCTCTTAGGAGATTCTCCAAAAGAAAAGGCTAATATAATTCAAGTTTTAGGTCACGTGCTTACTATGGCGTCATATGAGGATTTTGTACATAGAGATTCTGCGGCTAATAAGGGTCTGAGAACTCTTGTTCAAGTTCTCAACTCATCAAATGAAGAAACTCAAGCCCATGCTGCTTCTGTTCTAGCAGACTTATTTAGCTCAAGGCCTGATATTTCTGATAGTCTTGCAACTGATGAGATTGTACATCCTTGTATGAAGCTCTTGGCTAGCAATACTCAAGTTGCCACTCAATCTGCTCGAGCATTGGCTGCTCTCTCCCGACCCAGCAAGAGAAAAGCAATGAATAAGATGTGCCATATTGCTGAAGGGGATGTCAAGCCCCTGATTAAGTTGGCTAAAACATCTTCTGTTGATGCTGCTGAAACTGCAGTTGCTGCCCTGGCCAATCTTCTGTCTGATTCTCAAATAGCTGCAGAAGCTCTAGCAGAAGATGTTGTCTCAGCTCTAACTAGGGTTTTGGGAGAAGGAACTCCAGTTGGTAAGAAGAGTGCAGCTCAAGCCCTTCATCAATTGTTGAACCATTTTCTACCTGGTGAAGTGTTTGCAAGTGAAGCTCAGTGTCGTTTCATTGTCCTTGCTCTAGTTGACTCCTTAAGGTCTATAGATTTAGATGAGAACAATGTTGTAGATGCTTTAGAAGTAATTTCACTCTTAGTTAGCACCAAGCTAGGAGCTAGCTTGGCATATGCACCATGGTCTGCCTTGGCTGAGGATCCTTCAAGCTTGGAACCACTTGTATACTGTCTTGCCGAGGGACCATCTCCACTCCAGGACAAGGTCATTGAAATTTTGTCAAGACTATGTGGAGACCAACCTGTTGTTTTAGGTGATTTGTTAGTTGCAAGATCAAAATCACTTGATTCTCTTGCTAGTAAAATAATAACATCTTCAAATCCAGAAGTAAAGTCAGGAGGGGCTGCATTACTCATTTGTGCTATGAAGGAGCACAAACAGCAGTCAGTGGGAGCGCTTGACTCGTTTGGATGTCTTAAACTACTCATACATGCTTTAGTGGGTTTGATCAAACAAAATTCTACTTATTCCTCTCCAGATATTGAAGTTATGACCCATAGAGGTTTTATTAAACGAAGTACTTTTCTAGATGGAGATGGGTTCGATGCTTCTGACCCAGCCACAGTCATGGGAGGTACCATTGCCCTCTGGTTGTTGTCAATAATTGCTTCTTTTAATGTGGAGAACAAGGTTGCTGTTCTGGAAGCTGGAGGACTTGAGGCCCTGTCTGACAAGCTTGGTAGCTATACTACAAATTCACAGGCAAGTCATTTGTTAACTTGAATGTTCACTCCTCGTAGAAATCATTATATATTTCCAATTGTTTTCTCCCTTCTGTTGTTCTGCTGTTACTGTGTCGGTGAGCAGACTTTTATATTCGTTGAGAACGGAAGTTATTATTTTTGCTCACTGTGACCCAAAATTTGAGAAAATATGCTATGTAGGGAATATTTGTGTTCTTTTTTTCTTCTTTTCTGGAAGAATTGATTTTATACTAATGGTATGTATCCTGCCTGCAATTACATCAACTGTAAATGTCTTTGCTCTAAACCATAAGTATCATTTTCAAGGGAATGTCTTTCACGTAAATAGTTTTTGCCACTTTCCCTTTCATCACCTCTTATGGAGTAAGAATAACAACTTAAAAAGAACATTTTTTGGACATCATTGATAAGGTATGCAGTGAAGGATGATAGGTCCTCTTTTTTGATGAGCTTGAATCATAAACAACATCAGTGATCTATTTATCAAGGCCTGAGTGGTGCACGTACTTAGCATGTGTGTCTAAGTGTCTTGCTGCTATGTTTTCATTTATACTGGATTCTTTTAGGTTTGATATGTGATATCGTTGTAACAGGCAGAATTGGAGGATATGGAGGGTATATGGATCAGTGCCCTACTCCTAGCAATCTTGTTCCAAGATGCAAGTGTGGCCTCATCCCCTGCAACCATGAGTATTATTCCTTCACTTGCTTTTCTGGCAAGATCTGAGGAGGTGAATGATAAATTCTTTGCTGCACAGGCAATAGCAAGTCTTGTTTGTAATGGTAGCAAAGGAGTAAATCTTGCCATTGCAAATTCTGGTGCAATTGTTGGGTTAATTACTCTAATTGGGTTTGTGGAGTCAGATATGCCAAACCTTGTTTCTTTGGCAGATGAGTTTTCTTTGACACGGAAACCAGATCAAGTTGTTCTTGAGCGTCTGTTTGAGATTGAAGAAATTAGAATTGGGTCAACTGCACGCAAAACTATACCTCTTCTAGTTGATCTTTTGAGACCATTACCAGATAGACCCGGTGCTCCTCCTGTTGCTGTTCAACTCTTGACCTGTATCGCTGATGGAAATGACGCAAATAAATTAATGATGGCTGAAGCTGGAGCTGTGGATGCTTTGACAAAGTACCTGTCTTTGAGTCCGCAAGACTCAACAGAGGCCATAATATCTGATCTCTTGAGAATTTTATTTAGCAACCCTGATCTTATTCGTTATGAGGCATCGGCCAGTTCCTTGAATCAACTTATAGCCGTGCTGCGTCTAGGATCAAGAAGTGCAAGATTCAGTGCTGCAAGGGCTCTTTTTGAACTTTTTGATTGTGAGTACATTAGGGATTCTGAACTAGCCAAGCAGGCTTTCCATCCATTAGTTGACATGCTCAATGCCACATCAGAAAGTGAGCAAGGTGCCGCTCTTTCTGCATTAATTAGATTGACTTCAGGATATTCTTCAAAAACAGATCTCCTGAATGATGTGGAAGGAACTCCTCTTGACAGTTTATGCAAAATTTTAATAACTTCGTCATCCTTGGAGCTAAAGACAAATGCTGCAGAACTATGTTTTGTGCTGTTTGGTAATATTAAAGTAAGAACAAATCCAATCGTTTCTGAATGCATACAGCCACTCATATTTCTGATGCAGTCAGATTCAAGTGCAGCAGTAGAGTCTGGGGTATGTGCACTTGAAAGATTGTTGGATGATGAACAACAAGTCGAGCTCACTTTACCCTATGACATTGTGAACCTCCTTGTTAGTTTGGTCTCTGGAACTAATTATAGATTGATTGAAGCTAGCATCTGCTCTCTCATAAAGTTGGGAAAAGATCGGACTCAACTCAAAATGGATATGGTTAAGGTTGGGGTCATTGATAATTGCCTCGAGTTACTGCCAGATGCTCCTAGTTCACTATGCTCCTCAGTGGCGGAACTATTTCGCATTTTAACAAATAGTAATGCAATTGCCAGGAGTTCTGATGCTGCAAAAATAGTAGAACCTCTTTTTTTGGTTTTGCTTCGTCCAGATTTTAATTTGTGGGGTCAGCACAGTGCCTTGCAAGCTCTTGTAAATATTTTGGAGAAACCGCAAAGTCTCGTGACTCTTAATCTTACCCCTAGCCAAGTTATTGAGCCTCTGATTTCATTTCTTGAGTCTCCATCCCGTGCTGTCCAGCAGCTCGGCACAGAGTTATTATCTCATCTTCTTGCACAAGAGCATTTCCAGCAAGATATTACAACTAAGAATGCAGTTGTGCCACTTGTTCAACTTGCTGGGATTGGAATATTGAATCTACAGCAAACAGCTATAAGGGCATTGGAAAAAATATCCACTAGCTGGCCTAAGTCTGTTGCTGATGCTGGAGGTATTTTTGAGCTTTCTAAGGTTATTATACAAGAGGACCCTCAGCCTCCTCACGCTCTGTGGGAATCAGCCGCCATGGTTTTGTCTAATGTTTTGCGATTCAATGCTAAGTATTATTATAAAGTTCCTGTGGTTGTTCTCGTGAAAATGTTGCATTCAACTGTGGAGAGCACTATCACAGTGGCTCTCAGTGCTTTGGTTAATCATGAAGGTAATGATACATCAAGTGCTGAGCAAATGGCAGAAGCTGGTGCTATAGATGCATTGGTGGACCTTCTAAGATCTCATCAATGTGAAGAAGCCTCTGGAAGGTTACTTGAAACTTTATTTAATAATGTCAGAGTGCGAGAGATGAAGGTTTCCAAGTATGCGATAGCACCCTTATCACAGTATTTATTAGATCCACAGACTAGATCCCAGCCTGGCAAGCTTCTCGCAACTTTAGCCCTGGGAGATCTGTCACAGCATGCGGGACATGCAAGAGCTAGTGACTCTGTATCTGCTTGTCGTGCATTGATAAGCTTGCTTGAAGATGATGCAACAGAAGAAATGAAAATGGTGGCTATTTGTGCTTTGCAAAACTTTGTCATGCACAGTAGAACAAATAGGCGAGCAGTTGCTGAAGCGGGTGGAATATTGGTTGTTCAGGAGCTTCTTTTGTCTCCAAGTCCAGAAATTTCTGGTCAGGCAGCATTGCTGATAAAATTCTTGTTTTCTAATCACACATTACAGGAATATGTATCGAATGAGCTCATCAGATCTTTGACAGGTAGTTTAAGCCTCGAACTGTTAAATCTCTTTTTCTACTAAATATTGGGCTTTGGTTTACTTTATATTTAATCATTAGTGCTTTAGAAATTATCTAATGAACATAAGCTCTTTGTTTATACGGAGGATAACACCTTGTTTAGAGGTTAAGTTACTTCAAGGCAGGAAACATTTAGTATCACTTTTCCTGAGGGGATGTTAATCTTTTTCTAATGCTTTTTTTTATTATGCAGCTGCATTAGAGAGGGAATTGTGGTCTACTGCAACTATCAATGAAGAGGTTTTAAGAACCTTGAATGTCATATTCACCAACTTTCCCAAACTCCACGTTTCTGAAGCAGCTACTCTTTCCATACCTCATCTGATTGGAGCTCTAAAGTCTGGTAATGAGGCAGCTCAAGAAACTGTTTTGGATACGTTATGTTTGCTAAAGCATTCTTGGTCATCCATGCCAATAGACATCGCAAAGTCTCAAGCTATGATTGCAGCTGAGGCCATTCCTATACTTCAAATGCTGATGAAAACTTGCCCTCCTAGTTTTCATGACAGAGCAGATAGCCTTTTGCATTGCTTACCAGGTTGTCTGACTGTTATTATTAAGCGCGGAAATAACTTAAAACAGACGATGGGAAGTACAAATGCTTTCTGTCGATTGTCTATCGGGAATGGCCCTCCTCGACAAACAAAGGTAATTAAGCTATGCTAGGACTCTCTTAAAATCATTTATTTTCTTGTTTCCATGTGATGCCTAAGCCAAATGCATCTTGGCAGAATTCTCAGTTCTGGTTATTAGAAAATAGAATTTACTTAATTTTTTCTTCTAATTTGTGGGGTTTGAGCTAAAGTTGATTTCTGGCTCATGGTCAGGTCGTTAGCCACAGTACATCTCCAGAATGGAAAGAAGGATTTACTTGGGCATTTGATGTGCCTCCAAAGGGGCAAAAGCTGCACATCATTTGCAAAAGCAAAAGCACTTTTGGGAAGGTAAGTACCCCTCCAGTAGTATGCTCTCAATTATTTCTAGCTGATAGAAGAATTGCCCATTTTATGTCCGCTAAACTTTTAAATCTTAAGACAAACTAGGGCCAGTAAAATTGCCCCTTTGACACTGTTCGTTTTCCGTTATAATTTTTGGATTCTTGGCGATTATAAACCCTTTTTCACATATTCGACGTATAGGAAGAGTAGTTCGATGACATGATTGGGATCTGTTTAGTGTTGCACACAACCTCATAATCAACTGGCACCATCTTAAAGCAACAACACAACCTTTGATTACCTTAGTTCTAATATGATAATATTGGTCCTTTGCAGTCTACTCTGGGAAGAGTGACTATCCAGATCGACAAAGTTGTAACAGAAGGATTGTACAGTGGATTATTCAGCTTAAATCACGACGGAGACAAAGATGGGTCTTCACGAACACTCGAAATCGAAATTATATGGTCAAACAGAATATCAGATGAAGAACTATGATATGTTGGGATTGGGATTAGTAACATAAAAGCTATTAATATGAGGCTGAGGAGGTAAGTTTGCTTGTAATTATTATTCATCATATCATTCATATATATGGAAGTTTCAATTTTGTAGCATGGAAAAGAAAAAAAAGGAAAAAGAGACTACATTAAAATATGCAAAGTGTAAATTATATTTTGTTTAAATCTCCTGAGAAAATGTGTGGAGAAGAAAAAGAAAAGGAAGGGGATTCCCACTAAAAGAAGGGTACTTAGAGTTTTGTTGTTGTACAGTCTTTTGCTTTTAGTTTTTTTTTTTTTTTCTATAGAAAGAATGCTACAAATTACAAAGAAACTACATTATGTGAACAAAAAAGTGGGTTTCTGCTTTCGCACAAAGTGCTTTATTTCAATGATACAACGGATATTTACTCTATAATTTCTAATTCCCCTCTACTTCTTTGTTTATTATTATTATTTTTAATTGAGCTCGATCGAAACTGACCAATCAGTAAGGAGGGGGATTTTTTTTTTATTTTTATTTTTATAATAACACCAGAATATTTTTTTTTATAATAATACTACTCTTATCTTATTAATTGATCATTCGTTGTGTTGTGTCGGATAGTACGAGGAACAAGAATAAGTATCATGGTTGTTTTTTTTTTCTGAGACTGAAATGGAGAATATCCTAATTGGAGATGTAAATTTTCTCATCTCCTTTTTGGGTGGAAGGTAATAAAATAAAAATGGGTTGGATTTAAACTTAGGCCAAGTTGATTACTCATTCATAAAACATATGAATCAGTAAAGTTTGTTTTAATTACATTTGTTGGTGTTTAGCAACATTCTCTGCTGAATTCGATTATTATCAGATGATTATGTGGAACCCATTACTCCTTTTGTGTGAAAACCTTTTGAGGACTTACCCTCACACACCATCGGTTACTGATTGATGATTGATTATATGGTTTATGTAAACAAGTTTATGTAAACAACCTCAATTTCCTTTGTAATTGAGGTCTATTGATTGATACATCAATATCAACCCATTATAATTTGGATCAGTTTTAATTAAGTATGAAAATCAATATCAAGGAATTTCATTTCAGTGGATCTCGTCCAACCTATTAATTCATCCATGTAAATCCAAATTTTTTTGCATCCATATTATTATCGAAGTTCAAATTCTCATCCCACACGTCCAACTCAGATGAAATAAATAATAAATTAAAGTTCATTTGTAGAACTTAACCATTTTCATTTCCAAAATTCAAATGTTCAACAACCTACAACCTGAATTCCTATCATATTTGATTATTCACTTACCTATATGTATGTTTCATTAAACATTGTTAAACTCTTTGCTAATTGATATGTGAAATATCTTGAAGTTAGAAGTTTAAGGTACCGCACTTCTACTTGTTCTGCTAAATAAAACTACTTTTCTGCGGTTGTTTGAAAACAAACCTAAAATAAATCAGTATAACAAGATTCTATCAAAATCATCATTTTATTATTTTTGTATAAACCCTTCGAATACAAGAGCTATAATATATACCTTTGGCCAGTAATTGATTGTTCTCTTGAGTAGAACACTTCTCCAGCCATTACCCACCTTCAATAGCAAAACTTATCAATTGATGAAGATGAAATATCAAAAGTTCATGCACTATACAAATGAAAGTGCATCACATACTTTCATTTCTTGGGAGGCCTACTACAGTTTGCAGAAGCCCAACCGATTTGCTGTCTCTCGTTGTCATAAACCATCATTTTATCAAGCATTGAGATATCTGTACATGAATAATGGGGGGGAAAATGAAGTTGAAATGATGGAAGAAAACTTATTAAAGAAGATCCAACTGTGTTTCTCAATATCTTACCTCCAATCAGGTTAACATTTCCCAATCCTACTTGGGACCCATTCAAAATTCCCAAGCAAACATTACCTAAATTCTGTAAAACTAAAAAGGAGCTTGTTAAAATTGGTTAGTTTAAAATTTTAGTCCCTATGATTTAGAAAAAGTTAGAATTTAGTTCTTATGGGTTATAATTAGATTTTAGTCCCTATAGTTTGTAAGACCTTCATAAATTGTCTTTATGGTAGGGGATTATTTATGAGAATTTTGTCAAACCATACGACAAATTATGAGGTTTTATCAAACTACATAAACTAAATTCTAACTTTTGAAATCACAGAGACTAAACTCTAACTAAACCAAATTCATAATTTAACCGTTAAGATCTGTGTGCAACAAATGAGAGTATAAGCCTCCAACCCTTATGCTCGTTTTGGTTCACAAGTGTTATATTTTGTTGGTAACACATGGTTCCATTCCGTTAATTATGGATAAGAAAACTAGATATCGGGGAAACTTACACTGATAATTAGATAAGCTTCAGGTGGTATTTGGAACTGAACATTCTTGGAGTTTCCGAAGCTCAAGGCCAAGGGCTTGAAAAAGTTTCTCACATCAGCCACTGATTTGAAAGCTTTTGAGCCTTTCCAGCACATCGGAAGGGTCTTATCTTCAGGTGCATCTCTTAAAGGTTGTCCTTTCAAACCATTCCTCAACTGGGATGTCATTTCAGATTATTAGTTTCTTTCTACAAACTCCTACTTCTGATGATATCTCATTCAACACATTCATAACTGTAACAATAATTTCTTGTCACTTACTCACCAGATTCAGTAATGCTCCATAAACTTGAGAGTTGAAGTAAGTGTAAGAGCTTCCACTGTCAAAAGTTAGTATAAGGCCTCTAATTCCAACAGGCTTCCCACCAAAATAAACCTCTGCAGGTCCAGCCGAGTACTTCCTGCGGTTGACATCAAATACAAGTTCAATCACAACTACCCAAAGCTTTAAGAAACACTAATCAATGTCAAAAGTTATCAGAATTGCTCGAGGAGGCTTCTTACTGACCCTCCCGGAGTGCGTAAAATCGGCGTCCACGACATCCCTGAAGATGGTACAAGGTCTCCTCCAAAGAATAGAAATCCTCCCCCTTGTCCGCTGAAACAGTGCCCGAGTACGTTGCGTACATGACTGACAGCGCTTAGCTGAGTTGCCATGGTAGCTTTACTATTTCCAAGCCCAAGTACACCAGCCGTCGAAGGAGACGGTTGCGAACCGCCATTATGCTGATCATATCCACAACTGCAGAAAAAGAATCATATGCAAGAAAGATTGGTACTAAGTTTCCTTCACTGTTGGCAGGCCAAACTAAACAATCAAAACTACCAAAAGAACACGCAATTCTATACAAACCCAAAGCCCAAATTGGGAGCTAAGATAGTTCCATTAGTGAGTCTCAAAGGAACAGGATCTTTGACCAATACACCAATGGATGATCCATGGTCAGCATACTCAACCTCATAGTCACATTGATCATTTGGGTTCTTACAAGGGGACTTGCTTGCGGAGAAAAGTGCCGCACACAATGGTTCTCCACAACGCACAACGTTATTATGCGGTTTATAGAGCCTATCACGAGGCTACAAAAGTATAGAAACAGCTATTCAAAATCAAAAGAAAAGAGAGAAACTATCAAATAAAAACTCGATTTAATTCGAATCCAACTAACCAGAGTGCAGCCAGTACAAGGAGCATCACATTGAACCCAAGTTAGATCACTCCCAGTGTCAATATCCAGTTCAAAAACCTTTGGCGGATTGCCAATAGTAACAGAAACCGTAAAATGCCTGCAGATTATTCCAACCCCATTATCGATAAAATTTCAACAAAATAAAAATCGAGCAAGAAAGTAGTAGAAACACAAACCCTAGAGGGTAAACATTCCCTTTGACGGGAAACAAGATGGAGGAATCAAAAGGATTGACCACCGCCGATGACTTCCAGTCGGCGAGGCAAAACGTGCCGCACAAGAAAACGGCGAAAATGACAAAGAGAAGGAAGAGAGGCGAGAGATTGAAGGTATGCATGAAGAATCCGTTTCCGGTTGAAATCGGAAGCGAGAAATGGGAGTATAGGTGGTATGAACAGAAGAAGCTTAGAGCAAAGAGAAATTTAATGGCGACTTTGGATTGAGGAAGTGGACCATATATATATATATATATACATATGCATATACTTGTACATGTGGGGTCAATGAAGAATGAGTGGAGGAAACAATGGGGGATTTGGGGGTTAGAGAATTTAGGGGAAATGGAAATGGAAATGGAGAGAGGACTTGGAGGTCTTAAGCGAAGACGAAGAAGACGAAGAACGGAAGAAGAAATGTTTAAGCGTGTTCGAAACGCGGGACATTCAGAGGAAATGTCTAAACTACCCCTCTATAACAACTCTTGAGTTTAATTTTGATTGTCGTTTTGTGTCATTTTGGAATTTTATTTCCATTTTAATTTGGACTTTATTAGAAAAGGCAGGTCAAGCTTAGTGGTGCAAATGTTGTAAAAAAATATATAGTTTAGGTATGATTTTAATATATCAATTTTAAATGTTTTAATTTTTCAGGTAGTGGTTGTGATCCCGAGTTTGACAAACACTTTTTAATCTGTCATTTTGTCTACTAGGTTGTTTGCTATTTTGTCTCAATCCTTTGTGATAGACTCATACATGGTTGTGTCGAATTTGGGGTTGAATTTTGTTATATTTTGAAATCTTCTTATAACCCCTCTATTGTAATGATTTCATGGATGAGTTTTCTAAACGTTTCTTTTCTCCGAATGGATGTTTAAATTCTCCCATCACTTATATTAACTAAGTCAGATCAAGTCGAGTTAGTTAGTAAGTATCGTAAGAGAGTTGATGCACGCTGGCTTCACGTCCCTTCCTTGAGCCAGAGAGGATGTGTGACAATACCCATCTTAAAAAACCAACCATTTAAACTTAGAAATAACGACCAAAACAAAATTATACGCTTCATTTATACTCTCAAAACTTATAAAAGTAAAAGAAAAAGTGTATATCATAAAGTTTTAATGACATTAAAGTTTAAATCTTCCAAACTTAGAAGCATATGAAACTAAACATTTGAAAATAGTAAAAAGAAGTATCATTTAATATTATCATTAATTGACCCCTAACAAGTTTGACTTAGTCATCATTATTACCTACTTAGCTTCACCATCTCCAAAAACAATATATAAATGTTGAAAGTATACCTAACAATTTTCAAAATGTATTCTTTAAATAATTTCCTAAGTAACTTCCTCGTACAAATTCATTCCATTGCTATTTCGGAAAATTTCAATTTATACCCTAAAATTTACAGGTTATATCAATTTAAACTCTGAATTTTAGAAGTTGTATCAGTTTAAACCCCAAACTAATACTTGTATCAATTTAGACCCGAAACTTTTACAAGTGTATCAATGTAAACCCTGGAGTTCTATAAATGTATGTATTTAAACCATCTATTATATTTCACTTGGACACACTTATAAAAGTTCAAGGTTTAAATTGATATATTTAATAAAGTTTAAAGTTTAAATTGATACAATCCCAAAAGTTTAAGGTTTAAATTGATACAGTTATTAATTTTAAAGTTTAAATTAATACAACCTTCAAAGTTGAGGAATATAAATTGATATTTTTTCTTATTATTATTTTTTTCCTGAAAAGTATTGAAGATTGAGTAACAATTATGTTTTCTAAACATTACAAGATTACAAGGAACCTTTAAATAAATATTTTTGGAAAAAGAAACATCTTAGGAAATGGTTTAATTTCAACCTTCTCATGAAGATGCTAATATTGTGAAATTATATATATATATATATATATATTTAGAAGTGAATTCATTTATTGAGTTTAATACAATTTTTTTTTAAAATCTCTCGTGGTTTAGACCTTCGATTCTCTCTCTTTGGTCTGACCTGAGTTATTTCAAGTTTAAATGAATAAGAGATTTTGGCACTGATGTGATGTTGAGTCTCCAAAATAGATCAACTAAACCCAGGAGATATAAGACTAGAATTATCCTTTGTAGATTACTTGTAAAGTGCCAGAGTGCATTTTATCTTAATTATTTTTCAATTGATATATTCATCGACTTGACTTGTTGATCTGAACCTCGAGGCATTGACATTTTTCTTTTGAACTCATGCCTCCCTATGAGTCCTCTAGTACCCTATAAATATGGATCTCTTTGTAGGCTTTGGACTTGCTCTGTCAACTCTCAATACGTTCAATAAACGATACATTTTTTATGGGTTTTTTTTTCAAATGGCTTTATTACTTATAAAATTTGAAAATTAAAAGAAAATAGTCTATAGAAATTATTATTATTTTTTAAAATGACTTAAAATTCGCATGTTTGTTTTTAGCGAAGGTGAGAAAGTAAATATAGATAAACAGTCGGTTGCATGCTGATGAAATCAAATTAACTGATCTTTGTTAAACTTTATTAAATTTATTTCTTTTGATCATTTAATTATTATTATTTTGAAGGTAACATTTTATTGGTCGGTCGGTCGGTTGGACCTATATACTTTGAAAAAACCGACCGCTAGAGGCCAATATTTGAAGTACCGGTCTTTTTTTTTTTTAATGAAAATATGTTTGTGCCAATGTTAAACTCTCACAAGTATTCTTTTAAGATAAACTTTTAGAAGTATTAAGTTCTTAAAAACTTAGATTTTATGTCTAATTTTTAAAATTTTTGTTTCTATCTAATCAGTTCATGATATTTTTTTTAATAAAAAAAATCTTAACTAATAATTCCAAAAAACCTCTAAAATTTAAATTTTATATTTATTAGATACATGAATTAATATTATATATAATATATATAT
>JBBPDJ010000021.1:5786701-5815732 GCA_037974625.1 Cucumis cinereus
GGGGGGGGGGCTAACTCTCTGGCTTCTTCGGCTTTTTAGTCCTCATACCACTTTATCATCTTTTAGAGTTTGATCGTTTGCTCAAATAATCCCCAAATTATAAATGTTTGTTAATAATCCCCAAATTATAAATGTTTGTTAAGTCTTATAATTTATAAAAAATTTAGAAATATATGCTTATGAAGTACACTCAATCTTTAAAAATAAATTTCAATTTTTATTTAGGAACAAGAAATAACAGTTATAATTGAAATTGATATATCCTAAAATAAGTTGGGGCGAAGATGAAATTGAGTAGAATTTAGTAACGACTTAAATACTAAATTTTCTTATCCCAAGTTTGAGTAATGGTAAAACTTTTAAATCACTCCACCAACTCTATTATTACCGGATAAAATCACTAATAATCATCTAAAAAGGTAATGACTCAATTTTGAGGGTTAGAAATAGAGTGAAAATGCATTTTGATGATGTGATTTTCCGAGGACACAATGGCACAATGGAAAATTTACAAACGCTTCTAACAAGTCTAATTATAAAATGAAGAATCCAACTAGCAAACAATATGTATTAGTGACTAAGAGCTTAGATTCCAATCTCTAATGTCACAAGCACTATGCTATTCGTTTTAATAATTTTTTTTTTTTTTTTGGAAATTTCTTTTACAAGAATCAATTTATAGATTTTTTTTATTATTGAATATACTTCTGAATTCTCGTACGAGTTGTACACATACAAATCAAACACTATTGATTCATTAAATATGGCACAACTTTGAAAATGAAGAGAGAGAAAACACAAGTTCACAAGGCAGCACCAAACAAGTGAAGAAGACAAAAAAAAAAAGTAAACAAGAAGAGTGTTAGAAGATGCTTACGACCAACCAAGAAGAGCACGAATGAGTTCCAAGATGCCGCCTCCAAGAAGAGCTTTAAGAAATCTTAGCTTTCCGTCGGTGTAAGGTGGGTATCGCATTGGCACGTCACCTACGAAACTTCGGTAAAGAACAGCCTTCTTATGGCTAAATGCATCAAATGAAAACTTCCCATGGTAAGCTCCCATTCCACTCTCCCCAACTCCTCCAAATGGTAGTGTGCTAACTGCTAGCTGCACATATGATCAAACAAAATTTGAGGAATTCTAGATCCATCGAGTAGCATGATATTAGACCAATGCGAGATGTTTTTTTGGTTCACTGATCTATGAGGAACCTTTGGTTTTAAGCTAGCATGAATAATCAATGAAGATTTCACTTGTGACAACAAAAGTAATCATAAAAAGTGATCCCTAGATATAAGAACTCAAAACTTCTAGTTAAAAACGGTGCCAATATCTAAAGGAAATTGTTTTCCACGGTAGCCAACTTGATTCAATAGGAATCATTGACCTTTTTATGTAATTGTTACCATATTCAAACATCAATTATATCCCGGACAATCGGGAAACTTGAGAAAGATTTCATATCTTTTATTTTTATTTTTTATGAAAACATCAACTTCTATCAAGAAGAAGTTAAAGAATACAAGGACGTAAAAAAAATCAAGCCTAGAAAAAATAGAACAAACAGAAACCTTTACAAGAAAGGAATCCAACTATGTGTAATCACACCTATAGACTAATTACAAAAAATATCGGAGCTCAAACAGAAACATGGAAACTAATCAAAGCTCCCTACGATACCTCTCCACACCCCTAAACACTCTACAGTTCCCCCAAAACCCATAAAACTGCACAAACGCTGGCAAGCCAACTCCATAAAAGTTAGCTATTGTATTAAATCCCACGAGGGGATATTTTACCCTATAGGTATATGAGAATGCAGATAATTTTATTTGACCAATCAAGTTCCATCCAGTACGGTAAGCGGAAAAATAAATCTTACATGTATGGTAGTGTCGTTGATAACCACACCTCCCGCAGAGATACAAGCCACGAACTGTTCCTTGAGCTTTTTGTTGCTGGAAAATAAATATGCTGCTAGCGGCTTTGTGCCTGAATTCACTATTTCGAAGCTATCCTCCAATTTGTCTACCTGCTCCAGTCCAGCCAACAGAAAAGGAAAGAGAGAAGAATGAGGAAGAAGATGATGACGATTGTATTATTTATTCATCATCCATTATAGTTCTCCATGCAAAAAAGAACAACTTCCTTAGCAGTTTCGTCATAATTCATATGCCTACAGTCAACTGTTTGACAACTGAACACAAACAATTAGTTCTTTTTTCTCCGACAAGCATAATTAATTCATTATGTTTTGGGTAGTTACAAATATAGCAATCAAACTTAAAGTTTTAGCAAATATATTGTAATGCAAAAATATTTGTAAATATGTCAAAAATTAGATCCATCTCTCGAAGTCTATCAATAATAGACTAGTAGAAGTCTAGCGCCGGTAGAATTTACTATGTCTTTAATTGTTTTAAAATATATTGTTGTACACTTAATAATTAATCCTAAACGTGCTACCCATTTTAGTTACCCTTTTGGTCTTGGTTTTGAATTACTATTATTAATATTAGAAGTAGAATTCCGTGAGCTCAATGGGGAAAAAAATCAATGCTTCTTGTAAAAGAACAGATTTGAAACTTGAGAGGGGTTGTAGGATTCTCTTCGTCTTTCAATATGTTTGTTTTGTCAGGTAAAATAACGAAAAGATAACAAAAAGATTCATGTTTATCTCATGAATTTTTTTTCAAATGACTAACTGATTGATTCTACCAATTAAGTGTACTAGTTTTACCGTGATAATGGGAAGCAAGGGACCAAAAATCTCTTCCGTCATAATCAAAGAGTCTCGAGGGACATCCAATAAGATGGTGGGAGCAATCTGTCTGCATCATGGAAAAGGTACCGTTACTCAACAGTCAATAGTTAACTGATGAACGGACAAAAGAATAGGCCAGTGAAGTAATTTAACATACAATTTGGTTTTGTCCTTTTCGCCTCCATGAACAATCTTGCTAGAAACTTCATCATCATCTAAGAGCTTGGTCACGCGATTAAAGTGGTTAGCATTGACAATGCGAGATATATCTTTAGATTCCAATGGATTCTTTCCATAAAATCTCTCCAGTTCTTGTTTCAAAGACTCCACCTACAAATATGAACATGAACTTGAAGATAACCAAATTGAGCAAGTGCAAACAAACCAAACTTATTTGTGTAAAAAAGGAACTTACCAATTTTGGAGCAAATTCTTTCGTAGTTATGATGTAATCAGGAGCAACGCATGCTTGTCCATTGTTACCACCCCACTTCCCAGATATAATCCGTCTACAGGCAACCTTTGACAAACAGATATATTTGAATTTGTATAAGAGGGTAGCAACTAATTACATGGTTGGGAGTGATTCTAAAATAGTTAAAATCACTTTTACAATTTCCAAAACCACTCAGGAATTGCTTTTATTCATTCAAAAACAAATTTAATAGTATGAAAAATATGTTTAAAAATGCAATATTGAATAGTGAATCAATTTTGAGTGATTAAAAGTGTCTTTCAAAGTGATTTTAAGCATCGAATAAAGTGATTTTAACCGTTTCAATATCACTTTCAAACGTGTACTAAGATATAAGGAGGAGGGAAAAGAAGTACTCGTAAATTGATTTTTGAATCAACTACTACTGGAGTTTTTCCTCCGAGCTCTAAAATAACTGGAGTAAGGTGCTTGGCAGCAGCTGCCATCACTATACGCCCCACTCTACCGTTGCCTGCAAGTTAAGAAGCATAGTTTATTTGGAGAAAAGCCACCAGACACAACACTTCGTAATGGCCAGAGGTTATTTTTATAAACATTGTCAACTAACACCACCACTGTCAACTTTCATGATTCCAAAGGAGTTTACTACTATAAATTTTTAAAGATAGATGTGAAAGGCAGATTAATATCACCACTTGGAAGCCACTCAATCCTACAATTACACAAGTGTCATACTAGAGGCTGACTTGCCTTTCATTGAATTTATCATACCTTTCTTGGTTCAATATAAATGAGATGAAAACAAAGATATTTGCCTATAAAGTTAACAAACTTTCTCTTTTTTTCAAGCTAAATGGCACAGACCTGTGTAAAATATCTTGTCCCACTTTTGCTCCAGCAAAGCATTAGTTTCGGGAATAGCTCCCTCAACAACTTTTACAGCAGACGTATCCAAATACTTCTCAAAAAGTTTTGCAATTAAAGATGATGTTGCTGGGGAAATTTCTGATGGCTTTAGAACCACGGCATTACCAGCTGCTATTGCTCCAATAACTGGATCAAGAGATAAAACTGGGAAATGTGGCCAACAAAGGTTAGTGTCTATAATATCGATTGTTAAGATAGTTTCAAGGCTGCAAATGATTTTCAATAAGATGTGGGGAAAATAATTGACACTGACGTACAGAATGGATAATTCCAAGGAGAAATGATCAGCACAACACCCAAAGGTTCTGGTACAATTGCAGCAGATGAAGGAAAACTGGTAATTGTAGTTTGAACCTTCAATAATATAGCATATTGTGGTCCCCAGTCAGGAAATACAAATGGAATATATATATATATTTATATATAAAATAGATGCTCCATCAACAGGGAGTTTGCAATACCAAATACCTTCTCTGGTTTCATCCAATTTCTGATTTCTTTAAGTGCCAATTTACACGAACCTTTTACCATACCTATCTGCATAACAAGCCACACATCAGTTTAAAGGGGAATAAGAACTTCAAAGGATCCAAAAATATAGCTGAAAGAAACTTCATGAAATAATTGCTGTAGCACGAGAAGTAGGTGGATCTTCCTCTAGCCATAGTTTGAAAATTCAATAATTTCTGACAATTGAAGTCTTAAAAAAATTAAAGGCAACTGAAACTAGTGGTAGTGACATATGATAGGAATGGATTAAAAATACAATCTAAAAAACCAGTGGTGGTTGGCATCTATACAAACAACGATTGTATTATTAAACTCTGGCATAGAAATACACTTCCTAAACAAACTTCTATACTTTGTAGAAACTATCTTTGAAATCAACAACCCTCCTAGTTATGCATAACAAGTAAAACATATCTTTTTACTTTTCCTTCAAGGCACTCAGACTTCCTCTTATTCATATATATAACAGCTGCCATCAACCAACAATCCTTTATTGCTTCTAAAAGATACAAGAACAAGATTTCAAGATGAAGCTGTTTACCAAATAAGAATAATTCTCATCTCCCAACGGCTAAATATGTAAACCTATTAAGATTTAAAGAAAACTCGCCATCTGATTGAATAATAATATTTAGAGAAAAACAAACAAACAACCCTTTCTATTATAAATAAAACTGGAAACTTTACTCGTGCAAGAATATTTTCGGTTAACTTTGTAGTCAAACAAAAAATATTTTTCTCTTGTACTTTGTTTGCTGGACTATTTTATTAGATAAACATGAGTTTCATCTCAAAACCACTTATCGAGAACTAGAGTAATCCAAGTATTTTATAAGAGTGGTGTGAAGTCTCTTTATCTTTACAACTTGGGATCCTCAATAAATTTCAGAGTACTTTCTGGCAAGGGAGCAAGCCAATAGAGAAGACAACAAAAAAAGGAAGCAATATAAATGGGTTACTAAATATAAAGGGAGTTCTACTTGAAAACTAACATAATGGGGCATTGAGCCTAATAAATGAGAAACTCTAACTTCGAAATATGGATGAAGCAAATGCATAGCATTAATAAATATCTTCCATTAATGGCACCGGTAAGTCATCTTCAATGATCACATGGTCCCACACAAACTGCAAATGCCAGGCACTACCTATATTTGGTGGATGAAATTGAAACTGAACAACGAGAAAGACAAAAAGAATTCGAAAGGATTGGACATTTAAACAAACAGAAACAGTGATAACAGATCATAACATTAATGAACAACATCCAACAGAAGATATCACGAATCTGAAGAGTCTCTAAACACAAAACAACGATCAAAAGAACAGTGACGGAGTTGAGTATAAGAAGAAAGACCTCATGAATAATGGATTCCAACGCGGGCTTGGAGAGGTCAGAGCGAAGCGCATCGCAAATATCTTCCTCGTGGTCAACGCAGAGCTTCAAGAGGCTCTCAAGCTGTGATACTCTCCACTCATAGCTCCGAGTGTTGCCGGAGTTAAAAATACCTCTAAGTTCCTTCACCAACTCGGTCGCTGCCGCAGCGTCGAACACCTTCGTTTCCGACATCGCGAATCGCCGCCGCAGGAGACAAGTATCAGTATATGTAGAGAGGGAGAAGTAGAAGGAATGGATTCGAGAGAATCTTGGCAGTGATTTCAGGGAGAAGGGGAATGGTTAAGATGGAGGTGTCGCCTTCTCATTTGCTGTATTTTTACGAAATTCGGCGTCTCAGCTCAATGCTCATCGATCACCATCATACTTCGTTTCTCCATTTTCCATGACGCTAAGGAAAGCGCATGTACTCCACGCGCCTGGGTATTGGGTCGTTCTCCGATTCGGATTATTAATATTACGAAAATAATTAAATATAATTTAAGACATGTTTATCAATTCGTAGTGAATTCCTTGATAGATGGATCCTAATCACAAACGCATTTAGATATCTTTTGATCTTGTTATCTAAAAAGTGAATTTTGTCAAATTTATCGTTAACGTTATGATTATTTTACCTTCAATAGTCTAACCATAATCATAATAATAACGATAACAGTATAATGCAATTCGATCGATGATCATTCGCTCGTCAATCAAATTGAGGTTTTTGTTTGCATATTTGAATGTAGGCTCCATGTATTAATACGAATGCAGAACTAAAGTAAATAATACCAAACGTAATCATAAAAGACCCCATTTTTAAATTACCATTGATTCATTCCCGTTGGGTAAACATGGCACAAAGTGTTATTTAGTATAGAAAAAATATATTTAATATATATGTATAAAACGATTGAATCGATTTTTTATTTTAACTAATCTTAATGGTTCGAATCGATTTTATAGTATATAATATAAGTGGTTCAATATAGTTTACTTAGGGAATTCATAAAGTTATTTTCATTTTCGTTCCAACTTATTTACACCTGTAAAAGTATCTAATTACAAGCAAGAATCACAAACAAAAACACATACTCACTTTACAATTTAACCTATCGAGCATAAGCCAAACACGGGTATCATGTCGATCCACGGCTACAGAGTCAAATCCATGTGTTAAAATTTATAAGTAAGAAATCTTTTCTACAATAAAGAATAAGAATTCCTTTAACCTAGAAAGAAGATATGACAAAGTTGTAAGATGATTGTTTATACAACCAATTAAGTTAGTGCTATGATGGTCCTTACAATTTGTAATTTTGGTTTGTTAATCTCTATTTTATGTGATTTCATAGTTTAAAAAAGAAGAAAACAAAACGATTTGTTGTTTTCTAAAATAAGTCATTTTACGGTTTTTCAAAAACATTTCTTAACAAACATGAATTCATTTATTTTACTTTAAAAATCATTACCATTTAAATCCACCTTGAAATTTTTCACTAAATTAAGTGTTAATCTTTGTTATGTGATTACTTAGCCTTTGAGGTTATAAAATACATTTAGTTACCCTAATCTAAATTAAGTACTTTTTTACTCTTTAAAATGAAGATTCAAACTCTTGATCGATAATACATATCTAAATCAATTAATATGCATATTTATTATTTCTTCTACGGAGGCATCTTTTGAGTAAAAATCCTAGGCATTAACCTATGGTAATTCTTTTTTTTTTAAAAAAAAAAAGCTAAATATTTTTAATTTTGGCCCACAAGAACAAAAGATATAGAGTTTTTCTACAAAAATTTCAACGTATAGAAAAAATGTCAAACTATTTACAGAAATACAAAAAAAAAAAAAACAATTATATCAATTTCTATCAATGATAAACTTTTATTAATTTTGATCATGGAGACATAGATAGACTGCTATCATTGATAGCACAAATAACGATAGACATTGATAAACTTCTATCAGGGTCAACTGAGCTGTAAGGAATGTAAAAAATTTTGTCATTAACTTGTAAATAATTTCTTCTATTTTTTATATTTACCCCGACCACCAAAAAAGAAAAAGCATTAGTTCGGATTAAATTTCTGAATTCTCTCGTTAATTATACAATTCCAACCAAAGCACTATCGATTTTGTAAAATATGGCACGAATTTGAAAAGAAAAGAGGGAAAAAAACTTGAAAGGGAAGCACCAAGGAAAGAACACATAAATAAAGAAGTTACAAGTGCAATAAGGTGCAATGCTTGTGAGTTATGACCAACCAAGTAAAGCACGAATGAGTCCCAATATGCCACCTCCAAGAAGAGCCTTGAGAATTCTCAGTTTTCCCTTCGTGTATGGCGGGTATCTCATCGGTGCATCACCTGCGAAACTTCGATAAAGAACAGCCTTCTTATGGCTAAATGCATCAAACGAGAATTTCCCATGGTAAGATCCCATTCCGCTCTCCCCAACTCCTCCGAACGGTAGCGTGCTAATCGTCAGCTGCACATGTGATCAAACAAGTTGTCAACCTCTTCAGTGTTTGAAGTTTAGATTGGTTAAGATTAGAAACCGTATTGATTATATATAGAAGATAAGATACTATGAATTAACTCTGAAGATTTCTTCTCAACAAGACAATAAAAGGAACTTCCTACTCCTAGTTCACAACGTTGCAAAAAGGTTAAAAAAATGTGTTTCCCACAAAGTTCGATTCAAACAAAAATATAACTACAAACATAGAAAAACAAATATTTGTAGATTTCATGTCTAATGTAATTGGATTTTGGGACTATTAGAATCTACTTTCTAGCTTGAAGCTAATTATCGAGAGAATTTTTAATACTGTATACTATTCACATGAACCTAAAAGGAGAAGAAAGTCTAGAATGCCAATAGACATCAATTATTGAATTAAACTAACCCGATAGTGTCTCATTTATAGAACGTTCAATGCCAAAGTCACGAAACTACTTCCTTAAACAGGAATCTAATTAATAAATCAGAATATTTTGTTGACCAACTCTTGCCAACTGAATATTACATAATAGAAATTAATGATTTTTTTTTTTTGGTGGTTGTTCTCTCTTAGCTGCTGCAGGGGGCATTTTTATGAAATATTTGGACTGTCTTACTTTTATGTGATTTCTAGATTCAAATATGGCAATTATCCCCTTCATAATCAGGAAACTTGAGACAGTTCTAATTATTTCTTAGTATTTTCAAGTTCCAGGATTTCTAAATGGGGTTACTATTCTTCAGCCCTTGCCAATATTCAAAGTTTCGACCAATCTAAGTTCCAGCGAGCAGAAGGAAGAATTCTTACATGTAAGGCAGTTTCATTGATGGCCACGCCCCCTGCAGATATACAAGCCACGAATCGTTCCTTGAGCTTCTTGTTGTTGGTAAATAAATATGCTGCAAGTGGCTTTGTGCCCGAGTTCACTATGTCAAAGCTGTCCTCCACTTTGTCGACCTGCTCAAGCCAAAAGAAAAATAGGTAAGAAGAAGAGGATTGGAGTCAATCACATGCCTATACTCAACCTTCGGACTTTCTTAGCTCTCTAATGAATTCCTTTTTCAAAAAAAAAAAAAAAAACTTTTGTCTGTATACATATATAATTAATTCTTCTTCTTTTGGTACTATATTACTGATGTCAGAAGTAGTAGTTAGGCAATAAATTCCCTGAGCTAGATGAAAAATAATTATTATCTTATGTTAATATGACAAAGTGTACACTTAACGAGAATAAAACAATGAATTTGGTCAATTGCAGGAGAGGTTTATGAGTCTCTTTGTTATCGTTAAATCATCGATTTATCCAAAAGTTTAAGTTGATGTAGTTAGACAAAACTAATGTCATCTACAAGTTATGTTTTACTTATTCCACCAAATCAAATAAAAAATATACATCTATATATATAAAAAAATAAATAAAATAAAAACGAAGAACCCTACAAATCTACAGTTAAGTCTATCACTTTTACCGTGAGAATAGGAAGTAAGGGACCAAATATCTCCTCCGTCATAATTAGTGAGTCTCGAGGGACATCCAATAAGAGGGTGGGAGCAATCTGCCTGAATAATGGAGAAGGTTACACTCATCAGCAGTCAATATTTAACTAATGAATGAACAAAATAACAGACTAGTGATGTAATTTGACATACAGCTTGGATTTGTCCTTTTCACCTCCATGCACAATCTTGCCAGAAATTTTATCATCATCTAAGAGCCTTGTCAAGCGATCAAAGTGGTTCGCATTCACAATGCGAGATAAATCTTTCGTTTCAAACGGATTCTTTCCGTAAAATCTCTCAAGTTCTTGTTTCATAGACTCCACCTAGATATATGAACACAAATTTTAAGATAATCAAACTGCGCAAGTACAACGAACCAAACTTATTTTTGTAAGAAAGGGAACTTACCAATTTTGGAGCAAATTCTTTGGTAGTTATGATATAATCTGGAGCAATGCATGCTTGTCCATTGTTACAACCCCACTTGCCAGCTATGATCCGCCTACTCGCAACCTTTGACACACAAATATATTTGAATTTGTATAAGATGGTAGCAACTAAGACATGATAACATCAGTGGCTAATTGAACCAGAAACATAATGATTCTATGAGGGGGAGGGGGAAAAACGTACCTGTAAATTGATATCTGAATCTACTACTACGGGAGATTTTCCTCCAAGCTCTAAAACAACTGGCGTAAGATGCTTGGCAGCAGCTGCCATCACTATGCGCCCCACTCTTCCATTGCCTGCATGTTAAGAAGCCACTAGTTTAAGATAGATTTTATTTGACCAAAAGGAAGTGGGGGAAAAGCAACAGAAACTTGAAAGAAACTGCAGATAATATGATTATTTACACCAATTTTAACAAAATTGCACTTTTACTTTCAAGCTAAAGGGAACAAACCTGTGTAAAATATTTTGTCCCACTTTTGCTCCAGCAAAGCATTAGTTTCGGGAACAGCACCCTCAACAACTTTTACAGCAGAAGTATCCAAGTATTTCTCTAAAAGTTTTGCCATCAAAGAGGATGTTCTTGGGGAAATTTCTGATGGCTTTAGAACCACAGCATTGCCGGCTGCTATTGCTCCAACAACTGGATCGAGAGATAACACTGGGTAACGTGGACAAAAATGGTTAGTATCTATAGTATTGATTGTTGAAAAAGATTTAAGAATGCGAATGATTTTCAATAAGATATGAAAGAAACATAAATCGACGCTGACATACAGAATGGATAATTCCAAGCTGAAATGATCAGGACAACACCAAAAGGTTCTGGTACAATTGCAGCAGACGAAGGAAATACGGTAATTGAAGATTTAACCTGCAATAATACAGGATAATGTTATCCACAGTCAGGGAATTGAAAGGAAAAATATATCAGTCCCATCACACGACGTTTGTAATACCAAATACCTTTTCTGGTGCCATCCAACGCCTGAGTTCTTTAAGTGCCAATTTACACGAACCTTTTAATAGAGCTATCTGAATGACAAGTCGCACATCAGTTTAAAGGAGAGAACAACTTCAACTGATATGAGAAAAATGTAGCTGAAAGAACCTTCATGAAATAATAAAGTGTAATAGTAGAAGTACGTAGATCTTCCTATTGGCATAGCTTCAACATTCAATAATTTATGACCATTTAAGTCCTTATAAGATTTATATGGAAACTGAAGCTAGAGGAAGTGCCATATGAATTGTGATGAAATCAACAAATAAAGATAAAAAAACTGAAAACATAAATAGTGGTGTCGATATAGGGAGACAATCATATGGTAGCGTGAGATAACATATTCAAAGTATTCCAACATAAATCATATACCAAGTGAGAGTTTAATTATGTAAATTTCATTTCAATGCTGGCATCAATATTTTGCAATTTCAACTAAAATTAGCAGAACAAATTACTTCGTTTTGTGGAGAACCTAACAATCAAAGAAATAGAGGGTTTTATTTTTAACTTTTACCAATCAGTATCTGGTCACTAAGGCATCATGATCAACATGACAATACCCCAAAAACCTACCAGAAGTGAAAGTGTTAATTCAGAAGATGAATGATGATCATTATTAAACATCGGCATAGAAATACAGTCCGTCTCCAACAAATCTCTCATGGACACTATCTTCGAATACAACACAACCCTTTTTCATGGCAGTGCAGATTTTTCTTAATCATAGAACAGTCGTCATCTACCAACTCTCATAGCTTCTAAACAACGCAAAAACAAGATCTCAAGACGAAGCTGTTTGCTAGATGAGATCAACTCTCATGCCCAAATTAGCTAAAATGTAAACCTAAAAAGAATTGAAGTATTTCTCTGTTTCAATTCCTTTGGTCGACGATTTTGGAGTACTGGTACTTTACTTAGTTGGAAGGAGCGAAGGGAAATAGAGAAGACAAGGGAAAAGGAAGCAATGGAGAAGGAAGGAACAAGAAGAAATGCAGGAGAGAGAGTTCTACTTGAAAACAAACAAGACTGGACATGGAAGCCTAATAAATGAGAAACTCTAACATTCGAGATATATTTGAAGCAAGGACTAAGCATTAATAACTATCTTCCATTAGTGGCACCATTAAGATATCTTCACTGACCACGTGGTCCTACTCAGTATTTGGAGGATGTGAGAGTAAGAATGACAATTTGAAGGATTGGACATTTAAACAAACAGGTTCCGTTCGTTAATTCAACTACAAGAAGAGCACTGATAACTGAACAGAGCATTTATGAACAACAGCATCAAACACAAGATTTTCGAATCTGATCTGATGAGACTTGATCACAAAAATCATTGACGAACGACGATAACGATCAATTCTTGAAATGAAAAACGATAGAGAAACGAAAAAAGCACGGCATTAGAACAGCGAAGGAGTTGAGTTTAAGAACGAAGACCTCATGAACGATGGATTCGAACACAGGCTTCGAAAGGTCAGAGCGAAGAGCATCGCACAGATCTTCCTCATGCTCAGCGCTGAGCTTTAAGAGACTCTCAAGCTGCGACACTCTCCACTCATAACTCCGAGTCCGGCCTGTAGTAAAACTACGTCTCAGTTTCTTCACCAACTCCGTCGCCGCCGCCGCGTCGAACACCTCCGACTCCGACATCGCCAATCGCCGCCGTCGGAGACGATGATCAGCATATACAGAGAGATTAAAGTTGTAGTGTAGGAATTGATTGGATTGATAATATTGCTTGGTTGAAGGAATTATGGGAGAGGATTTCCAGGGAGTAGCAGAATCGTTAAAGTACAGGTGTCGTCCTCCTATTCGCCATTTCTCCATTTCCGATGCCACCAAGAAAACGGCGATTCCTTAGGAATTGCCGGGCGGTTGGGCGTTACTCTCGCGCTTTCCTTCATCCTTTATAATATAATTATTTTATTTTGTTATTTTACGATTAATTGACCTATTTGATATTTTTAAATTTTATGAATCTATTGTATACGTCTACGACATTAAAATTTCAAGTACGTAATACAAAATTTTAAAAAATTATTTTATATGACGCAATTATTGAAATTATTTCTAAAATATAATAAAATTTTAGATTTTATATAAACACCAATAAATTTATATCGGCAACACATTTAAAATTTTCTTATATTTTTATAAATATTTTAGTTTATTTTGTTATATTTAAAATTATTACAAATTAAAATAAAATATTTTGATATATTTTGTTATATTTAAAAATACAACCAAATAAATATATAATTTAATTCTTAGTAACACTTTTAAAATTGTATTTATTTTTTGTGTATGTAATTTATTTATCTATTTATTTATTTATGATACAGAATGTATAATTAAAGTTGAGCTCGAAAAGCACTCTAAATTAATTTGTTTTAAAACGAAAAAAATTGAGGTCCAAAAAGGAAAATACATTATATATTAAAATTTTATATTGCTACATTCCTATTACGTATTATATTATAACTAATGTAATTAATTAATTATCATTTAAAGAATTAAATAGGTACCTTTATATATATTATGAAAAACACCCAAGAAATATATTTATTTAATTATTTAAAATCAAATTTAATACTACATAAATAAAATTAAACCAAATATACGGAACCATCACTGTTTATACGCTCTATCATCCACCTCCAACGACCATTCACACTAAGATAATATCAGTAATTTTTAATAAATGAAAATTTAGAATTATTATCAACAAAATAAAATAAAATTAAATAGATTTTTAAAAAATGGAGAGAGAGGAAGGAAAAAATATAAAAAATATAAAAAGACTAACCTCATGAGCAAAGGCTTCGAATTCGGGTTTATGAAGATCGGAATTAACCGTTTGAACCATCACTTCTTCGTTTTCACTAACCAATTTCAACAGATTCTTCAGTTGATTCACTCTCCATTCATAGCTTCGAGTTTTGCCGGAATTATAGCTCTCTCTCAGCTCTGCCACCACTCTCTCCGCTGCTTCACCGTCGAACACCGTTCTCTCCGCCATCGCCGTTACCGACAAAGAGATAAAATACAGAGAGAAAAGAAAGAAAAAGAAAAGAATGGGCAGTTTTGGTTGCCACCGATGAGGGATTATATAAAGGACGAAATAACCAATACAAAGTAGGAAGAGCACTAAAAAATAAAGTTATCAACTTATCACTAACATTTTTGGCCCATAATTTACTTTTGTTTTTTTATGAAACAAAAATAATAATAATAATAACAAAATAAATAATAATAATAATAATAAAGGTATCGTTTATGTATTATTGCATCTTTGTTCTCTGTGCCTAAATTTCTATATTTATCATTTTATTCCAACTTTTAGTTTTTTAAATTAATATCTCTTCATTTTTTTTAAAATTAATTATTATTATCTTTTTAATTCTTTTACAAGTACTTATTTTAAAACTTGTATTTTTCTTTTTTAGATTGAGTATCATAATTATTTAAACTAAGAAAAAAAGGTCAAATTAATAATAATGACAATAAATTTCTTTGTGTAAAATTTTTATTTTAATTTTTTTTTATATATAAAACCTATGATTTAAATAAAATGTTTTGCAAGAAGTTTATAAATGCCTAAAATTAACATCGTTTAATGAACATAATACATTTACTATCAATGTTGAGGTCGAGGTTCAATTCTTCCACTCAATATACCGTAAAAAAATTATAAATATTTAAGTATGTAATATTTAAAAAATCATAAATTAGTACGAGAATTCGAAAGTTCAATATCATACTTTGTCGTTGTTGTAATAAAAAAAATAGCGGAATAGTTTATGAGTTTAAAGAAGATAACGGAATACCCACCGTATTTCCTTAATATACTAATTGCATTTCAGAATAATGTACAATCATATTGTTACAATTTTGTTAACCTATTAAATTTAAAGGGCTATTTTCAATTATAGTAAAATAAACCAAAATATTTATAAAATATAACAAAATTTCATAGTTTTTTATGATGAACCGCGATAAACCAAAATAGACTACTAAATCGTCTATCTTAGTCTATCACAAATAAATGGTTATATTTTACTATATTTGTAAATATTTTCGAAAGTCTCCTCATCTAAAATAATTTTCTTAATTTTAATATTTATATATTAGAAAATTATTATTATTATTATTATTTACCTGTCGTTTAAGGAATCTTGAGGCTTTGGATTTTTAACATGATGAAATTCGGTTCTTGTCGCTTTACTTGAATTTTTTTAATTAAAATATTACTATTTGGGGAACATAAAAAAAATTATTAATATCTTAAACTAAATAAGATTATTAAATAAATGTTCCTCGAAAAGAGATGCTTATTTTCACCATCGGCGTATGTCAGTTAGTTCAACAAACTAATGACTACATAATTATTAATTACGATTAGTCACCAAACATTCATTTTCTTAATACTATTTTAATATATTGTAATCTAATCAAATTCAATATTTCAACCACGTGCAAATAAATTATAGGGGTACGTGGATGTTATCGATAATTTTAGACCAAATAGATTAATCGACGAGCAAAAATGAGGATAAATCATAAAACCAAAGTATATAGACTTTGGAATGAAATCGAAAGCGATCGGACCATAGATAAAAGAGGGAATTAGGCCTTTTGGCCTAACCTCCACTTTGCTCGAGGTCCAAAATACCCAACAAACCTATCCACGCTCCCAATCAAAGAGGTTTACGTACCAACTCCCGACTCAACTCTTTTGTTAACCAAACTTTTATATAATTAAATAGATTCTTATAATTAAAAAATATATATAACTTAAGTATCGGAGTGTGTATGGAGGCCCACAACAATGTGTAGGAATTCTCTATTTAGTATCTTGCATCCCAAAACTCTTTCCCTGAGAAATACAAATTAATCATGTAAGGCACTTAAAGGTCATATGTGTGTTTTCTTTTGTTCATATATTACCATCGACAAAGTATACGTCCTCAATCGAACTTTGAATGTTTGTGTCAAATATGTCCATAAACTTTTTAAAATGCATGAATTAGACCTTGAACTTTCAAATTTTTTGTTCAATAAAAAAATTTTAAGTTTGAAAATGTCAAATATATCCCTAAACTTTCAAATTTAAGCCTAATACATCCTTCACATATTCAACATTTTTTTAAAAATAAATTAATATATTAAACATAAAATTGATAGGTTTAGAAAGTTCAACGATCTATTTAACATAAATCTAAAAGTAAAAAGACTAGAATTGAAGGGGAAAAAAGAGATTAAACTTGAAATCTAACTAAATTATTAATAATAATTTGTAACTACGTGAAGTTAATGTAGATTGAGAAGTGCTTTTTCATAGTTTTTTAGGCGAAAAACTTGGGTGCATATCTAGGTACTTTCCTATCTCTCCACCACACAAAAATAAAATTAAAAAATAATTTTTACAAAAATAACTTTTAATCTTGTTTTTGTGTGATGGAGAGATGATAAACATGTAGATAGGTGCATTCTAATCATCACTCGATTTTGAGATGAATTTGTTTGTTTTATTTATCTCGTGTTTTATTGTAATTCTATTTTGTTTGTGTCTTTGACTTTAGGCCGTGGAGTCAATTTCTTTTTATCGTAAATTATTGTTTTTATAAAGAGAACGGTAAAGTTAAATAATTAGGTTTAAGTTTGGCATATTTGTCAAATTTAAATACTCATTAAAAGAGGTGTATGTGGTTATATTCTTTTCTAAATAAGTATAATCACGTGTTGTTTAGTTGATACAAATGTTAAATTAGCAACTAAACAACTTTTGATTAACACTCTTACAAAAGTGACCAAACACATCATTGGATTTGGATTAAAATGCTTTATATGGTTATAAATGGAATGTATAATAATATTTTGTTTTAAATCTTATTTTGGTCTCTAAACTTTGTATGTTGTTCTATTATGGTCCTTAAATTTTAAAAAACGTATGTTTTAGTCCTCAAACTTTTTTAAAAAGTTAACTTTGGTCCTTATCGTTAGAATTTTGTTAATTTTTTAATGGAATGGTGACGTGGTTTCTATATTTGGATGATTAGACTCTAGATTAATAATTTTAATTAAATTGATAAATAACTAAAAAAAATTACTAATTTATTCTATACATTTTTATACCAATACAGAACAAACATTCAAACGTTCATAGGTTTAAATTCTAGAGATTAATCTTTTTAAAAGTTTAGGGACTAAAACATATGTTTGTAAAAGTACGTCTGAGGAACAAAATAGAACAGCATACAAAGTTTAAGGACCAAAATAGGATTTAAACCTATTTTTTTTTATAAAAAATACAAATAAAATAAAATTTATTAGTGCACGCGTTCGACGAGGAACAAACGACATCAACAATGTTATATTCGACCAAAATAGGATGTTATGTTAATCTTGAGGAACAACTGACATCAACGATTTGCACTATGGTCGTGTCGAAAATTGCTCTCAAGACAGTGGTAACTATGACACAACATTTTTCATCTCGGATCGGATCTGTCGACGACTAACAATATACTCTATTGTTAATAAACTTCTACTAACGATATAATCTATTATTGATAAAGTTCTATAGCTGAATCTAAATTTTGATATCTGTACACAATTTTTTTTTTTACATTTTTTTACATTGTATTATAAATACTAATATTTTAGACTTTTACAAGAGTCCCTATCCTAGTTGAAAACAACTTGGATGCATCGTGCATCATAGAATGCACCCATCTCATATGTTTTCTCACATATTCACCACACAAAAATAAATGTGCATTTGGGAGTGATAGTTTGGGTATTCATTACAATTGATTTTGTGAAATTAATTTTTAAACAACCAAATTTATGTTTGATACAGAGCTCTTTAAAATGATTTTAATATATTTAGAATTGATTTTCAATTATTATGTTTGGTTCCAAAAGCTAAGTTAGGGTTACCAAATTAATAATTATATTTTCGATTTGAGAAATAATTATTTAATTAAATAAGTATGGTAAGATCTATTTCCATTTATTTTATTGTTTACTCTTATATGCATGGTTAATATATGTTTATGTATAGATATTAAAAGAAAATTCAAAACATATATAATCGTTTGTTTTATTAACAATTGCATGACAGACACCATCTTTTGTTCCAATATTTGAAATTAAAAAAAATCACAAATGATCAACCAACAATATTTTACACAAAAACTAAATTAGAAAACCATTTTGGAAGTGATGGACGGAAATCACTTAACAAAAATCACATAAATCTTCCAAAATTAATTGAAATGATTATTTTTTTTAAAATCAAATTTAGTTCATGTCAAACACCATCATTTGAAGGAAAAATAATTTTAACAAAAAAAAAATATATATAATTTTAACTATCTCGAAATCACTTCTATTAGATATTTTTTAAAATTTGTTTATGCACCCTATCTGTAACCATCTTAGTTTAAAACTTATCTTTAAATCACTTTTTTGAATGGTCAACTTTAGAACCATTATTTACAGAGTAATTATAATGTTTCAAATATTATTTAAGAAAAAAGTATGTTCGAGATAAATATTATTAAAATTAAATTTAATATCTTTTCCCTATCAATTAATAATGACTTTGTCGGTAATGATCCTTATAGAGTATTTATAAAAGCAAGAAGCCAATTATTGATATTTTTCTATCACTATTAAAATTAACTTTTAATTTATAGACATTTTAAATTAATCAATAAACATCGATATTAAATACTAAAAGTGAGTATTTAGTGAAAATTTAAAATTTAAAATATAAATAAAAAGCTTAAAACCTAAAACAAATTTAAACAAAACTCTAATCTAAAGACGTTTAAATTCAAATTTAAATTCAAAGATTAGAAGTGTATTTTTTTAAAAGACCTTAAAGACCAAATAAAAATTAGGCTCAAAATATAGAGAACAAATGTATATTTTCGTAAATAAACATCAAGGGTCCATTTGTTTCACAAATACTAACATGAGATTTCAGACAGACATTAAATATACTTGTTTATTTTATAGTATTTTACTTTTTAAAACACATGATATTATTATCCCTGAAAGATTAAAACCGATCTGACATTAATGTTTTAATAAGTGGATACTGGAAGATGAATAGAACCTAATTAATTAATAAATTTAATACTTACTATTAATTTGATTAATTATTATATAAAAATATATTATTTAGACATAATAAGTTTTAACTTAATATGTTTATCATTGATATTTTATGTTATCTTAACTATTTAATATAAGATTTTGTTATTAATTATTAATATTTTAATTAATTATATGTATTTATTTTTTTTGTTATCAAATAAAATAAATCTATTTATTTATTGATATTTCCAGTAACTACATAATTACGATTAAATTACTTTTTCTGATAAAAAAAATTATTTAGTTTTAATTTTTATATAAAAAAGGATAAATTAAACACATTCAATTAATTTTTAAATTTTAAATATTTAATATCTATATCAAATACATTATTTGCACGCAAAATAAAGTGGAAAAATTCAAGTTAGCCATTTCTATTGATCTTAATCATGGTGGGACTATTTAATTTTTACACCACATATTTATGAGCCACTTTTGTTTTAATTAAACTAAAACTTTTAAACTTCTAAATTTATTTTGATAAGTGACAAAAAAAAATAATATATTTGGTATTCTTTTTCTAGTAATATCTTAAATCCCATAATTGAAATTTTCAAATATTCCATAATTTGTATCGGTGTGATCCCGAGTTGAATACACTGTGATGTCTAAGTTAGTACATAAAATATTTTGTTTGTCCACACTCAATATTGTTTACCCTTTAAGAACATCTGCAATATCGATGGTGTCAATGTAGGTGTAACTTTGAGTCTGGCAAGTGAGCGCAACTTAATTATTACTCTTTGGTAAAACATAAGCTAGCTCAACTAGACCGATTCAATACTTGAGGATTTGACTTCCTTGTTAGGGACACATATGGACTTCCAACGCATCCTTAAACTTGAATCACATGTGGGTTTAGACTATACAATGGACTTTAAGAGAATCATTATATATAGCAATTATTGTTGAACTATGCTATGAAATTTTAGAAAACGTCTTTTTTAAATAATGTTTTTTAAACTTAAATATAATAGTAATGATAATAATAATAGGTATAAGGTAGGTTTGTAGTGTTCTCATTTTAGGTTTTGCCAATTATTATTATGAATAATACTCAAATAAATAAGTAAGGTTGGTTAATTAAGACACCAAATCCAACCACTAGCTAGAGTGGACCCATAGATGAGTCCCCCATCCCTAATCCTAATTTAGTTCTAATTAATCATAACCATTCATTTGGAAGTTGTAACCAAGCTATATTGTATTGCATCACATCACACAAATCTCATCTAAAATAGGATTGTCATCCAATCAATCGTGTTATATGTGCCAACTAAACATAATTGAGGATGTTTAACACTATGTCCGAAGCTATTTAAGGCCCGTTTGGTAACGTTCATGTTTTTTGTTAACGTTCATGTAAAATAGGATTGTCACCCAATCAATCGTGTTATATGTGCCAACTAAACATAATTGAGGATGTTTAACACTATGTTCCGAAGCTATTTAAGGCCCGTTTGGTAACGTTCATGTTTTTTGTTCCTTGTATTCTAGTTTCATGTTTCTCGTTTCTTGTTTCATCTCTTTTGAGAACAAGAAACATGACTATATTTGATAACTATTATTGTTTCTGTTTCTTGAAAAAAAGAAACAGAAGCATGATGTGCAATTTTTTTTAAGTAAAAGAGTCGAATCTTAGTCAAATTCAAATAAAATTTTAAAATTCATTATTAGTTCGCTTTCAAAACTTAGATTAGCTTTTTTTGAAAAAATTGGTAAAAACTAAAAAGTAGATAACAAGAGAAAAAGTCTATAAACAATTAAATACTATTATTATCTTTAATTTTTTTTTTTTAATCTACTTTTTACTAGTGTTTAATAAACAAAGCTAAAATTTGAAAACTAAAAACAATAGTTTTTAAAAATATGTTCATGTTTTTAAAATTTGGCTAAAAATAACACTTTGGTACTTAAGTAAGATGTAAACCTAAGAAATTACGAGAAAATACTTAAGTTCCAATTAAGAAAAATGATTACCAAACAAAGCTCAGACATGCAAGTGATGTTTTTAGGTTTAATTTTTAAAAATTTAAAACTAAAAATCAAAGGTTCCTACATTTTGTCTATTGACTTTGGTTTCAATAATTTGGTTCTTACTAATTTGCCCATCTATAGTGACATTGATTTTTTTAAAATTAATTCACATCATAATTATATAATATTAATTATCAAAAGTTAACGTAAAAGACCAAAAGTAACCCTAGCTAAAAACTCAAGAGTAAAAGTATAAAATATAAAAATTTAAGAACCAAATAAAAACTGTATTGTTTAGTATAAATATAACATCTTGAAACTTAGGGTCTAGTTAAAAATCTAATCTCAAATAGTTTAAAATAAAGAACCAAGAAGAAAAAGCAATTTGAGAAAAAAATATCATAATTAATCCCATGAGCGACCATTTGTTTTTTTAGGGATGTAGATAACTGTAATCTTAGATACCTGAAATTATAGATAAACAAATTTATAAATGTCTGACATCTTTAGATTCTCATGTTTGTTTCATACCAATACTTTTGTAGATATCTGAACATATTTTGATTACTGTGTTTGTTTCGTAGGATTTCTACTCGAAAATGTTTTAAATTCACAGTGTTCCAAGAATGCCCTTACAACTATTTTTATTAATTTGAACTTATATAACATATTCATTTTAACAATTAAAATTAAATTTTAATTTTGTTAAAAATAATAAGAATAACGATATAACAAAAAACTGGTATATATTATATATAGTTTACTGTTTATTTTAATTATATAATGGAAACGAGAATATAGAAACGAGAACATATGAAACTCTTCAAATGTTTTTTGTTCGGATATCCTAAGATATTCGAGAACTATTTAAATGTCGAAACATCTTATAATGATGTCAAAACAAACAGAATACCCGTGAAACAAAGGACCCCGTGAACGATTATAAAAATGGATTATGGACAAAAAAAAAAAAAAAGTGGGTTTGAATGGAAATCCAAAATTAGGTTGGGGAGTTTAGAAAAAGAAATTGAGGGAATTTAGGGTTACACAAAGGGTGGTGTAACAAACTTGACCTATAAATCCAAACCCTTTCTCCAACTTTTCATCATTCTCTATGTTTCTTTCTTATTTCTTCCAATTCAAATGTCTCAACCCCTACACTATTCTTCTTACCTACCTTTTTCTATTTTTTTCATTAAATTACAATGATAAGGATTAATTAATTTTATACTCTTACAAAAAAATTACTTAATTAGGGGCATTGAAAGAGGCCATTTCTCCACAAAATTAGAGTTTATGTATTGTTGGTTGGCCCAAACTAAACCTGAGGGTTGAAGCCCATATATGTTAGGCCCAATGATGGAGTTAGTTATAGCTTTCCTTCTTCTTCTTTCTTCTTACTTGAGACATTCCAATCTCTTCTTCCATCTAAACCAATTTAACTATACTTAGATTGGTTCTACATATGACAGTTTTATGACATAATATATTCGTTTCATTATTTAATATCAAACATTAAAAATAAGTTGTTTTTTTATAAAAGAATTTATATGTTTCACAACCACCTAAAATTAATTTTAAATCAATTAGTTTATAAAATAACGTGGTTTAGGATAAACACTTAAACCCAACTTTCAGAAAAATGAATTTTTAAGTGTTTTAATGGTTAACCGTTGACGGAAAAACAATTGTCAGCCAACCTTTAATCATCGTTTCCCAACGATCGCCACTGGCATCTTCAACTACAGTCTCTAGAGACTGTTTTTGTGCGACTACTACCGATTAAATTCCAACAGTGACTGTCGTTCGTCACTTCTAACTACTATTCACGATCACCCCGTCCAACTCTGACTATCACATACATAGACACATTTTTCATTGTAAGTTAAAATTAATAAAAATATTTTTAGTATATAACAAATCAAACAAACTGTTACTTAAAAACACATTTGAAAAAACATTGCCAAACACATGTGTGTTTTATTTTGAGGAGTTTATAAACTTTTTTGAAAATAAAATTGCATTTTGAAAAAACATTTTTTTGTCTTATGTCACTCCAAATACGTCCATAATATTTCAATGAAAACGAGTGTAGTTTAATGGTAATCAACATACAATCTCTCAGACTAAATGTTTTGATCCACATCTACACAATTGTTATACTGAAACATTAATAATAATAATAAATAATATTTTTCCAATAATTCAACGACATTTAGTGTTTATATATATAGACACATACACTTCGATTAAAACTTGAAAATGATAAATTTGTAATTACTATTTAAAAAAATGCCAATCGTCATTAAACTAAACTCAGTTTAACGTTGTAATCTAAATTAACAATTTTTTAAAAAAACATTTCTTAAAATATAGCATTACAACATTAGTGGTGGAGATACAAACATTAAATATATAATATGTATAGAATAGACTAATGATTATTTAATTGTTTTGACTATATATATTCAAATGGATGACTTTTTTATTTATTTATTTATATAATGCTACAACTCAAATGGATTTAGAATCTTTCTTTCCAATGACAATGCTTTGTAGGGTGTGGGGTATCAAATCTTTGTAAGAATTCAATATTTTTATTTATTATTATTATTATTATTTGAAAAAGATGTAAGACTTTTTTTTAAAATGGGAAAAGAAAAAAAAGATGTACACATTCATTTATGAAGCTAAGCTAAATTTGAAAAACAAGATAATAGAGTTTGACTAACCAAACCATAGATATTGAGTTGTGGGGCACTTTGGATTTGGATTCCAAATACAAAAGTTGGCAATCACCTTTTCAAATTAGAAAAAAAAATAAAATAAAACAAAAAAGCAAAGTAATTTTACTTTATTGCCCCTCTACAAAATTCATTCACTTATTTTTATTGGGTATTCATTTTTCATTTGTTTTCGGAGTTAATATATATTATATATACACTCTTCTTTTCCGTCTCAAATGAGATGAACCTTATGACGTTTTTCAAAATGATGTTCTATAGATGATTTTTTTATCTGTTAAATCTCATGTATTTGATGTTTTTTTTTATCGATTGATTGCAATTGAATTTACGAGATGATAAAGAGAGAAATTAAAAGATTTTGATGTTTAATTCATGGAAGAATGAAATAAGAAATTGATTGAGAAGGAGAGAAATGAAGAAGTCAAAATTTTGAAAATTAAAGTGTCAACCTCAACAAAAAGTAGTTGCAACCTAACATCATTCCTCTTGAAACATGAGGAGGCTCAAATGGTCCATTGGATTTTGTCATATTGAAAAACTATAACCTAAGTATTTAATTTAAGGTAAATGATATATAGAAATGAATGTCTTTAAACTTTATCGTTTATTTCAAAATACTCGAGCTTTTTTCGTAAGATGCAATATTTGTTTTCGATATTTTATTAGATAATTTCAAGATTACTTTTGAAGTATAAATTATTTAGAATTTTGAATAGAAATTGTTTTTGTTTTGGATATGGACAAGTTTGAGGAGATTTTAAATACACTTGTACTATTTTACATTATACATTTAAAAAACTTTAATCATGTCTTAACTATCAAACCGTGTTTACTTATTCTTTATTGGAAGTATGTTTTGTAATTTCATTTTTTTAAACTTGTGTCAATCAATGGGTTTTAGCTCGTGTTTTTCAATGTTTTCTTCCTCCCCCTTCCTCCAAGTAGCGGTTAAGTTCCAAGTGCCCATTGAGCGTCTCGCTACTCATTGTAGACATCCAAGCATTGTCTATATATATCTATATATATATATTATGCGTGCATCATGAGGATAGTTAGAAGTAGTGATAGCCATGCTAATGATGTCGCTTTTGAGAAACATGTTGTCAGTTGTAACTCTGATTTGGGACTCTGGATGATTAATGAGTGTGTGGTGAGACGCACAATATTATTTTGAGTTTGAATATCATAGAAGTGTGATTTCTCCTCTTTTCAGGTGTGATTAGTCCATTTTTTAAAGGAGACTGTCGAAATTTTTACAGAATTTTATTAAAACTTGATTTATTAGTCCTTTACTCTTAAGAGAAATATTTTCAGAGAGTAGCTTCACACCTCGATATAGGTTAGAGGGGTGTAACATATTTGTCACATCATTTTAGGTGCTAACTTCTATCCAAAATAACATTTTACAATTTGACTATTTTTTTAGCAATTTAAAGTAATATTGAGGCTTTTGAAGTAATAAAAATATTCTTTTTAAAGTTAGCGAATTACACACATTAATATGCTATTTTGATTCTCCTATTTTGGAGTATTGCTTAATTTTAGTCGATGTAATTTCAATAATTTTTAAATATAGTATTTGTTTATTGTTGACTTTTTTAAAAATGTATTATTATTTATTATTTCAAACTCAACGTCGACACAACTTGGAAAGACAATCCTCCCTCATCAACTTTGGGTGCAACAATCGAAGACTCAAATGGAAGTACCATTAGTGTGGCTGTTCGATAAATTGACCTAGATTATGCATCTCCGATTAGCAAAATTCTGGAGATCAAGGAGGGTTTAAAATTCGCCTCCCGTTGTGGTATTCGAAATTTAATCGTTGAATCTAATTGTATAAACAATTAATCTGATAAATGAAGAGAACGTCGGTTTAATCGCAATTGAATGTTGGCTTGAAGAAATAAATTATCTGTCAACATCTTTCTCGCTTCATCGAGTTTAAGCACTGCCCTCGTTCATGTAATGCAGTTGCAGACAAAATAGTTAAAATAGTAAAAGCGTGTAGTTATAATGCTAATTGGCTTCTTACATGCCCAGAAACGACTGTAAACCTATTGTCATGGGCAGTTGTCTCTCTTTTGCCCATATGACTTTTGAATAAAAATATATTTTTTAATTTTTTTTTATTATTTATTAACATTTTTCACTCTAATTTTTTTTTGGAAGCATATCTATTATATTTTATGATTATGTAGTTAATTTTGATTTTAAAAACACGACTAAAATTAAGATTTATGAAAATACACAAATATTTTTCAAAACATGTGAAAATACAATACTAAAATTGTTATTTTAACCAATATAATAAAAAAAATTTGAGTAAAAAACGAAAAAGAAAAAGACAAATAAAGAATTGAAAACAAAAACATCTTAGACTCTGAGTTGTGAGTTCTGATGGCGTTTGACAAATCAGGGCCATGCATTGGATGCTTTATCACGTGCTCAGCGCATGGATAGCCACGTGGCAACATGCACGTCTAGGGACCACCGTAATTAAATGCTCTTGTCTGCACGCCGTCTTCGCCCTTTCCGATGAATGTCCTCCGCTTCAAACTCTAACTCCGAGTTGGATTGGATTGGGTTTATTTATTCGGTAATAATTAAAAAAGTTTATTATTCGTTATTTATGTTAAATTATTTATTTTTATTATCGAAAATTTGAATATATATCTAAAGAATTCGAATCCTCCTATGTTCGTTATATATTTAATCGACATTATATCATTGTTATTATTTGGTTTTGTGGTAAATTAATATTTCAACTTTTTAGATTTAGGTTCAAAGTTCTATATCAACAAAATTTAAGATGTACCATTATTTCTCATTTCGTTATTTATATTTGAAAGAGAAATAGAAAAAGCAAAATCAATGATACAAATAATTTTTCAAATTCGCATTTTCATTTTAAACTCCCATCTAAATCCAATTGGTTCAACTTTTTTATTTGAAAGTATTTTAGGCAATTGTTTTTTTAATATAATAAAATAATTTTACAACTAATTTTTTAAATTTTTTTGTAAACCATATATTTCATAAATATCTTACATTTTGAATTATTTCATTAGAGCTTTTAGATTTGATTGCAGACCAATTTAACATGTTTATTACTATTTCAATATATATTTTTTAAAATATTTAGTTATTAAAAAAAACATTATTTTTAAAATTTGACTTTGTTTTTGTTATTCATCAATTTCAATTAATATTTGTTTAAATACATAATATTTCAAGGTGATGTTACATTTGATTTAGAAGATTTTATTTATTTTCCTATATATTAATAGCTCACGTTCAATTAAGATCTCAAGTATATATCGAGTCTATTGGTAATATACTGAAAAATATAAACAGTATATACCATTTTTTTTTTTGGCATTTTCAAATATACTAAAAAGTGTACATGTATCTCGAATATATTGCTTGCTATACAAAACATTTATCATACCATTGTTTATGCATTTATCAAACACACCTCGACTAGCTTTTATATACACACTTATATATTATGTTGTATAAATCGAGTATACTTTGTTTTTCTTTCAAAATTTGTCGTGGGTTCTTGTGTTTACCTACGAGAATAATAATTTTCAGATCGTGTGTTTTGATATTAATATTATTATCATGTACATATTTAAAACAACGAACGATAAAAAAAATGACTAAAAATTAAACATTTTACAAATTGATAGAAGAAGATAAAAAAAAAAAAAAAAAGTTTAGAAATTCAAATACTAAAATATGATTTGGTTTGCTTGTGTTTCACTCCTCCAAAAGAAAATAAATAAATAATAAGATTGGTTGAAAGGGGAAGGATGGAACAACGACATTCTGTCCAACCAAACAACCCTTTCTTTTTCAATGTCAAATTTCCAACCTCCCTCCAACACTTCTTTTATATATATATATATATAAAAGATCGAACCTCCGACTTTTAGGTTAGGTCTATCACTGTTTTGATTTATATAATTTAAACGTTGTTCGATTTCAGTCATTACATTTTTAATAGATATTGTTATTTTTAAACGAGCTTTGAAAAATATATTCAAATATTGTATTTGTTTGCATGAATCTTTTTTTATTTAATCAATTTTAATAAAAAAAAATCAACTTTGGGGGATTGAGTTTCAGATTTACTGGAAGTATGAGGACTAAAAGTAAATCAACAAAAGTATAAGAGCTAAAATTGAACAAATTTTAATATTTGAAAACCAAAATGACATCTTAATCTTTATTTTTTCAAGACTTACCTATATTGTATTTATTGGCTTTCATAAGTGATTTTTATCATCGTAAAATTTGGGTCGGAGGTTCTTGAATTAATAACTTAGATTTAGGTTTCATTACAAATATTATTTCTTTTCATTTTAAAGTAATTTCATAAACACTACTCCCCCGTTTACGATTAAAAAAAAAACACTAATTTTGCTTATGAGTTTGTCTCTTTTTTTTTTTTACATAATTTCAAATAAACTAAGTCAAATTTTAAAATTCAAGAATTTTCTTTTTAATTTTGATTAAAAAATTAAATTATATTTAAGAAATATGGATTTTTTTTTTAATAATGTTTGTCAAATGTAGGTGAGGAGGTTTGGAAATGTCAAAAATGGGGTAGCGGAGTCGTGGACGGGGTACACGACTTCAG
>JBBPDJ010000021.1:5815832-5826071 GCA_037974625.1 Cucumis cinereus
ATTTTTGTCAATAGTTTCAACTCAACCTCTTTTTTGTCAATTCTTTTTAAAAAACCATTATTTTAAAAATTAACCCAGAAATATGAAATCTAAAGTAAAAAAATTGAGAAGAAAACAACTATAAAAAGAAAGAAAAAAAGAACTAAATACTGAAATTATTATGAAGCCATAATTTAATGATTATGTCTAATAATGTAAAAATATTAAACTATTGCAAAATAAAAGCATGCTAATGAATATTATAATAATAAAATAACGAGTATATTTGAAGCAATTTTTGGCAGCACCAAAAACACTTCTCCCCTTCTTGAAAAACCAAAAAACAAAAAACAAAAAACAAAAAACAAAAAATGAAAAAACAACCATTTCCCCTCAAAAGCAACATTTGTTTTGGAAACATAAAAGTCCTCTAAAAAAAAAGTGAAGTATGCAAAATACTTTGCAACAAAGTACATGCAGAATGCCCTAAATGCCCATATTTAACCCAAAGCATTCAAAAAGGAATAACAATAACAATAACAATAATAATAATAAAAATAAAAAAAACTTACCTTAATTAAGGTTTGTATACATTAAAAACGAAGAGATCTCGGATTTAAATTTTTCACCCTCAATTTGAATTAAAAGTGAAAAATATTGCAATTTTAACCACCTCTATGAAAAATCCTTATATAACTTTCCTCTTGTGGATTCAAACAATTATAATAAAATATATTTATAACACAAAGTTATTATTATTGTTCCTTTTGTAAAAGAAAAAACAAACAGTGAAGTTAATTTTTTTAGATTAAACTTTATGAATGTTGGCAAATTTATATAATGGTTGATGTTGGTGCTTGGATCTCGTTCACATTGGGCTTCCTTGTGGGTGCCTAATGACCCATGAGTCACTTCTATTTGGTTTGATCTTGATGTGATTGTAACTAACCTGCTTAAGAGATCCTTGACCGACATGGGACTAGAGCTTCTCTTGGTTTGATCTCGATGTGACTGGAACTAACCTAGCTGACTACACTTTGATGCCTAAATTAGTATAATGAGTGACTAATTCAGCTAAGCATAAAATAAGTAAGATCGAGTATCTGATTTGGAGATTGCCTACTCTCCTCTTGTGCGATGACCAAATGGATCTATTTATAAGACAATCATTTGACATGCGTCTATGGTTCATGCGTCTATGGTTCATTAACTCAGTTATTTTTCGATTGGTATATATTTACTAATTCGACCGGTCAACCTAAACCTCAAGACTCTGAGATTTTTCTTTTAGAATATTTATTCTCCCATGCCTTCTTACAAGGTAGGCAAGCCCGCCCACGACTCATGGTCCTTGCATTAGACAACTCTCAATTTTTTGTTAAAGAAATTCGCTTTATTGAAATTAATGAACATATGGAGGTTTTTTTCTATTTATCAAAACGTACGAAGGTTTTTACATTAATATGTTAAATTTAGTTGATAAATTAACAAAAATTGAATTGAAGGTGTTAGAGATTTCTGAAGTTGGCTTTATATTTTTTCAAAGGCAGTTAAATATTCAATTCCTACTCACAAAGTCTTAACATTCAATTTTAACATCAGAAGATTTTTCTGCAAATATTTTCCTTATTTGGAAACATGTAGTTGAATATTATCTGATATCTTTTCCGTTTTGGGAGTGCGACTTATCTTTTCCTAATGAGTGCTATTTTCCTTTATGGATTAGATTATTTAAAGTAAATTATGAAACTCATTTAGGGTTTTCGAACATGATTATTGTGCAGAAATATCGTATTCTTCATGCAAATCCCATTTGTTCTTTAAGCAAGAGTTGTGCTGTTTTACGACCACTATGCTCTTTCGTGTGTTCTTGCCGTTACTCACTGTGTTCTGTTGCAAGTTCTTCATCCGTTGATTGCAACATACTAAAGATATTTACAATTTAAGGGAGCCTAAACCATTATTTTTGAGAAGGGATCCTCAGTTTAAGGGGGAGCCTAAGACAGCCACAAGAAGAGATTCTCTATCTTAAAGGGAGTCTAAGATCCATCAGTGAAGGGAGTTTGTTGATTCGTAGAAAAGTTATAACCGTGAGAAGGAGTTTCACACTCATTGTCGGAAACTGAAGTGGATGCACTAATATTGCCACTCTTAGGGGTAGTTAGGCACATGGAGAGTGAGGGAAGCTCACACTTAGGAGGAGTCTAAGTTTACTTGGGAGGGAGTCTAACATCTAGGGGAGTCTAAACGATCAATAAGTTAAGTTCTACACGAGTCAATGTAGTAGAAGTATTGTAGGATAAGTATTACGTTGTAAAATGCTTAACTCTCCAATATTAATAGATTATCCTTCTTAGATGCACTGCCCCAGACGTAGGTGATATATCGCTAAATCGGATTACCAACTTCTGTGACTCTTTCACTTTTCCTTGTTGTTGGTATTTTACTTGTTTCCGTTGCTAATAGTGCTTTTCATGAGACGCTGTGAGTGTGTAACAAGTCGCCCTTTCTTTTTTAGAAGGTAATAATTACAATATTTAATAAATTTACTTTAAAATTAAATTAAAAGTTAAATTCTATAAACAAACACATTACTTCAACTAGTCAAATTTAAAGTAAGTTTTTGAATTTTTTGTTTGAAAAAATTCAAAAACTTTTAAAAACAAAAAGTGAATAATAATAAAACTAAAGAAAATAAAATTATGAGTAAAGTATTTATATGCTTAGTTTTTTTTATTTGAAAAGCTTAATTTAAACAATTAAATGGTAGAAAAAAACTAAAAAAAAGGTAATTTTCTTTTTTTAAAAAAGAAGTTTTTATTTAAAAAGAGGAAAAAAAGTTAAGCGAAAGAAAAAAAAGGAAAAAAAAGGCTGAAAGCGGCAATGCAATAATGACAAAAACAAATCGGTTACCAATGGCGGGTTCCACGAGCCTCGTGTTTCTCTGTCTCTGCCCTTCTTCTTCTTCTCCTTCTTCGTCTTCTTCGTTTCGACTCTGAATTTCCAATTCAATTTCTCTGAAACACACAGACAAACAGCCAAGCGAGTAAACCAAGAAACAAAGAAGAGTACCCACTGGACAAATTTTGCTCAGATCTCCACCTTCACGCATTCCCATGTCTGGCTTTCCCTTTCTCTTTCTAGTTTTTTCAATTTCTTCTTAATTTTTTTTATCACCCAAATCACTCCAATTTGTGATTTCCGCTTCTTGTTTTTTACTTTCTGAATTGGGATTCCTCTAATTAATCCTTCCAACTACTCATTCTATCTCTTTCTCTCTCTGTCTCTGATTCTGTGCTCCTCGCATGGACGGCTATTACGCATTCTCATCGATCTCAACGGTCAGTGCTTCTTCCTTCTTGACTTTTGTGAGATTGCCCTCTCTTTCTAATGGGGTTTCTTTCTTTTATCTTTTTGGCTCGCACTTGGAGGTTTGATGTAATGTGTGTGAATCGGAGCTTCACATTCCTCTTTGGAGTTGATTTTTTGTATGATCTGATTCTGTGATTTGTGTTCGTTTCGTTTGATCTGTATCTTGGTTGTAGTGGGTTTGTTCTGAAATTTGCTTTTCTTGTCCAGTAGATTATTTCTGGATCTGGAGTGGTTGATGTTGTTGCTCATGATGCTTCTCCCTGTTTTTCATCTCCATCGATTTGGAATCGGGTGGATATGGCGGCCATGATTAGGAGGGGTATGCTGGTGTTCTGTGGTGGTATTGGCCTAGGGTTTTGCTCTGGGGTTTTTCTGTGGTTTCTGTTACCATGGGCTGTGGAGGATCCAAGGTGGACGAGCTTCAATTGGTGACGCTTTGCAGAGAGAGGAAGGAGTTAATCAAAGCCGCGTCTCGACATCGTTATGCTCTTGCTGCAGCTCATGTTACGTATTTTCAGTCTCTCAAAGACATTGGTGAAGCTATACGAAAATTTGTTGATGAAGAGATTGTGGTCTCTGGCGCTGAATCATCCTCCTCTCATGGTTCTCCAGTTCTTACTCTGCCATCCGATGAAGGGAAAGGAAAAAGGAAGAAACCGAAATCGGGTGAGAAACACATAAACTCGTCTTCATCTTCCTCGGTTTTACATTCTGTTTCGATTTCACATGAACACTCTCCTCGGGAGGACGAGATTGACGGTTCTCACTTGCATTTATCATCTGGATCGGAGTCTGAATCTGAACACAATTCTTCGGGTCATATTCATATCGAGGATAGCCCAGTACATGATGAAGGTTATAGCCATCCTCCTTATGCTTATCCACCGAAGGATATCCCAGCACAAGATGAAGGTTATAGCCATCTTCCTTATGCTTATCCGCCTGGAGATATCCCAGTACAAGATGAAGGATATAGCCATCCCCCTTATTATCCGCCAAGAGATATCCCGGTACGTGACGAAGGATATAGCTATCCTCCTTATGCTTATCCGCCAAGGGATATCCCACTACAAGTTGAAGGTTATAACCATCCTCCTCCTTATGCTTATCCCCCAAGGGATTGGAGTTCGACGAATACATATGCCTACTTTATGCAGAAGTCAACCACTCCAGCGACTACTGTAATGTATAATGGGCCAGAGACGCATACCGCTTCAGATGGGCAGTGGCCTGGTCCGTCGTACAGTTATCCGCCGTATGCACAGTACGGAAACGGAGGGTTCTATGGGTTTTCAATGGGTTCACCACCGGATTATAACATGCACAATCAGCAGCCAACGCGCCCTGCTACTCCACCGCCTCCACCTTCTCCGCCTAAGGTCTCTGCTTGGGATTTTATGAATGTATTTGATAGCTATGATAATGGTTACCAGGAATATAACTCAGCAAATAGATACGGGTATGGTTCCATTCAAAGCAGTCCTGATTCCAATGAAGTTAGGGAGAGAGAGGGGATACCTGAGTTGGAAGATGAAACAGAGCCTGAAGCTCTGAAAGAAATTAAAGAGAGGAATAAGTTGAAGGTGGAGGGGATGAACAAGAATCTGAACTCAGGAGAGGGAACTTCAAAGTTTGTACCACCAGAGAGTAGTGAGGACAGCTCAAAATCGGTGCCATTGCCAAATAGTGGTATCTCAACGGTTTTGAAGGAGAAGGGCATAAATAACAGTCCTGATACAATTGTATCGAAAAAATCGGAACATGAGGAGCCAGTGGAGAAGAAAGAGGTGAGTTTTGAGATTGAGGAGACTTCAACATTGGATATTGAATCTTCCAAAAAAAGTAATTTAGCCACATTCGCTGCCTTTGGGACAAGGGATCTCCAGGAAGTTGTGAGTGAAATTAAGAATGAATTTGAAGCTGCTTCTAGCTGTGGGAAGGAGGTTGCCATGTTGCTTGAAGTGGGGAGATTGCCTTACAGGTCTAAGATCACAGTACTTAAAGGTTGGTACCTAAGAGGCACTGGTCTTTAAAATTTTTCTTCTTCTGGTTATATCTTTAGAACATCTTTCTCCCTCTCTCTCTTTTAAACAAACAGTTTTTTTTTTTTTTTTTTTTTTTTTTGTAATTAATCTGCTAACTGCACTTTTTTGGCTTCTTGTTGTTGTATGTAAATAATGTACGTCCAGTATTTATGGGGCATCACGCTCGGGTGAGCTGGGTTGCACTAAGCTTTTAACCATTCCAGTTGACACAACATATATATATGTATATAAAATGATAATTAATACTTACTATGGCAGCAAGTCTTGTTTTTTATGAGCTCTGGTTTTTTAATCTAGTCCATTGGGTTTACAAGAAGTCAAAAGCAGTAAGCTAGAATCTCATTGCTTTCTCTTGGTTTTATTGGAACTTAAAAAGTTTGACCCAAAGTAGCCTTGGACCTAAGCTTCAAGAAGCTGCCACAGATGCATCTTGATATTAATATTTTCTTAATACTTATTGTTTGGATCCTGTTATTTCCTACTGCTTTTATATTGGTGGATATTCGTTTCCCATATGCTAAGTGGTCTTAACATATCTTATGTATAGAGGGAACAAATTAGTTTGTGACATTACAGAAATTCCTGTTATTTTGCAGTTATTCTTTCTCGGATCCAGTACTTGGTGGCCCCTTCCTCAGCATCTTCTCAGCCGCCATTGATTCGGTTGGACCCTAAGACAGTGAAAATGGCTAAAGCATATGCTGGGTCTAGCAGTCCTGGCAATGAGTTTGACTTGAAATCTGGAAGCCTTTCCTCTACGCTGGAGAAGCTTTATGTATGGGAGAAGAAGCTGTACAAAGAAGTTAAGGTACTGATGAATATAAGTTATATGCTAATTTTTGCTTCTTGATTGTGTAGTTGATTCGATTCCAGATGCATTCCTTGATAAAATGAATTAAAATATGAATTTGTAAAGAGTCTAGATAACCTAATTGTTTGGACAGCAACATGCGCACTGTCCTTTCTTCTCCCTGATTCATACCCAACTCTTGCTGCATTCATGATAGAGAACGTTTGGCATCCTTTCGAATGTGAACCCTGTCAAATTTGGTGAAAGTGTTTGAAGAGAACTCATGTGAACACAGACAATTCTACACTTTAGTAAAAAAGAAGGGAATTACTATTAAGGACACGCTTGCAATTTTTTATTAGTTTACTTTTGGTGAAGAAAACACAATTTCTTTTCTCATTGCAACTTTCTTTGGTCTTCTATTATTGGGGAAGTTGTCAGAGTTTTGTTGCTGGACAGCGTCAGCTGTTGAAAAAGAGCTTTCTAGTTTAGGGGGCAAATGTGTTCAGTTTACTCAAATAATACAACTGATATTAGAATTTAGTATTCGTTTGTGTTAATTATTTGATTTTTTTTGTTCTGTCGGGGCCATCTGATATGATTGGAATTTGGAACAATATAGAGAAGATTGGCATTGTGCCGAATTGCTTGTAGATTCTTCCTGCTCGACTTTATCTTATCTCTGTGATTCTAGCTTCCAAAGTATATGAATGACCCTTAATGATGCTGCACATTATGAACTCATGGGTTGAAGATAGCTGCAGTTTTTTTTATTTTTGTAGGATAGGAAATGAAATGAATGATGTTGTGCAGTTGACATGAAAATGCTGTCCTCTTCATATCAAATCTCCAATTTGATGTTCTAGGACTCCGTGCATGTAGCTTCATTGCTTTTATATAGGTATTCGGATATAAATAACTTTTCTGACTCTACTGTTTTGTGTTTTTTGCCAGGATGAAGAAAGGTTACGTGTTATTTATGAAAAACTGTGCAAGAAGTTGAAAAGGTTAGATGACAATGGAGCCGATTCCACCAAAATTGACGCTACTCATGCCTCTATTAGAAAATTATCAACCAAGATCGACGTCTGTATCAAAGCTGCTGATGCTATATCAAGCAGGATACATAAGTTACGTGATGAAGAATTGCAGCCCCAATTAACGGATCTTATTCATGGGTATTTAAACACTTCCGATCTTGATTATTCAATTCTTTAAAAGTCCATTGTTGCAATGATTTATGAAAATAGATATCATGACCGTTGTTGAATGTTTATTGAGGGGACTATGAATTTTTCTATTCTGCTAAAGATGAAATAGAGAGATGCAATGTGCATAAGTTGTTTGAAGAAGGGATTTCACATGATATTTCTTAAATGCGTGGATTAAATCTCACCAGACACAACCTATTAGCTTTGGCAGTTGCTTGACACACACATCTTGACATATTTGGTCTTCATTATTAAAACCTCTTTGTTACATGCAGGTGGATAAAAATGTGGAAATCCATTCTCAAGTGTCACCAGAAACAATTTCAAGCAGTCATGGAGAGCAAAATTCGCTCATTAAAAGCTAGAACTGGCTCTCGTAGAGACGAGAGTTTGAAAGCTACTGTTGATCTTGAAATGGAACTTGTCAATTGGTGCAGCAGATTCAACAATTGGATTCGCACCCAAAAAGCTTATGTTGAATCTTTAAATGGCTGGCTCCTACGATGCCTTAATAATGAGCCTGAAGAAACTGCTGATGGAGTTGCTCCTTTTTCACCAGGTCGGATGGGAGCTCCGCCAATTTTCATTATCTGCAACGATTGGCATCAAGCTATGGTTGAAATTCAAGAAGATAAAGTGGTTGGTGCCATTCATGGTTTTGCTTTAAACTTGCATGAGTTATGGGAAAGGCAAGATGAGGAACAACGTCAGAGAATCAAAGCCAATTTCCTTTACAAGGATTTTGAAGAAGACCTTAGAACCTTGAAAATGGAGAGAGCAATGATAAAACCTGACCAAGATGAGGCATCAGTAAGAACTGCACTCTCGAAAGTCCCTTCCGAAAATCGAGTTTCACCACCAGATGATCTGAAAGCTAATTTAGATTCATTGAGGAGGAAGTTATATGATGAGAGAGCAAAACACAAGGATGCCATTAAACTGGTTCACAATGCTGCTTCAAATAGCATACAAGCAGGTTTGGTTCCAATTTTTGAGGCTTTGGAAAAATTCAGTTCTGAGGTCATGAAAGCTCACGAACAAGTCAGGCTTCAAAACTCCTATGATGCTAATACCTGAAGTAGATATGCTCCACGGGGTTCCATTGCACAGGATTGTACTACAGCAGGTTGTGTGTGATCGGGGAGATACACTACAACGTACTGGAACTCGCAAATCCCGGTAGCCATTTATTTAGAATCCCCTCCCTTTCATGTACATATATAAGCGATCGAGATCACGTGGTGTATGTATTATATTAGACTAGCAGAAAGGAAGGCATGGAAAAGGATTAGAAACAGTGAGATAAGAAGAATGGATAAAGAGAAGGTAGAACTAGAAGTGATGTTTTTGGAACAAAAACTTGGATTATAATTTTGAAGAGAGGGGTGTTATTAGGATGAAGGAGAACATAGATTATAGAGGTCAGTGGTTGTATTGGTTATTTTGATGATACGCCTTGGAGAGCTGTCAAATGGGTGGGTGCTTCTGAAAAAGAATTGTTTTTGCTTTGCTTAGCACCTTCATTTGGATGGATAGGAACAAAAATGTTGTATAGAAATTCATTTATTGGTGGATTTGTTGTAAGTTACATTAGGTTCTAGAATCTCCAAGATGAAAGAACTAACCCAAATTTTGTTAATCTATGTTTTAGAGAGTAATAGCTGTTATTTTCCTTTTCTTTTCTTTGTGACAAGTTACTACTGTTGGGGCAGGGGCTTAAACATGCAACCATAAATTTAAAATTCTTTGATATCTGTTAGTAGTTAAAGTATGACAAATAGTTCATACAATGTGGCTGAAAACAGGCCTAGTTAAAAAACTACTTTATTTATGTTCAAGAAATACGTTCTTAATCACTCAAATTTAATTTAATATTTAAATTCTACGCTTTTAAATTTGACTTTTATATCATTAAAAATATATTTTAAGTGAAAATTGTCAAAAGTGATTTTTAATAATTTTAAATATTAAAATCACTTTCAAACAATTTTTAAATAAGTTATTATTTAGGAGGTGAAACGAAGGGAATGAAAAGGAAAATAAAACTATAACTATTACTAAATAGAGTCTTGATTTGCTTCTTAGATGTATTTATATAACATGTTAGCTAACTGTACTATTAACTGATATAACCTTTTATCTTAAAGGTAGAAGTTGAAGTCTTATCTTCATTTTTACCGTTTTAGTAATGTACTAGAAGAAAAAAATTTGGAAAAGATCTACAATATAATAAAAAATATTGAACTATTGTAAAGAAAAATAAAAACAAAATCAGTCGTATAACAAGTTTTGATTGAACAATTTGGTAAAATGCATTAAAATAGATGATGTCCGAAATTAACCGAGTATTTTTCATAAAATTTATCCATTTAAAATGTTTATTCATGTAGCATGGCTAATATTTAAAAAGTAACAATAAACTAAAATTTAAGTGTTACGTCAAGGTACAAAAACTAAAATTTGAATATTAAAGGAATATACGAAAATGCCACAAAGTTGGGAATTTTTTTTTAAATAATGTTTTTTTAATAAAATATGTCAAGAATAGTGTGGGTGAGAAAAAAATGTTAAAAATAGGGTAGTGAAGTCGTGTACTCGGTCCACGATTACCCAAAGTCGTGGACGGGATACACGACTCCGGTACAGGTGGCGTCGGCGAAGTCAACGACGTCAACGTGGCAATGTTGACTATTGTCATGTTGGAAGTCGTGGACCCCGTCCACGACTTCCAAAAGTAATAAATAGAAAAATATTTTTGTTTTATATATATATATATATATATATAGTTAGCCTAATTTGTAGCTAATATTTATAAATTTCCAAAAATAAAATCTAATTAGGG
>JBBPDJ010000021.1:5828703-5838921 GCA_037974625.1 Cucumis cinereus
TATTTATTTTATTAACTTAATTACTATTTACTAACTCAAATTTCAATTACTTTTTCATGTAATTTTATTTACAATGAATTTATTTTTATGTTATTTATTTATTTCAAAATGAATTATATGTTTCAAGTTGTGGAAATGTGTACAAAGGAATGTTGTACAAAATTAAAAATTATATGTTTCATATTAATTATCAATAAATTTGAATATGGAAAAATATGTAAATTAAATATGGAAGAAGATTTAAATTAAATATAGAAGAATATGTAAATTAAATAAGAAAGAAAGATAATATATAAATTAATTAGGAAAGAAAGAGAATTTGTGGATTAAATAAGAAATAAATATGAATTAATTTAAGGTTAGAGATTTTTTTTATTTAATTATGAGGGAGTCGTGGATGGGCTCCAGTTAATCCAGTCAACCAGTCCACGCTCCACGTGGGACCTGACTGGATAAAAGGAAGTCGTGTACAACAATCCTATTTTTTACAATAGTTTGGCCAACTACCACTTTTTGTTTTTTTTTTCAACTCTATCCCATTTTTATCATTATTTTCAAAAAATTATATATTCTTGAAATCAACCCCAAAAGTTGGAAATAATTAAAAAAAAAAAATCAACAAAAATACTAAATTCACAATGTACGTGTTCTAAAGAAAAACGACAAAAATAAATGGATAATTTATTTATTTATTATAAATTATAAACGCAAAAGAGCTCAAAGTGGTCCTTGCAGCTTCGTCTTGTTAACCAACACCCGATTACTCGAAGTGAGACAGTGACATACGTCACTAAAAGCATGCGAAGCACGTGATCGAAAATGGCACTATTCATTTTCTTTTCTCTTACTGTGACGGAGAGCTCAAGCTCTAATCAACGGCTATGGCTATGGCGTCCGCTATTTCTCTCTGCTTTGTTACTCTCTTTGCTTTACATTCTTCTTTACTCGTGCTTACCGTCGTCGGAACGTCCGATTTTCCGGAGTTCGTCGTCGAGTTGGACCATTCTAACTTCACCGACTTCGTAAGCAAGCTCGATTTCCTTATCGTCTCCTTCTACTCTCCGGGGTATATTGATTTAACTACTTAATTTATGGTTCTTTTGTGTTATTTAGTCCGGTTCTTTCTTGTTGCTTTTGCTATTTCTATCTCTACCTCCTACCATCTCGAATTGAAGTATGTGAACTAGATGTTGCCATTTGTATTTACATTTCTTGAAATTTCGTCGTACATTGTCAAAAACTTATTGTTGATAATTATGAAATATTCTCATTTCAGATGTGGACGTTGTAAGAAGTTGGCACCGGAGGTGATAAATATTTCTGTTCCTAATATCAGTAATTTGTAATCTGATTCTCGGAGTGTTTTTGTTTGGACTGATTTTGACTCTCGTGAATTTAGGTGTTATATTTATAGCTGACCGATCACTTGTTAAATTGTTTTGTAGTATGAAAAAGCTGCCAATATCCTAAGTAAGCATAATCCTCCTTTGGTTCTAGCAAAAGTTAACATTTCAAAACAAGCAAATAAAGGACTTGCTGGATCCGATGGCAGAATTTCTATTAAGATTGTGAGAGAGGAAGGTAAGAATGTTCATGAATATAAGGGTCCTTACGATGCAGATGGTATTGTGAAATATGTGAAGAGACAGTATGGGCCTGCCTCTATTGAAATAAATACTCTGGAGGATGCCCAAATTTTCTTATCTGACAATAAGATTGCTATTGTGAGTACTCTATTTTGGCTCCTCTTGATTTCATTCATACTTGTTGAAGCATCTAGAATTATCATATTCTATTGCTTGCAGGTTGGCATATTCCCTCATTTTTCTGGGGAGGCGTTTGAAAACTATACTATCCTAGCCAAGAAATTACGTCCTACCGAGGAATTTTTTCATACTTCAGATGCCAAACTTCTTCCTCGGGGTGAATCATCTGTAGCCGGTCCCTTAATGAGGGTATTCAAGCCCTTCGATGAGCTCTTTGTTGATACTCAGGTAATTGAGAATTTTGTAAACATATTATCCTGTGACATATTATAATATGTTGTGAACTGGGATTCTTATGTAAGTACACTTTCAGGATTTTGACGTGAATGCTCTTGAGAAATTTGTTGAAGAATCAATTGTACCTACAGTAACTATTATGGATGGAGACCAGAGAAATCAACGTCTAGTTGACAATTTCATGTATAATTCAAACTCAAAGGTTAGAAGGAAACTATGAACTATTTGCTGGTTTTATGTAGATGATTTAGTACAAATAGTAAGAGATGGAAATTTTGCGTGAACTAGTGAACGTTCCATCATTTTTTTCAAAAAAATATGTCATTGTTTGGAGAACATGCTGAAATTATTCCTTTCTCAAGGATTATTAATCCAAAGTCCATTTCCAAATTTGTAGGTCATGTTGTTTATAAATTGTAGCAGCGAGGTTGCTGCTTACTTTAAGTACAAGTATCATGAACTTGCTGAGCTGTACAAAGGAGGTAACCACAGTTTTCTGATGGCAGATATTGGTGTTAGTTCTCATGCGATTAAGGTTCACAACTCAGTATCATTTATTGTTTGTCAGTATCATTTATTGTTTGTGTTGGTTTCAGCTGTTTGGTTGCTCCCACTTAACAAATATATTCAATAACTTGAATGTTCTCTGTTCAATTTTTCTTGTAAATTGCAGCAATATGGAATTAAGGATGATCAAATACCCTTTATTATCCTACTAAGTGATGGAACAAAGTATCTGAAATCCAATGTGGAGCCTGATGAACTTTTTCCCTGGTTGAAAAAATATAAGGTGATGCCTCTCCCTCAGTTCAAGTGTTTCATTTTTCAAAATTTGCTTGGTGGTGTTTCCTTTCTCAACCTCAGTTTTGAAGGTTAATTAATTCATAGTGAATTATCTAGGATTTTCTGGTGACTAAGTTGCATTACTGCAGAATGGAGAATTGGAACCATACATAAAATCTGAACCTATACCGGAGCATAATGACGAACCTGTGAAAGTGGTGGTAGCGCACACATTTCAGGACATAGTTTTCAACTCAAGGAAGAATGGTATGTATCAACATTTATTGACGCACTTGAATTAAAAGACTATTTTTTTTCTATGTTAATCTCTGTATTTACATCGCTCAAAAATTGGAAACTTGACTTCATTGGAATTGGAAATTGAATGTGTCACTTTTGGTTAGTGATCTTGCATTGCAGCTTTGTTGAGCAGTATCCAAATAAAGTTGTTAGTGGAGTGAAAATAAGGATTATTGTGAATTAGTTTATGGTATGCAACCATTGAAATTGACTGGGAAGACCTGAGATATTTAATATGGAAATTACGTACCTTATTTGATCTTTGTTTGATAATCTTTTGTTCTTGTTTTCTCACAACTTTTTGGTGAACTTTTCACTTTCCTTAAAAACACATTTGAATCCCAAGCCATATTTAAAAAAAAAAAACAAAAAGCAAATGAAGTTTTTAAAAACTACCTATTTAGCTTTCAAACTTTTGGCATGGTTTTTGTCCTTTTGAAAACATTTTCTTTATAAAAAAAAGCCGGTGAACACGAAAGTAGTGTTTATAAGCTTAATCTTAAAAAAAGAAAACCAAAAACAAAGTGGTTATGAAGTAGCCTTGTATTCAGTTTGCATTTCTTAGCTGTATGACTACAATAGGATTGACACTTCACTGACACGTGATTCTCTGCAGTTCTGCTTGAGTTTTATGCTCCTTCACATAAAGTCTGCAAAGAGCTGGCTTCAGTCTTTGAGGATCTTGCCATCTCATATCAAAGAGATCCTGATGTCATAATTGCTAAATTTGTAAGTTATATTCTCTTTTTCTCTTTTGTTCTTTAGAGAGTGTTTGAGACTCTCAATTTTACAAAGTTTAGAGTTAATATGTTAGAGTTAAGAAGTCCGTATGGAAACCCAAAATTGTAAGATAGAATTCATCGATAAATGTGCAAATAGAGAACGAGGAAAACACATAGTTCGTCGATAAATATGCGAACTTTAATAGAGTTACTATTAAAGTTGAGTATCTAACACAAATTTATGAAGTTGGCAGGCCAAACACCCCCTTGATGCTTCTCAACTACATTTTATTATCTTTTAAGTACTAGCTCCGTACATTAAAAAATGGATCAACTTCAAAGTGACTGTTAGCACGTACCATAATAATCCATTTTTTTAGCGTGCATGAAAACGGTCTCAGTGAGTAATCAATGATTATCTGATGCTAGAAATCCCATAATTTGTATTCGTGCTATTTTGTGTGATTATCTGATAATTGTTTGATTATATATATATATATATATATATATATATTTCCTTGAAAATAACCAAAAAGAATATTCACCATGGTGTCGTATTTTTATGTATATTTACTTTTTAATCTTTGAACATTGACGTATGAAGTGATGTTGGCATCTTTTTGTATGTTTATGATGATGCAATGCAATATTTCAATAACGCTTTTCAGGATATCTTTGCAAATGACTTACTACATGACTTTGAGATCTGGAAACTCCCTACTGTTTACTTCAAATCGGCCAATGGGAACATATCACAATACATCGGGTATGCAACAAAGGAAGAGTTCAGAGATTTCATCGAAAAAAATAGGTCTAAACCTGCTGATGAACATTTGGGTGTGAAGGATGAGCTCTAAAAGATGGTAAGCTTTGTGTTTCTTATAAATTCTCTGCAGATTGTTTCTATTTATCTTTCGATGTCACAATAGTTATTCACAGATCTCTTTGCTTTTGCTTTGCTGAAGAAGTTAGGAAGAGACAAGCAGTTGAAGCAAGGAACTTTTATAGAGAAAATACAAAAATGGACATTTCCGAGAGAAGAGTACAGAAATAGTCGTTTCTCTTGGTACTCACTTTTCTTTCTTTCTTTTAGCTTCCTTTAGCTTCTTCTTTCTTGACTTGCAAATGGAGATACTATCTCTTAGCTATGGTCATTACATCCTTGGGCCTTATTTCTTTCTTTAAACTAAAAATAAAAATAATGGAAAAAAGAAAACCCCAAAACCAAATTTAAAATGAATACAAAATAATTATTAATTACTATATGATAAGCATCTTGGAATTTCTGAATCACATTATTAGAATCTCCATAAACCAAGCCTGGCATAAGTTCATAAATGACATAGCTTCTCATTGTCTCTCTTTTCTCTAAAGAAATCTCTCCCAATTTTTTCACCACATTCTCACTTCTCTTCAACTTCGTTTTATCAATCATCACTGAACATTTACCACTGATACTAAGTTGTAAATGGGTCGAAGAAAACTGGAATACAACCTGAAATCAACGAATCAAAAACTGATTTTGTCGTCGGACTGTCTCCAGGTAGTAAGGCAAAATTCCGATTCCAGAAAAAGCTCAATCACCACTTGTGTGGGCGATTACGTCTCCAATATTGCAATCTACATGTCCACAGAGCCTCCCATCTCCCGCCGTAGTGCAATGGTCTATTAATAGTGACCGTATGTTTTCCGAAGAGTAGGGTCAGTCTCCTGCTGCAAACCCGACAAGATATTTCCTCTCGGATCGCATGGCTTTCCAGTGCCAGACAGACACATCACTGTTTGAGTGAGGTTGGTATAGGCTCGGAATTCCAACCTTCCTCAACTCTATACTCTCTAATAATATATACATAAAATTTAAATAATATTAATATTAGAATATAACCTAAATTTCTAGAGATGACTTGTGGGATGATCAAAGAACCCTCCCAAAAGTTGGTCTCCCACGAATGATTGTTATCTTTATAATCCTTATTGTTACCGTCGGCTTTTCTTCTATAATCCCAAGTGATTTTGTCCAAAACGAAGGCGTGGTCCTTGCCTGAGTTTTGGGGCCATGGTTTTTTGGCCTGAGAACCATTGAATGAGTTGAGTTCTAGGCCCAATGAATCTTAAGGGCATTGGTAGCATTAGTTCTTGGAAGAAAGTAACATTTTTTAAGTTTCTATTTAGAAAAATGACAAGCCTAATTTTATATTGTAAAAATGGTAAAACGGATTAAAAATAAAATAAATATAAATTAGCAAAAGTTCATCCAACCCCTAAGTCTATAGTCAAACAACTACTTCATTAAACTAAAATAAATATAATTACACTTTAATAAAATATAACATAATAGGCTAATTAGTCACACTAACCAATACAATTTTGAAACAGCCCTTCATCTTCAAGAACGAAAATCCTTCATCTTCAAGCACGCAAACCTTGCATCTCCAATTCTCCATCTTCGATCTTCCATCTTCAAGGATTCATCTTCGTTCTACAAGTTAAAGAGTTCTTGATAAACTCATCATTCTATCTTCAAGGATTCATCTTCGTTCTACATCTTCAAAATATTGTGTTTTTTCGAGCAGACGATCCGTAATCTTGCATTCTCAAACCCTAACATCCCATTGTCAAACATAAATTTCATCTTCAAGCCATTGAAATTTCATCTGTAACCTTGCATCTTCAGAACAAAACTACCAAAATTTCATATTCAAGCTACTAACTCTCCAAACTGTAACATTCGACAAGAAAAGATAGTTGATTGTCTTAATATGGTGTTGAGTTGTCATGAGATTAAAGAAGAGGAGGACTCTAGGCTTGAAGAGGAAGAGTTAATTTTTTTTTTATCCTCAAATCTCGCCCTAATTCTAGATTTTCTCAATTTTCCATCCCAATTTCCAAATCTTTCAAATATTTAACCAAATCAAATCTTCAAAAAAATCAATTATCTCCGTGATTATTTTTTACTCCAAAATATAAAATTAAAGAAGTTAAAACTCGATAATTTAAGATTATTTATTTAAATTTATCTAGATGTTGGATGATTTGTTTTAATTCAGTTTTACGTTTTATTTACTTTTTTAATTATAAAATGAAATAAAAATAAATATAATCATAAAGTCAATTTTAAAAATTAAAAAAATGGTGAAAACGAGAAAGATGTATCATTTTTTATGTTTAAAATGAAACTACATCAAAGAAAATGATAAAAAAAAATTTATAAATGGTTTAAGAAAGAGAATTATAAAAAAAGATATCGATAAAAACTATTTAAAAATTGTATGGTTTAATTAACATTAACATAAATTAAAAAACATTTATGAAGAGTAATATAATATGGAATTTAAAAATTCAAATCAAAACTCAAATATAGAAAATCTTTTAGATATAAATTTGGCGAAATTTCAAACTTAAAATCGAAATTAGTGTCATAATATCCACATGGAAAGATGAAATTCATCCACGTTGAATATCTGAACCAAAACAATGTTGTGTATTTGACGAATTAATTATAGTATAATATTGAGACTATTAGATTAATTACAATTTAATTAAAAGTGCTGTAAATGATATTTTTGGATTAAGCAAGTATAATTATATAGAAATGATGCGAAAAATTAACAATATTATGCTAACTAAATTAGTTATTCTTGTTAATAGTTAGGTACAAGTATATAAGAGTTAAAGGAGATAAAGAAAAAAAAGATGAACCTAGAGCTGCAAAATCAGAACAATTAAGGGAAACTACAAATGTACCAATGAGTGGTATATGGATTGATGCAATAAGGGGCAAATTGCCGAAAGAATCTAAAGAAACTGTGGACGAGAATGCAACATTCTTTGATCTTCACTTGAGTCAGGCCTGAAGGAATGTTATGAACTAAAATTGGAAATTCTGAACTTATTGCTTCTCTTGTTTGTACCAACTTTGATGTCTTTGTTTTAAATGACTTTTTTATTACAATTAATGCTATGATTTTTAATTCTATTTTCTTTTAATCATTGTATGAATGAATTGAACTAAAGTGTGTAATTTTATGTATATATCTAGTCAATACTATAAAAACACTTGGTAAAAAATAATTATTAAACTAAACAATCTGATTCAATATACAACAGTTTCGTATTGGGCTATCTGAAACTCTGATTATTGATGTGCCCATTGTCCTCTATTTTCAAAATTGTAACAATTTAGTCCTTCAAGTATAAAAGTTTACAATAATTAGATATCAATGTTTATTATTTTATGATGTAGACGGTGTAATTTTGAAAAGATATTGAGTATCTAATTATTTTATTGGTTTATTTATGTAAGAAAACTAGCTCATAAAATCTTAACACTAATATCCATGGTAAGAACTAAATTATAATAAATTTTATAGTACAAAAACCAAATGTTGTACGGTAAATTTTAGGGGCTAAATTATTACAAAATTGAAAATACATTAATTATATCGTTACAAACTAAAGTTCATGGACTAAATTATTACTTTTATGTAAGTTTAAAGACTAAAAATGATTTTTAACTTGGTCAAAATCCAAATCAAGCTATAAAACAAAAAATTGGTTTTATAAAACGTACGTTTTGTTTTTCGGAATGTAACTAAAAATTCAAATGTTTGATGTAAACTAAGATAAAGAAATAATAATAATAATAAAGATTTTTTTTATAAAAATTATAAACTTAGTCTATATGGTTTTAAGAAAGTTAAAATTTAGTTCGTGTGTATTTACAAAAACCCAAATAAATAGTCCACAATATGAATATTTTATCGATTTTATCAATTTTATCAAACAACAAAAACTTAATGAGCATAGCTCGATTAACATCTGAGTATGCTGAAAGCTGCGTAGTTTGAATCCCTCTATTTCAATTGTATAAAAAAAAGACTAAATTTTAAGATTTTCCAAACCACAAGATTTTAAATTTAATAATTATAAAAAAAATCAAATGATTGGATTGACCGAGGGCAAAGAGTTTGGGTACCTTAAATGAAAGTGTATCTTGAATAGCATCATACCATCCATTTCCAAGCTCCCAAATTTGCTCTCCAAAACCTCTATTACTAAGGGGTCGTTTGATTTAAAGGTGTCTGAAAATAAAAGGAATGTGTGAGAATAGAATATCTAAAAATAAAAAATGAATATGTTTGATTGTACATGAAAAATGCTATCTATGTTTGTATTTAAATTGTGAAATTAAGCATGAAAATCTTACAGACTTTTAATTTTACAATAAATATCATTTAATATAATGATAAAAATTAATTGATTGAAAATCGATAATAATTTTAATGAGAAATATTTTAAAAATTGATTAATTTATAATTAAAATTAACTATTAATATATTTAATTAACGTCAACTAGTTATAATCTAATATTGAAATATTTTATAATTAATCAAGTTCAACATTAGTAATTTCAATTCAAATTAAATAATATAAGAAAGTATATTCAATAATATAAAAAGTGAAAACATATGATAAAAATATGATATATTAATGAAGATTGTTAAAAAAGTAATAAATATAGTATGCTAATAAAGAATGAAGTACTATAAATTAATCACAACAAATAATTAACTGATTATAAATAATGATTATATGTTCTTAATGAATAATCAAAAATTAATTTTAACAAACAATTGTTTGATTATTAAAAAAAATAAAGCAATCAATTATTATTATTATTGCAAAATGAAATTTTTACTAACTATATAAAGTTAACTAATCTTAGTTTACTCATTAAATATACTTAAAGATATTATTAGTTAATTAATTAATATTATGTAAAATGGTAAGTACATGCATTTATAATTTTTTATTGTAATTAAAACAAATTCAGTAAATATTTATATATATTATTATTGATTATTAAAAGGAGAAAACTCAGTTTTTGTAAGAAATGAATATGAAAATAGGCTATTTGAGACAAACAACAAGTAAAAAACTGTGAAACAAACATGGGAATTGGATGTGTGTGCCAATTCCCATGCAGAAATCTATAAAACCCTCAGAGATCTTAAACTTTGTTATCTTTTTCTAACTCACCTCATCCTAATTTCACGAGCTCCATCTCCCGCCCGTCACTCTGCCTCTGCCTCTCCCTCTTCATCTCTGTCACTTCGTCTGCTGCGTAGTTTTTGGAGGGAGTGTGGTTGAAGTGTTCCCAAGTGATAGGTTAAAGTAGTTAATGGGATGAAATTGGAAGGGTGGTTCAAATAGGTCCTAAAGTTACCCAAGTTTATGTAGTTTTCGTGTGTTTTGTGGGGAGGTTTGGTTGTGTAACGCCCCGGATTTTCAACCTTAACCCAATGTCGTTACTCAAGTAAAAATCATTAAAATCATTTTAAAGACGAAGGCAAATCAAAATAAATACTTTAATGTAATCCAAATAAAATAATAAAAGATTTCAAACGTTT
>JBBPDJ010000021.1:5846918-5897773 GCA_037974625.1 Cucumis cinereus
TAATATTTGCAATATAATCTATCGAAGTTTATCATGTCTATCAATTATCTCATTATTAAAGAAAAACTCGCCCCTTTATTATATAAATAAATTAAAAAAAAAAAGAAGAAGAAAAGTGAGGAGAATGGAAAATAACACTCGCCCCTTTACTTCTTTATATAACCTATAGAAGTTTATTAGGTCTAACTAATTTTATATTTGTCAAAATTTTAAATGTACGATTAATACATTTGAAATATTTTTCTTAAACAATTAATATATTAAAGTTCTTTTTTTATTTAAAATAAACAATTAAAATTTTCTTAAACGATTCATTAAAGATTAAACATTTGCATTTAAAATAAACGTCTATAGATTGAATTAATCTGACACTTTTTAAACTTTCTTCTCTCCATTTTTATTTATTTATTTATATAACAAATGGACGAGTTTTCATCCCAATGAAATGGATTGGACAGAACCGCGTGTGTTCAATTTTTTTAAAAAAAAAATTATTTTTGTTGTTAGAATTAACCTATTTCACTTTAGAAATATGAAAACTACGCAAATATTGATAGAAAATAAGTCATTATTATCACTACAGATTATTATACATGATTTAAGATATATTTGACATACATTTTCAAATGATCAATTTGATAAACAAGTCATTTTAGAAAGAAAAAAATGAAGTATCTGACAACCTCTCTAGTGCTTAAAGTGCTTGAATTGGACGATTTGAATTTGATAAAATTTGAATATGACCGAATTTTAATTTAAGATAAATTAAAATTTTATTCACAACTTAATTTGAAATTTGTATTGGGATAAAGATTTAAATTTTGACGATTTAAACTTGGGATGAAATTCGATTTCAGGTAAATTTGAGATTACTTCAAGATTTAATTTAATAAGAACATAAAATTGATGATTTTTAATTTATTTATATAACAAAGGGGCGAGTTTTTCTTTAATAATGAGATAATTGATAGACATGATAAACTTCGATAGATTATATTGCAAATATTAATCTATCACTAATAAGATTTAGGATTAAAATTAGTTGGAAACAACCCAAAATTAGTAAACCAAAACTTTCAATGTAACCAAATCAAGTTTGTTCAAAATACAAATAGATGTTCAATTGTCTAATAAATTTTAACAAATTTTAAATTTAGTTCTAAGTGCTAGTTTTATTATTGTTCATTCAAAAAAATTGTTATCAATGACATTTTTACTATTAATTTTAAAAATATATTCACTCACGTATTTCTTTTTGTTTTTTAAAAAAATGGTTTTGATGATTGATCCAACTCAAATGACCGGTTTTAAAAATTTAAAAACACATAAACAAAAAGAAAAAATATCTAATCCTAAAATTACCATAATCATAAAATACCTAAACATTTTACAAATTCATTTGTAATTCTAAATTAACATAAATCTAGAAATCAAACTCAAATTCTAAAATTAATAAAAAATTAAAAAATACATAAAAAAAATATCTAATCCTAAAATTAACTAAAATTTAAAAATATATAAAATTTAAAATTAATTGAAATTTAAAATTTAAAATAAACTAAAATTTAAAACTAACTAAAAATTAAAATTAATAAAGTTTAACTAAAATTGGGGAGGGTTGAACCCTCGCCTCTTTTTTTTTTTTTATTATTATTTTATCTTTCATAACAACCCTCGCCCTTTTTCTCACCTCTTTCTCTACTCTCTTTCTCTCTCTTATGAACGAGACCCTCGTCCTTCTCTCTCTACAAAAAACTACTACAAATCTCTAAATAGTTTGAAAACTACCTTAAATCACTAATAAGTTTATCAAACTACAATATTTAAATAAATTTTCCGTTATAAATCATTACAAATTCAAAATAAAAGTGACTAAATTGTTACTTATTCAAGTTTAAGAACTAAATTGTTATAAAATTAATAAAGCATGATCTAATTGGTTACTTTATGGAAGATTAGGAACAAAAAGTGTATTTAACAAAATTTCTTTAATAATTGTACAAATTTTCTTAAAAAAGAATTAAACTTCGAAAAGCCTCAAAATCAAAGGGGGCAACAAACACAAAATGTCACAAAAAATAACATCACCTACCTAGCTCGAGAAAGTAGCAACTAACTTTTTAAGGGTTGTTTTCAAATATAGTAAAATAAATCAAAATATTTACAAATATAGCAAAATTTAACTTTCTTTCGACATTCGATCACTATTTGGATTAGGATAAACTCAGATAATAGTCTATCGTGCTATATTTGTAAATATTTTTAGTAGTTTTGTTATTTAAAATATATATTTTTTATTTTTTTTTTACCATGTTTAAAATTTAAAAAAAGTATGAAAAAATTAGAGAAATCAAAAGCATAAGGGGGAATTACTAAAAATAGGACACATTTTGGGAGGTTAAAAGGTTATTGGGATCACTTTTAAAATGTAGACTTTTGGGACAAATTTGATGTGAAAATTTTAAATTACTCTTTTAGTTATAAAAAAAAAAAAAAAACCCTAAAATGAATGAAAAAGCAGCCCCACCCATTCCTCTCACGACTGCGACAACTTCAGCAACGACCATCCATTGCGACAACTTCCGGCAAAATCCCTCGGCGGTGCCTATAGACGACTACGACAACTTCAGCGGCGTCAGCAGCTTCAGACGAGTGGCGACACGTTTGGGCGAGCAAAGGTTGGTTTGCAAGTGACGTGATTCGTTGCGAGATAGATGTTTCCAAGATAAAAAATTTTAATTAAAAACTTACTAAAACAGGTTTAAAATCACTTTAAATTACATTTAAATAGCCTAAAACACATATAAAAAACTTTGTTAGGTAAAATCACCCTAAGTCACGTGAAAACAAGTATAGAATTGATTTGGAGTTGAGTATTTTAAATTTGGACATTGCAATATGTTTGTAAGATTAAAAAAATAGCTAAAGAAACCCCTTGAACATGTTATAAAATACCCTAAATCACCTAAAACAAGTAAATAATTGATTTGGAGTTGAGTATTTTAAATTTGAACATTGTAAGATATTTGCGAGATGTGTGCGAGATTAGAAAAATAACTAAAAAGCTCCATCAAACATGTTGTAAAATCACCGTAAATCACTTCAAACAAGTATATAATTTATTTGAGATTGAACATTTAAAGTTTAAAAGTTGCATGATGTTTGCAAAATAAAAAAAATAACAAAAATAACTTTATAAATATGTGTCAAACAATCTTAAGAGTCGTCTGTAGTAAAATATATATAAACACTTACTAGAATAACAAGAGAATTTATTCAAGATTGGATACAAATTCTAAGGAATTGCAAGAGAGCTTGGGAGAAAATATGTTAGAGAAGGATAAGAGAAAGAAAGCATGTTTCACGTTAGGGTTAGACGAAAGAGATAGGAAAGAAAATTTTCATATAAGGGTATTATAGACATTTCATACCCTATTTGTTCGAAGACTCAACTTTTCAAAAGTAATCCCAAAACTCTCGGCCCCTAATTTTGCTTTTTTTTTTTTTTGTTTTTTTGTTTTTTTGTTTTTTTTGAAATTTCCGAAGCATATCTAGCTACATAAGAGCAGCTTGAATCCCGTTAAAATGTCACAAAAAAAGAATTGTATAAGTTAACCAAATTGAAATGTCTCAATCTAATATTTCCTAAAAGAAAATCAAAATTGTCACAATCTAATTAAATCTTATTTTTCCGTTAAAATGCCACGTCAGATCTACAGAAATTATTAACTTTAGAAGAAAATAAATCTTTTTCCTTTTTTATTTTTCCTTTTCTATTTTTTGTTCTTCCCATCGATTTCTTCAAATTCTCATCTTCAACCTTTGCTTCTTCATCTTAATTCTTCTTCTTCCAATTCTCTCTTTCACCACACTTCGTCACGTACAAGCTTCAATTTCCTTTTTGTTTCGAGATCATATCTTCTGTTATTGATTCTTGAGCTCGTTTATGTTAACTTGGAATTTGATCCATACTCTCAAAATTGGATCATCGTTTCTACCGACTGCGATTCCTCATTTACGACCTCGATATCCCCGTCAACCGCTGCCGCCACCATCGGAGACGGCGTTGTATTCTGAACCAGAAGAATAATGAGGCAGTCGACGGTCTTCGGAGACGATTACGCCCGTGGAACTCACATCCAGTCCTTTTCCTCGGCTTCGCTCTTCCCTTCTTCTTCTCGCAGAGATGTTTATTACAGGTTCAATCTAATCTGTGCCTTCTATCTCTCTCTGTGTACTCAACTTTTAGTTTTACAGATAACTGTTTTATATATACTGTACGGTTATGATTCTCTTTTTGTGTTTTGTTCTGATTGGAGGGTTGGGTGAATTGTCCGATTTGAGGAACGGGTTTGGGACTATTTCTTTGTTTCTACATTACTTCAATCGGTTTTGAACTGATTAGTATTGCGAAAATCATGAATTCTTCTTGAGTACGATGTGATCCCGACTGCTTTTGGTGAAAGATTATTTGGGTTTGGTTACGTTGGGGTTCAACAGATTTTTGTGTTAAAAAGAGAAAAAGGAATAGTATTTTTATGTTTATATTGGGATTGGAGAACTGACAATAGATGTAATAGGGCAGAACTGTAGGGTACTCTACTGACTGGTCTGACCTGTTTAAGAAATTCTGGTAGTTATTAGGATGATGGAGATGGCTATAATCTTTTTCGACTTTGATGCATTTATTTAAACCTACTGTAGGGGAAGACAGTTTAACACTGAACTGTGATGGGAGTTTGTTGATTAAGATTGAAACTTCACCTCTATTTGTAAACTTCCATCATAATCATTATGAACTCTGCCATGTGGTTGATTTGTAGTATCGATATTCAATTCTCTTCATTTTCATATTTGAAAATCTCCCCTCTGCTTTCTCTGATAGATTCCATTAATTTTTCTCACGTTTCATGAAGAAAAAGAGACGAACTTACAACTACCCAGTGGCCCTTTTATGAAAAAGATTTTAACTAATAGGACCTTTCTTTAGATGTTAGAAAGTCTGTCGTGTTCAATTCAAAACAAATGTAGTACAAGTAGTAACGTATATTTGATCCTAGACTCATGGATTTCATTAGAAGATGAGAAATTAAGAGAAGGATCGTGTACTTTGATTGAGGAAAATGCCTGAGACTAATCCCGACAACAAATCAATTAGTCAAAAACATTGTTGCAAATCCTGTTTCTAGGGGAGATGAAGTTGGTAAATCTTGTCCTAAACCTTAGTTAAATTGACTCTATGGAACATAAAGATTAAGAGAAAGAAAAGGACAACTTTTTTTTTTTTTTTTTTAAATAATGAGCGGCTGTTAAGAACTGTCACTTCAAGTCCTTTGCAGGCTTTGAGTTCAGAGTACTCTCATGAAATTGAAAACCTTGACATTTGATTGTGGGGATTCAAGTAATCAAGTAGCTTGATGTCTGGCTAGAATTGAAAATGCTTTATTATTGTAATTTTGTGTTAAATGGTAGATAATGACAATTATACATCTTTAAAGTCATCCTGAAATATATAAACTCAAGATCAGTTTTGTTAAGCACAAATTTTGATAGGGCCGACAAAGTTGAAGTTCTAGTACCATTCCATTCCCATGGTTATCCCTAGCATTCTCATTAACTAAGCCACCTCTATGTATTCTATGCATTTCCTATTTGCTTTCTGGTCAACTTGTAATGACCATGTTTTATTTCATACAGCTGTGGGGCTTGTGGATACGAACTGAACTTGAGCTCTATTAACCGCAACACATCGACTATTGGCTCTAAATATGGTAAATCGATAAAGCGAGGGATCATATCATTTCTAAACATCGACGAAAGCAGATTTACGCAGGTCGATGAACTTCAATGTGTGCCTCATTTCTCAAAAAACTCTTGGGGTCTGTTTCGCCGAAGAATCAAACTACTGTGTAGAAAGTGTGGAAACTATATTGGAAACGCTCACAGTAAACATACTTCCTCCACACCACTTGTTTCAGATGGATCAGATTCATCATCCTTGCCCAATGAAGTCTCAATGTGCATGAAATATGAAGTAAAAATTCGTGCTTTACAGCCTTCGTCTTCCAATGAATTTGAGCCATCAGTTATTTAAACAAGGACAAGAATAATAGTGGTTTGTTGAATGGTTCTTTGGAGTTAAAAGAATTGAATTGCGTAGCAGCAACAAATGCAGGGATTCTCGATATATTTGCTGTGTTTAAGTTGTGAATTTCGGTTTCCAAATGGAAGGGAAGGGTAATTGAAAGGATTCATAGCTATTGTTCTTGCATAACTTAAAGTATGATTTATACGACTTAATTGTTTCAATGCTACTGATGTGTCTGCTTTGTTTTTCACTGTTTTTTTGTTTTTTTTTGTAAACTATGAAGATTAGGTGGTTGTATAATAAAAAATTAACATTTATTTTTAATATATTTTTTTATGATAAAGACTAAATTGTTGTAAATTTGAATGTTATGGACTAAATTGTTACTAATTAAAATTTAAAGAGTAAATTATTACTTCGGATAAAGTTTTAGAGGTCAAAAGTGTATTTTAACTGATTCGTTTTGGGGCCTAAAGGATGTATATGGACTAAATTGTTACGAAATACTAAGTGTTTTTTATTGCTTCACCTAAATAATTAATATAAACTCTCTATATGGAAGCTCAACCTTCTACTTTTGAGTTGGCCACTGCCTCGATCAGGGTGTAGAATCCTGGTTTAATCGAGATGACGAGGAGGGTATTTTCGCCCCATCTCTGACCTTGTCCTTTATGTAAGGAGTGAGGCTTGAATCTAGATTTGGGAGTTGGAAGATAATTATACCATTGGACTAATTTTTGGTATCAGTATTGCTTCAGTTATATATATACATATATACATCAAACATAAATTGAGAGGGGATCGACCTATACATACTAAATCCGTTGGCACCCGTCCCCATCCCTGTCTTCAATTCATAGGGAAGGAAACAAGGATGGAGATAAATGCCCCTCGCAAAGACTGATGAGGAATCCACTGCATCGCCATCTCATTGCTAACCCTATTCCACTTTGTTTTCACAATTCTTAGTGTCAATATAATAACATACAGATATATGAGTATCTTAATTTAGCTATAAAGATTAATTTTAAATATTTAAAAAAAAAGTTTATAAACTAAAATAACCTCTATAAAAAAATAAATTATATCACATCTATATAATTTCATTCATACATACATATATATATTAGAAAAAAATAGCAGATAAAAGTAAATTATTAAATATAGTTGACAATTCCATCGTTTCAAGATAAAATTAGAAGATGCGATGCATCTTATTCTCATTATATATACAAATAATTAATCAATTTTATTCCCTTTAATGATCAGACACTTATGTAAAGTGCAGTTCAAAATGGACTCAAATATATTTATTTAATAAATGAAGCACTTGTAACGGATATACTGAGATGAGTGCAAGTACAGATAAGACTGGTCTCCAATTATTAAGGACACGTGTGTGATTCTTTATTGAATATTCTGCCCAATAAAAGCAACACAGACACGTTTGCCAATTGACAAAATTATAGTTTTGCATCAACAATCATGTTTTTTTTTAAAAAAAAACTAACTTGATATATATATATTATTAAGTAAGTTTTAGTTCAGAGACAAAGATTGCCAAAGTTGAGAATACTTAAGAGAGAATGAGAATTTAATCACATAAATGACATAAGATATAATATAAGATTAGTAGGAAAACAAAACTGGAGCCTTTCTCTCATTTCTTATTAGAAGTTAAAATCCAGTAGCTTGAAAAATATTTAAAAAGGAAACACCAAAATGACAAGACAAGCTAAGGTGGGGAGGAGGAAGTAATGGATATATAATTATAAGATAGAGAGAATTAATAATGTTGGACAACCAACCAACCAACCAACCAACCAACCAACCAACCTAAGTCTCCAAGCAGTGCAGAGAACATCAACATCATCATCATAATTTCAGGCATATAATTTAGAGAGGTCTTCAGAGAAAGCCTTTCTAATTACATCTCTTTTAAGCTTGAGAGCTGCTGTAACAAGTCCAGATTCAGGTGTCCATGGATTTGATAGCAATTTTATTTTTGCAGGGATCTCAAACTTCTCTAACCGAGCCTTCTTTGCTTCCTGTTAAAACAGGTACAAAAATATAGTTTCATATCAATTTGGTTCAAGAGAGTGTATCGTAATAGGGGGATTTTCAAAGTGTTGCCATTTTTTGTTAAAGAAGAAGGTGAGGATTTGGTATTATATTAACAATAAACTTCATACTTGCAGGATTGGACACTTGCACCGTGGGTTGGGTGAGTAAGTTGAAAATCGGTTTGGTTTTTTCGGTTTTAGAGCAAATCAAGAACCTATCCAAACTGATCGGTTTTATAAATAAAGTATTTAAACATACATGCTCCACATGGATTGGTTTTTATCTGGTTTGATTTTTATCGGTTTGGTAAATGGTGATTAGGTTTTTGGCATTTTATTATTATTCTTGTCACTTTTTTAAACATACATGCTCCACAAAAATTGGGTTTTTTCTTTTTTTTCTTTTTTCCTAAACAAGAAAAATACATGCACCTTACTAATTAAAATACTAAATGATAAATGTTAGAGTTTAATTGTAAGAGTGTACATATACCCCGGTTTGGTTAACTTTTGATTGGTTTTTTCAATAAAAAAAACGATCCAAACCGAGACTTTTTGGTTTTCTCCAAATACAAACCAAGATGTCCAATTTGATAGTAAAAACCAAGCCAAACCAGTCGATTGGTTTGGTTTTCCAGTTTTTTGTTGCACTCCTCCACACTATGCTAAGTGGGTGTTTTAGTCGTTTTGGGAAGATGGTAAGTAAATGAAGAACCAAAGGTGAAAAGCATGTTGGGATGGTATAAGAAGCAAAAAACCAAATTTATGGCAGAAAACAGATACCTTTATGAGTGATGCTTGGACTTCCTTCACTACTTCTTCTTTACAACAGAGTTCAGCAAAGTCACTTGTGTCAATTCCTTGCTTAGAAGCCCATTCTTCTACTGCATGTTGAGAGGCCACAACAAGAGCAACACAGAAACTATGAAAGGGATCAGCATGAAGCATAATATTGTCAACATATGGGCTCACACTGAGTGCAGCTTCTACCTGTAGGGAAACAATAAACATTACTTTGGAAAGCAAAAAACTTGGATACAAAAATAAATAAGGTAATCTTGCATGTCATACCTTCCCCAAAGAAACATATTCTCCATGTTGAAGTTTGACTATATCCTTTTTACGGTCAATAATTTCAAGGCAGCCATCAACATGAAATTGTCCTATGTCGCCAGTGTAGAACCACCGCATTCCCCTCTCATCAACCTTTGCAACAAAAAGACATTCCATCATTTGCAAATTTGAGGAAATACTACTACAGGGATCAACAAGGAGACTTTACCTTGTATGATTCTTTAGTTTTTTCTTCATTTTTGAAATATCCAAGTGTAACATTTGGACCACCAATTACAATTTCTCCGCGTGGCCTTGGCAAATCACTAGTTAAGTATCCACCTTCGGGCCAATCAATCAACTGAGAAGGCAAATAAATAACTTAAAGTTGACCACTGGAGAACAAATGCAAAAAAGATAATCATAGAAAAACAGCATCTACAAGAATTATCATTGAATAGAGAAAAGGGTAGATGCAAAAACTACAAGAGTAGTGGCTCTTGGTTGATTCAGTAACCTCAAAGCTAGCAAGCTGTTATTCAAGGTTGGTTATTTTGTTTAATCACTTTTTCCAAGTCTCCAGTGCTGGACATAATACAACCATAATTCATTGATTAATCAGGCAAGTGAATTTCAAATGACAAATACAACAGCTAACTATTTGTGCCCAAGGCCTTGGGTGTTCTTGGCCTTGTGTAGTTCCCGTTGACAATGAATATCGTTTTCAAGATAAGGTGTTAGTACTATAGATGCACAGCATACTTGAAGTTGTAAGTAACCCTGTAACCCATTCAAATACCTACACTTGTAAACAGATAATTGAACGTTCAATAAGGGATCAGAGAACAACAAGGATGAATAGATACCTTAACAAATGAGCAAGGCAGTGGAGCTCCTACACGACCAACAGTCAAGTCATCGAACTCAGAGAATGTTCCACCAGCACAAGTCTCAGTAAGACCATAACCCTGACCTATTGGAGCACTGAAAATAGGCTGCCATGAGATACTTATGCAAGATGGCAACTGCAATATTAATGCCCGCACACAAGCATTCATGGAAAAATGATGGACCGTGAACCTAGTTTAAATATCTATTATTGGTTGTAGGACTGGCATAGCCAACTAATCAAGTCAACTACCAAAAGAAATCGGAGACGATAGCATTCATTAGCATATTTATTATCGATAATCCTTGATAGTTTTGACAACAGATATAATTGGATCAATAAAATTAAATGACAATTAAAAAAATATACACGAAGCTCAAACCTCATGAAACAGTTTAAAATCCTATATGCATTTAGGCAAGCACATTATTTGGTATCACTTGTGTAATTTATATCCAGATTGGATATCATATAGTCCATAGGCATCTGAAATTTAGAAATCCAGCAGTGAAGCTTAATTTGTTCTTAGATAATTGTCTGTATGATAGGCGCGTCAACTCTAAGAGTAAAAGTCTGTCATTCGTAAGATTTCCATGTCATACCTACCTGAGACAGATGTTGATAAATCTTTGGGTATCCCCAGAAAGGGGTGCCCCTCCAGACAACAAAAATCGAAGGCGACCTCCAAGAATTGCTTGTACCTTTCTAAACACAAGAAAATTCCATAAAAGCTTTTCCAGACCCCAAGCCCCAAACCAACTACCATTCATGGCAGATAACCTACGAGAATATGCCAAATCAAATAGTTTCTTTGCTAATCCACCTGTCCCATTCACCTGAAATCAGAAAATTCTCTATTTGTATAATTCTCCAACAAATGGGTAAGAATGTGAGTGTTCAAATAAATGCAATATGAACAAAATGTGCACGCAAAATTGAAAAACCTTTTTAAGAACCCCTTCTCGAACACGATCTAAAATTGCTGGGACAGCAGTCATTACTGTTGGCACAAGAGCAGTTGCATCACCCTTTGTTCCTCGTTTAATCTTGTTAGACGTATCAGTAAGTGTCAAAGGAGACCCATATCCAATAGCACATCCAACACCAGCCATTACGTTCTACAGGAAAAACAAATATAACATATAAGAATTAGTCAAAAAGCAGCAAAGAGAAATGCAAATTTGCATTCTACTAAACAGTAACACAAGCTACCAAAATTACGAAACCAAATGAATACACACCTCTGCTGCTAACTCAAGGATATGAGCCATGGGTAAGTATGCAAGATAGGTATCCTTCTTCCCCAGACCAGGAACTATAGTCATGACAGCAGAAACTGTGGCCAAGACATTTGCATGTGTCATCATCACACCCTGTGACACGGCCATTATAAATACATTATCAGATCAGTTCCAGAACATCACAGAAATTTTAAACAAAATAGTCAACTACCAAACAAGTAGATGCAAACAACACAGATAAGATGAAAAAACAACACAGAAACTCTCAAAGATAGCATTTTAAGATATATTGAGGTTTCAAATTTCTTACATACAGAGAGAAGAATCACAGCAGAAGCGTAGGAAATAAAATGCATATAACACAATATTCAAAGCTCTGGTGAAATGATCAGTCATAAAGCCTAAAAATTAAGTTAATTAGAGGGGTAATTGAAAATGAAACTTGAGTGAGGTATAGGCAAGCCAAACGTGTGTGTATGTACAGATGTATGTATGTTTGTGCAAATTTACATGTATGCACATGTGTATGTAAGTACCTACAAACAAACATAGATGTTTCCCACCTTGGGCAATCCAGTACTTCCACTCGTATACATTATAACTGCAATGTCAGCTGACACGGGTAACTCAGCACCCACATTACATTCTTGGCCAAGCAATTGAACTTTAGCAAACGAGGTAATTTTCCAGTCCCCATTCGGCTCAGAATTTATAATGCTTTGAGGAATCTCATCCATACATATCACATTCTTCACTGTCTTAAGTTGTCCACTGATACCTAACAGCTTACTTAACTCTTTCTGGCCACATATCACAGTCGTGACTTCTGTCTGGAGATGAAAAGAAGAGCATGCATCAGGTATAAATAATCAAAAGAGTTCAGTAAGATATTTTAATTTTAGGATTCTGCAAGGAGATAACCAAGAAAACAAATTGAGCATGAAGGAAACACGGGATTGAATTTGAGAGCAAAAACATGTTTAAATATACACTTGGCTAGTTTCCTAATCCATTTCAAAAAAATTAGGTTGGAATAGTGGTTGTACAATGATTGTGGAGAATTACAAACTGTAGCTTAAATTAATATTAGTGTAGAAAAAGAGAGAGAGAGAGAACCTCGTTCAACGAGTGACATAATGCCTCTTCCCCTAAAGATGCATATATAGTTACAACAGTGATGTTGCGCCTAAAACATCCCTGGTACATGAAAACACACAGGTCATTTATAGAATTACAAAAAATGTTTGCCGATACTATTTCGTGAAAATTGGCATTGCAAAAGTTAGAGCTCAAATAAATGTAGAATAAAATATATCGTCAATATTTCTTGACAAAAGAAAAACAAGTGTCAAAACTTATACACAAATCAAACATGAAAGAGAGAAACCTGCAAAGCAATAAACCATTCTTCTCTAGTGTCAGCAAAGATTGCTGCACGTTCTCCCCTATTATGCCCAATTTGCACTAAACCAGAAGCAAAGCTACAGACAGCTTCAAATGCTTGACCATATGTGAGCCACTCGTAGTCACCCAAATGAACCTTCTCAAAGGATCTACCATCAGCAGTTACTTCAGTTTCTTTTTCAATCAATTTGCGGGTTCCAAGTAAGCGTCTATCTTGGTGCTGTTTGCATGAATACTCAAAGAGTTCTGCAAGAGTAAAGATGCCTTCCCATGCTGTCTCCACAGGCGCAGGACATTTACTATTCCGAACAGCAAACCCAGGATCCCCACCAGCATCAACTGGTAATCCCCTTTTCTTTGCTTTTTTGGAATTCCGGAAGAAAAGTGTAACTACAAGAGGTACAAGAACACCAACGATGTATGCACTCATTGCTTGAATACTTCGAGGCACCAAGTGTAACTAAAAATGAGGGGAAAAAAAAAAACAGCAACAGCTAAATTAATTCATCAAGATCATTAATAACCCGCGTGAAGACTCGATCTGTAATTGTTGTAAATAAGTAATAACAAAGAAAATAAACAATCGACTAACCCAATATAAATTTTTTCATACTCAGAAGTCCAACAGTTTTCCTTCCATAAACTAACTATTTCCTTATACACTTCCCCAAATTCCATCCAAAACACCAACAGAAGAGTCTCGAGAAAGTATCACAAAAGAAGAAAACAAAAACAACCCAAAAACAGAAATTCATAGAGGAAAAATAAACCAAAAACAAGAAATACAAAACAAAAAACTTTCCGGAATCAAACATTCAAACCTTGAGCTTCTTCCAGGAGATGCAACGAACAAGAAATCAACAAGAGACAAAAATCTAGAGATTGGGCATTGAAAAAGAATCGAGATCCAGAAAAGAGAAAGCGTGGGAAAAAGGAGAAGGTAAGTGGTGATAGTAATATCCGTGTAAAGAGGAAGGAAGAGACCAAAATTAGGAGTGAAAAGGGAATCAGGCGGAGGCGTCAATGCAGGAAGAGATGGAAGTTTCAGCCAAAGAGAACGAATCAGATTGAGTTTGAATAAATTTTTGAATGAATGATTGTGATTGCAAGAAAGAACAAGTAATGGGTTTGGGTTTGAGGTTTGAGGTTTGGGTTTAGCGTTAAGGATGATGGGAATGGGAGTTTGGGTTCGGAACTGGAAGACTCTGACTGGTTGGAGTGGAAAGGGAAATATGGGAAATGAGGGATACGGAATGTGAAGTGTTGATTATTTCTATTTTCTTTTTTATTTAAATCCTCACCCTTCATCTCACTAATCTGACTCATTCCAGATATATTTTGTTTCTCTTTTTTTTATTATTTATTATTATTTCATATCTTGAAACTTTTCTTTTTTTATTTTATTTGAGTTTTTTTTTTTTTCCGGATGGCCCCTTTACAGGCGTCCAATCGATAAATGATCCATTTTTCATTACTCAACGAAATATGGTCTTCTGCTTGTGTCAACACCATGTGAAGTTATCGACTTGCCCCTAAATTTAGTCCACGCGTCCAAGGTCACTCTCTACTCGCTTCATGTCTACTCGATCCTCGATGCTCGACACACGCTCCCTCGTTCCACAAGTTAACGAAAAAAATAAATAAATTTTTAACTAATCGATACACGATGTACTCGATGCATGTTACCATGTTGCTTGCTACACGATCCTCGATTCCAATCGGTTTTAAAAATTGAGTACTTAAACAAAAAGTTCACTTTTGTGCTCTCTTAACATTTCCTCTCCTCGTTTCGAAAATTCTGGTGCTCTCTGGTTCTATCATCCTCAACTTTAATTCATCATTTTCTTGTCGTTCATCGAACTTCTTAACGTCTCTGATACTTGCAAGATGTAACGATCATTGTGAAGCACATGCATGTTAGAAGTTGCTCAATTCTCGGTCTTAGTTGAAGCATGTTCATTTTGTTTTGTTGTCATATTGTGGAGTTCCAAATAGAATCTACATTTCGTTTTGTTGCCTTCCTTTTCAATACGAAGAACTAGGATTTAATGTTAACAAACACCGACCATAAGGCTATGTTTACGAACATCGACCATAGTATTAAGCATGGGTGTCAAGTGTATGATGTCGTGTAACGAGTCTACGAGGGTCGAGTACCATGTTTAAGGTGTTGTGAGGAACATAGAGTAACGAGTATGTCGTGCATCGTGTAGCGAGTATAGCAAGGAGCGAGGAGTGATGATTTATCAGTGGCTAATTATAATATTTTTCATTTTGTTTCATGTGCAGTAGGACTAGTCAATTAAATATTCCTATGAAGGATCAGTTTCTTGGCCAAGCTACTAGTTTGTCTTCTCACATCACATCGGCCAATAAGATAGTGAAAAAGAAGCTTACACATATCAAACTTAAAAAAGGACAGTATTTGGTCGCTTTGTTGATATGGATGTAAAATTCAACCGTCCACTTGTACATTACATCCTACTGCGGGAAGTGAAAGACAACAGAGCTTCATACCATCTTTTTGCAATTCTTGGTTCAAAGTTGCATGCAAGAACATTCAGGTAAGTTTGATCACCTTATTTGTGGAGTGTTCGAACTTAGAGTGAGAAACTAGTTCTTCTTATCTCTTGGGCTTTGATCAAAGGGTAATCCAAATCTAATTTGATCCATTAACTTTGGTTGTTGTCAAATTGACTTGGAGGTTATAGAATTTGATATCAGGGGTTCACCAATTGGGTTCCTAATTTTCAAATCCTAGGGTTTTCATATCATTAGTGAACCTCTAATATCAAATTATAAAATTCTCAAGTCAATTTGACAAAAATCCAAAGGAAAAGAGTAGAATTGGATTACTTTTTCGATCGAGACCAAGAGATAAGACTCAAGGTTTGAACACTCCACAAGCAAGATGATCAAACTTACCTGAATGTTCAAGCATGCAACCTTAGATCAAGAATTGCAAAGGTTGGTGATGAATCTCCGTCATCAACATAGAGAAAAATCTCATTCCAAATTCAATGTGCCAAAAACTGTTTTTACAACCTAATAGAAAGGCTTAAATAACCTTCCCAATAAAAACCCTAATCCATCGTAAAAAAAGACTAAATGAATCCTATTTATGTTATTAAAAATGATAAAACTGGAAAAATATTAAAATTACATCATAATTATTATTAAATAAAATCTAATTAATAATTTGATGTTTGGTCGGTTTATGTCACGAAAGAAGATGTCGCATTGGTATGACAGAGTGAGTCAACATTCATGGATCTAGTCTTTTGTTTGGAAGAGAATCATCAATCGGGGTGGACAGACACGACTACATTTACACCTCTATCAACTATCGTCAACATTGGATGATGTTAGTGATTGACATCAACTAAGGTCAAATCCCTGTATACGACTCGTACCCCTCTTACATCTCCATGTGGGATTTCAGCAAGTTTTCGGATCTAGTCCTTGGTTTGGAAAAGAATCATCAATCGGGGTGCGCAGACGCGGCTACATTTACACCTCTATCAACTATCGTCAACATTAGATGATATTAATGATCGACATCAACCAAGGTCGGATCCTTGTATACGACTCGTACCCCTCTTACATCTCCATATGTGATTTAAGTAGGTTTTCGGCACTTGCATGTCATATTATCATGTCACTGGTTGAGTTTTGTGGTTTACGAGAGACGAAGCCCGACCTCCAACCTGGACATGGATGATATGGGTTTCATTTTCTTCTTTGTTATATAATTTTTTGGAGGAAAATTAGTGTTTTGAAGTGTTTGATAATCAAAGAGTATGGTATATTATGTAGAATGAATTTTTATTAATTTGATGAGACCAGATTGTACCCGTTGTCAATAATTTTTCCTAAATTGTGGTTGTATGCCTACTCACATTAATTGGTAGGAATCAAGGATCGTGTAGCGAGCAACAGGATGGTGTGCATTGGGTACATCTTGTATTGAGTAGTTAAAAATGAATTTATTTTTTTCGTTAACATGTGGAACGAGGGAGCGTGTGTCGAGAATCAAGGATTGTGTAGACGTGAAGCGAGTAGCGAGTGACCCTTGGACGCACGGACTGAAATTAGAGGCAATTAGAAAGTCATATTTCGTTGAATTATAAAAAGTGAGTCAGTTATCGATTGGGCCCCTGTAAAGGGGCCATCCGTACAAAAAACCCAATGGAGAAACTTAAAAGTTTTGTTAATGGCCTACATAACATTTTATTTTTGAGAAAATGCAACTTTTTTATTTTTAAGTTTTAGTTTTTTTAGTACAATAGAAGAAAAGGCACTAAAAAAACTTAAGATTTCCAAATTTTGAAAAATTTAAGACGACGAGCATGAGAAGCTTAGACATGTGCAACAAAGGTACACTGACGATTGACAAAAAGGAAGCCTTGAATCGAATGGTCTATGCAAATCGCAAAGAACGTCAATTTTTTTTTAGTTCAACAATTATAGATGAAGATCAAGATTTTGATCCATGGCAATTATGATTGAGTTAGATTAAATTTGGTGCAAAATATGTTTTTAGTCTTAATCTTATTCTTTAGAAGTTTTTTGTTGCAAAAGTCTAAGTTATACTAATGAAATTCAAGCTTTCATTGACCCTTCATTGTGGTTTTATTATAGGTTTCCTTTGTACTAGTCGTAAGAGTGATTTTGTTGCTGATGAGCTTGCTTCTCACGCTTGAAGTTTTGGTTTTTGATCCTTTAGTTTAAAATCGTGCTCCTGGGTGAATCTTATCTTTTGTATCGACTTTTGTGTTTTTAATCTTTCTATGTTATTATTGTACTAAAATAATTGATATTTCTTCTTCTTCTTCTTCTTTTATGTTTAATAATGACATAGGAATTAATACTAAGACGTGAAAGTGAGATTAGTTCGATAATAATTGACATTATCTTCCTTTTAGAAAGTGGATTTTTTTTCTAAAATTGTTGTATTTTAAAAAATATTTTATTTAACAAATACAAAAGATAATATTATTTTTTAAAATTAAAAGACTAAAAATAATTTAAATATTATAATAAAATCAAGGCCTATTTTAGTATGTATAGTTCATGGATTTGCAAGATTGTAAATTGAAAGTTGAAGCTTTTTATATTTTGGGATTTGCTCATATTTCGTATTTCAAACTTATAAATTAAACCGAACTAACTATATAATTAGTTTTACTATACTGATTTTGTTAAGTTCAAATGGTATGATTAATTAATTCTAATTAAAGAAACATATCTACAAATAAATGTTTCGATCATAGTCCTTACGTAACCCCCAAAGGAAAGTTTACGGTCTTTATGGAGTCTATTTAGTCAGAAACATTAATTAATTCAATTTAATGTTTAGTTTTCGTCTGCAATCGTTCGTGATATTTATGGTGATTTGCTTCTTATTATCGAAAGTCATTCTACTTTGTCTAGCTCTCTTGAGCTCGTTGAGGTTATTGGGATGTTTAGATGGTATTTCTAGAACCTTTGAGGTGGATATTTCTTCTCTTTGGATTAAATCTAACTTCAAAATTCTCAGGAATCTCTTGGTTGGAAAGTGTCGCTACGCAAATGAGATCCAAGTCTTTGTTGATGGCATTCGTGACTTCCTCTCTTGAAGTTTTGTCCTTGACTTCCTCCAAATCAATTGTAGGTGTAATTTGTGCATGAGTTAGCTTCCCACGCTCTCGTAGATTCCATTTTTCGACGATGTGGCTTGAAGATCATCCGTCATGCCTGACTATGTTTTTCATCAAAATATTTTTAATTCTTAATTTTTGTTTTTGTTGGCATTTGTGTTTCCCTTCCTTATACTAATATATATACACACACTAAGATTATTATTTTTAGGTCAATAAGAGTAATTAATTATTTCGAATAAAGTAATACTAGAATGAGGACCTTGCCTAAATTGACTTTTATTCTTTGTACACCAATAATAAGGACAAATTAGGAAACTTAAATAAAAAAGAAAATAATAATAATAATAATAATAAAAAATTAAATAAAAAAGGAAATTAAGAAAAAATTCACTTCCCCATTTGTTCTTTCACAATTGAAAAGGTGTCCCTAACGAATTTATTCATGCATTTCCATATCTCAATCCCCGCTTGCACGTGCGAATCACATGCGGGCAAGTATCACATGGTAGATATTTATTTTAACATTTTCAAATATTTTATAAATGGTAGCATCCGTTTTAAAAGTGTTGATGGAAATTAATTAAAAATTGGTTTTGATTTGTCCCACGTCTATTAATTTAATGCAGGGAAAATTAGTTATATGTGAGAAAATAGACAAATGAGGGTATAATGGACAGTTGGAGATTTTTGCTTCAACAAGAAGTACCAACAGAGAAGATATCTCTTTTGTTGAAATTGAGATCTTAATAGAAGACCATTTTTCTTTTATGTAAATGATTGTATTAATGTTGTCTTATTCTCACTCTCCTCAAGAGAAAAATAAAGTAGCTCGTGTTATTACGACTTTTATTTGAAAATCGTTTTTAATTGATTTTTTAAAAATAGTATTATTCACCCTGTTAGAATTGACAGAGTAATTAGATTTATTAATTGCTTAAAGAAATAAAATATTAAATGAGGTCATGTGAATACTTAAAAAAACAAAACAAAATAAATTAAAAATAAAAAAATAAGCCACATGTAAGAAAATATGAATACAATAATTCAATTGGACAACTTTTTGTATTGGCCAAATTTTGAAACTTGTCACTTTTTCAACCCCCTTTGTTCTCCTAACCTGATTTTTATTATATTCAGTAACTTTACATCTAAATGAAGTAAGAATTGAAAAATTATCGTAATAGTCCTCGAGTTTTGAAGTATAGGTACATCTGCTAGTGGTTCATGGATCTTCAAAACATACTTTTTTTTAGTCTCGAGTTTTTTAGAATAAGTATATTTGAATTTCCAAAATATGTGTGTCTTCTTTTTATCTCCAAATTTTAAAGAATATATTTAAAAAATCTCTAAAATATTTTGTTTGTAGTTTATGTTATATAATTATAAGACATTTTGAATTTAACAAATTAGTTTTAAAAATAATTTGAGAGAAAGAGGTAATTTTTAAAAATTATTTTTCTGACTTATAAATAGTCAAGACCTTTCTAACCCATTTTTAACAATTTAAGGACTAAAAAATATATTTTGAAAACATAGAGATCAAATGTGCTTAGTCTAAAATATTTAATGACAAAAATCCGCATATTCTTCAAAACTCATGGAGTAAAAAGGTAAGATAATTCTCGACCTATTTTGAATACACAAGTAACGTATCCATTTGGGTATGGTCCACTCGATTAGCCAGTTAAGTTGTCATCCTTGCATCGCAAGATGGTCTCTATTTTTTTTTTTTAACAATATTTCTTATATTATACTTTTTTAGTACTTATATTATTCATTCAACTTAATATATTTACATTTATTGACTTAATCTAACCTACATCACATCATGGCCTCTTTTGATATGTTATAACTACAAATTTATTTTACAGGTCAAAATTTAATAATGTGAATCAACTTATAAACTTTAAAATAAATATATAATATCTAAAGTAGTTAGACAGGAGTATTAAAAATATGTTTGGTAGGAAATTTGAAAAATAAAAATTTGAAAACAATGAGATCAACAAAAATAGAGTTGGTATTCATATTTTTAAATATATTTTTGGTGACATCTATCTTTCAGAAATTGAATTCTAATTTAAACAATTATTTAAAATGTGTTTGATACTATAGTTATAAATAATAAAATTTGTTATAGTCACCCACTAAATATTAGTTGATTATAGACTATCATTAATTCGTAAAAAAAATATTTTAAATGACAAAATAATTGTCTAATCGAGTGGACCATACCCAAATGGATACGTTTAGGCCGAAAAGGTCCATTTTCAGAGAATGCTCCAACTCCCAAAGAAGAATACCCAGGACCTGCAAAGAACAAAAACTCAATTCATTAAAAAATAAAATAAAAAACCCCAAATGGGGATTAACCCATTAAGCAAAACTCTAAAGAAAAGCATAAAATCACCTCCATTAAGCCAAAGAACAAGGGGTTTAGAAGGAGGGTCGACTTGGGCTTCAGCAAAATAATAAAACAAATCGTTTTCTCACTGTTTTTTTGAAAACCCATTAAACAAAAACTAAGCTATCAATTGCTCCAATAAATTAGGGTATCAAATTTAAGTCATTCACAGAAATTAGGGCATCAAATCCCCATTTGAAAAGGAGATTGAGGGTTTGAAAATGAAAACGAAAACATATCGTAAACGTGAAATATAGTATTAAGCGAATGGGGAAGACGAACGACGATTGAGGAGATTGGGAGAAGACGAACGACAATTGAGGAGATTGGGAGAAGACGAACGGCAACCCTAAACCGTAAACGCGTGCGATGAGAATGAATTAGCTGGCGAATAAATTAAGAAGAGTAAAGGTAACCCTAAACCCTTAAATCAAACCGAACCGATCTGGTTTTTTTCACCCCTAAAAATTAATATACAAAGTTCAAATTCCATAAATTAAATTTCTCCCGAGATATATGTGTGAACAACAACTTTCCAAATCTAACTAATTAGATGAACCTTTTAGAGTAGTTTGCTTGTACTAATTAAAGTCACTACTTCAAGAGAGTGCTGTTGTTAAGAAGGATTCTTTTGGCTCAAACAATGTTTCCATTGTAAGTAAAATAGCATATGTGCTTTAAATAATTTGTAAAAGATATTTTGAATTATGCTTATTTATTTTTTAAATACTTATATTTTTTAATTTTACAATATTTGTATTTACTTGGACCAAAATTTTGAATCAATCTTCATTGAGAATTCTAAAAAATTTACCCACCAAAATAATTTTGAAGCGTTCTAAAAAGTCAAGAATAATATTATTTTAACTTTTAACAACACACTGATAGCCATATTTAATTAAGGTCGAGTTTGTTTTACAAGTTTTTTCATTAAATTTCACACAAACATTTAATACCTCTGATTATTTCATAGAATTTCAATTTTTAAAACTCAAGATATTAATTATCTAGACCTGACATGAAATTTTTAATATCTTGTAAAAGTATGTGATTTTTATGTATAGGTGATGAATAACAGAAATATAGTCTAATTAGTTTATAAATTAATATAAATTGTTTATTACTATTAATTTTAATTAATTATTAAATATAAATATATTATTTATTCTTAATAAATTTCAACTAATATTTTTGTTAATATTTTATACTATCTTAACTATTTAATATAAATTATTATTGTTAATTATTAATATTCTAATTAATTTAATTATGTTTAGTGAAAAAGGTATTCTTTTTTTATTATTAACTAAGTAACTAATTAATATAACAATAAATTATTTTAAGTTAAATTTAATTAATCTCTAACATTTAATTTAGCAATTATTTAATTTTATTTTTACAATTATTGAATTGGACACAAATATTTAACTTTCAAACATTAATTATCATGCACATCCAAACACAGACATTAATTATTTCAAACATTCAAATCTCAGATATTTAATATTACACCATGAAACAATATATGCAATCCAAACAGCCGTAAATGAAAATTTATTAGTTATTTACTGTCTGCATCAATTTCAACTCATATCAAAGAGGCCAAGTTTGAGAATTGACTTGGACAGGAGTCGAATTTAGCTTCTAAGAATAAATTAATAAATTCAAAAGAAAATTGAAAAAAATATATACATTTTCAAGCATTAACCATAAGGAGGTGAGTGGGGGAATCGAAGCAGAATAAAAATGGAATGTAAAAAACAGTAGGAAGGAGAGTTCGATCGAAAACTGATCGAAAACTGTACGGAAGGAAATGAACTTAGTATTACAAACTAAATCAATTCCAAAATATAGGTTTAGAATTAAAATTCATCACAAATCCATTCTGTTCTCCGAAACACCCTTCAAGTGTCAACAGGAGTAAACAAATGACTCAAAAGACCATTCACCATTTTTTTTTTAAAGAAATAAGAATAATAAATAAATAAGAAGGCAAATAGTTTATACATTTATTTGAAGGTTGAATCTGTTCGAAGCCATAGATTTTTGTCCCAAAGATTCATACCAAACAAGGAGGAAGAAAAATGGAAGTGAACTAAATAAGAGGGAACCCAAAAAAAAGGAGAGTAAAATAGAGGGACTTCTGTGCATAAAGGAAACAAATGTCTTTAGCCTTGCGGGGGTCTTCCATTGAAATGATCTTGAGGGTTTCCACTAGGGGCTGATCCTGTAAACATTTGCATCATTGATCTCAAAGCACCATTCAGATCCTGTGGCATTCCATCTCCAATGCTGAAACTGAAATTCCCATCCATATTCGGATCTCCCAAACCATTTCTGCTTCGATTCTCTTCTCCAACGTCTTCGGAATGTTGCCCGTGGAATGTGTTTGTAGCATTAGCAGCCATGTTCATAAACATGTTCGAAAATTCGGAAGGTAGAGTGACATTAAATGGCATAGAAGGGAAAGGTGGAGGAGATGGAGAGCTGTCATTCCTTGACCCTCCACCACCAGTCTGGTTTTGGGATTCTTGACTTCGACTTGTTGACCCCTGCATACAATTAAATCCATCGTCGATAAACCGTGAAGGTGCAGCATCGCAACTAGATAAATGGGGTTCGATGAGTCTTAGCAATTGGATGAACACGCAAAACCAAAGCAAAAATTAAGGGACACTGCTGCTCATTACTTAATGAAATTGGATCCAGTTTGCAACATTTCTGCTAACTTCAATAGTGGGAGAACAATGGCACTTTTGGTAGCTGAAGCCATTTCATTGATATCACATTAATGAAGTCAGCTTTCCAACATATTATATGTCCACATAAACATCTTATTACAGACTGAAAACGCTTTGGCAAAAGGGAGAAAAGTAAAGAAACTACTCTTGTGTTTAGTGTTTTAAAAAAGCCACCTGAGCACGTACCTAGGCTAGGCTCAAAGCACATGTTTGGCACTAGCCTTGTAAGGGCGAGGCTTACAAAATAAGACACGCACCTCATATGAGGGGCTTTTGTGAAATCCTAGGCCTTAGGTCTCGTTCATTATTTTTAAAAAGTTAGTAATAATTAGGGTTTTCCTTATTTATTAACTAAAATAATCAAATTTACTAAGCCTAAATGCAAAATTTTGTGTTCAGAATTTTTTTTCCATATTCCCACTTCAACTATGCTTTCTTTTCTTTATATAGGACTTTTATATCTAGCGCGTCTCACAAAAAAACATCAACGCATTTTTTTCCGCTATATTGCACCTATGGTTCCAAAAATTCTGACTAGTGAGATAGAGTGACTGAATAAGGTTGAATATTAAGTTAGAACACAAGCGTAGTAGAGTTCTGAGAAAAGAACACAATGAATAGTAGAAATTGGCAACATAATTTCTCATCTGAGTAGATCGAAACTATATGCATTCTACGTCTGTCCTTAATTATAAACTATAATGTGGGTTATGCTTGAATAATGGTGTATCTGTAGGACTTGCCCAACTTCAAAACCCAAATCTTTGTGCCAAAACTCATAGTAGAACCGATCAATGGAATTCTTTTTTATCGGATGTTCTCAAAGGGACACCACCAATCAATGTTATTCTTGAGCTCAATATACCTTCTATAACTCCATTGTCAGAATTAAGAGAGATGGGCGATAAACGCCTTTCCAAATTTGGAAGAACAACTAGTGTAGGACCAAAATACACTAGCAAGGATCTAAGGGCCTAAGGAACTCAAAAGGCCAACAAGAAACTAAACAAGAAAGAGACCGTTGCAAAAATAACAATTAGACTCAAAGTATTAGCATATATAGCAACATTTTAAATAAATTACAAATATAGCAAAACTTTTCAGAGTCTATGAATGATAGAACTCTATCACTGATAGACCATATTGCAAATATTGGCACATCACTGATAGACCATAAGAGTCTATTAGTGATAGAAGTCTATTATTGATAGATTTTGCTATATTTACAAATTATTAAAATGTTGCTATACACTTGATTATTATGCCTAAAATTGCTACCTATTATAGTTATCCGACAAGAAAATATAGTGGGCTAGATGAATTAGGACCACGTGAATTTAAAAAAAAAAGATGGTAAATATAATTTACATGACCCTTGTCACCTATTTCAATAAAAAAAATGCCGGTCAAACAAAAAACTCTTCTTCATAAATGATATTAGCAACACGCAGCAGAAATATTTTAGTAGCTCTTACTTCATTCTATTACAAGACTGAGAATTAACGCTACTCCACAAAAGGCCCCTTTAATTCATGAGAAAATAAACCACATTGTACCTGCTCATGTTGAGTTTGTCGCTGTTCTTCCTTTAACTTCTGTTCAGCTACCTACGATAATTTTAAATAAAACATTGTCATACACTATTAGTGTTTAAAGTAATACAAGAACCAGTTGTAGTAGTTGTGAAAGTCGGTGTATTAACTCGAATATTTTCCCTGACAGCTTCATTGTTTGGATCCAACTGCAACGCTGCATATTAAAATGCTTACAGATATGAGTAACAAGACATATTCTGTGTAACAAGTACTTCCATAATTTAACGTAAGTTCAATGTCTACAACAATAGAAAAAATAAGTCTCGATTCTCTCACTAAAATTAATGTGCATGGGTTGTAATGTTAAAGTTACCCGAACCTCTCATAAATCCTTTATCAATAGCATCGCGATAGTTCCCCTGGTCATATAAAGCCAAGCCCAGACGACTATATGCCTTGCTATAATTTGGGTCAATTTCAATGGATTTCAAACAGTCTCTTGTTGCTTCAGAGTATTTCTGGATTTGGGTGTAAGCAGCCGCCCTAAGGAGTTAAATTTTTTTGACATAGTGAAAAAAAAATATGCAATTAATAGAAATTAGGGGTGAGGGAGAAAAAACAACGATTAAATCTGTCTCCATATATTAAAGTCCATTGACACTAAAATTAGAAAAAAAGCAAACTCCGCAGAAAAGAGATGAAGCAGAGTTCGGGGTATTATCTGCATGTTTGATCCTACAATGTTTAATGTCAAGAAATTGAAGGATGATAAGACACTATTTAAAAGCTTTGCAGTAATGTGAAGAATGACTATTAAAAATTTTCAAAAGAGTATCACAGACAAAAGAGAAAAATAGTTATCCACAAGGCCTATTCAGTATGCAAGTGGTGTTAATAAATCCTTTTTTTTATCTTCCCAAGGCATAACGCTCATCAGCTAATTAGGAAGGGTTGGTAATCTCCTCCAACTTCAATTGACAATAAACATAGAAAGAAAGAACAGTACATATATAATTCCTAAACGACACTGCCCACATTCCCCCATGGTCCCCTCACTCCTCTAACTATCTGGTCAACAACGAAATCCCTTTCTTACCCCTCCTAGTATATTGTATTGTAATTGAGGGCCTAACATTCGGCTTGATGATGAAAGAGATAGCCTAAATAAGTCCAGGAACAGAAATCAACCCTAAATCTTCATATGAAAATTTTGTAAATATTAAGTCCCATAGCTAAGAAAGATGAATGAAAATGTATTAACGTTTGCTGTTTCTTATCTTGGACACACAAAAGAAAAAGAAGTTCCTCAGCTTTTCACGATAATGACCATTATAATTAACAGCATTCTACCTGTTACAGTAGTAAATGGCATTATTCTCACATAGTGCAATTGCACAGCTATACAACTCAATTGCGTCAGAGTAAAGTTTTGACTGCACAGCCCTGTTACCTAAAATAAAACATTTTTTTACATATTAGAACCCCTCAGCAAATGAGGCAGATAAAAAGAGAGATTTTTCCTTATTAAATGTGTGCAGAAGTACACAGAAAACATAAGTTAAAATGAAAAGAAAAAAAAAAAAAAAAACTGAAGATTATTACTAGAGTAGAGATTTGTAAAGCCATGGTACCAAGGGATTTCAAGGACTCGGCCAGATTTTTGTGATTAATTTCAGTGCATCCGGATCTTTCCATCTCCTGATACAATAAGAAATTTGGTTAAAGATTATGCAAGGAGGCAGGGGTAGAGAGAGAGAGAGAGAGAGAGAGGAACACTCCTCAAAAGTAAAAGCATGAATAAGAGAGTCAGCAAAAGATAATTTACTAACTGTATTAAGAATACTAAGCAACAGAAACTGATATGCATGAAACGGAAAGAAAATGGTTGATAAAAAGAAATAAAGTTCATTTGAAGCAGCAAAACAAGAAAAATCATACGCCAAGAGCATCATGAAACAAACGTGTTGCTCGCTCAAGTTGGTCAGGATCATCCCTCCCATCTGCTGTGGTCCTAAAATAGTGAAGTTTTTCAAGTGCAAGAACAAATTGCCCAAAAAGTTCATCTTGCAATACTCCTGCAAAAATGATGACCAACATGGAAAATGGGGAAAAGAATCCAAACCACCAATTTAATTGATTCAAGGAATCAAGGCATACAATCTTATAAAATTCTTTTACATAAAATATAAAATAAATTAATAGAGAAGAGGATAAGAAGTTCCTTTTAAAGTTTCCTATTAGAAAAGAAAAGGCAATCCCTCTTTCAAGAAGGGAAAGAGGAGATGATATGGACTGTTCATCAAGAATACGAGGTCAGTGAACATAATTTATATTTCTTCCCCTCGTGTTCTATACTATCCTTATCTTCCAGGGGATCAATTCTTTCAACCCAATTGATCCAAAGAAGTGCTGAAAGTGAACATTATCAAATAATCCTTTTTCTTCCCCTCATGTTCTATATTATTCTTGTCTTCCTTTCAACCCAATTAATCCAAAAAAGTGCTGAAAGTGAACATTATCAAATCATCATTCTTCCTACTAGCAGGTCCTCCAAGAACGTCACCATGAAACAAAGAATGATAATTTCTTCAAAAATTATAAAATAAATTAAATCCAGAGTATTGATCCATGATCTAACAAAGATGCAAAGACCTTCCTTACCTACAAGTTACACAAACCCTCTTTGAAAACCATTTTGTCTTCTATTTACTTTTTTTTGAAAATTTAGAAGGTTAGCTTCTAAAAAAATTACTTGCAGAAGTTTATTTGCTTTGTTATCTATTTTTCAAAACATTTTCGAAATCTAATTAAAAATATTAACCTGGAAAAAGAAGGAAAAAAAAAAAAAAGAGTAGCTTCTGAAAGTTTTTTAATTCTTTAAATTTGGCAAGAAAATTCAAATTTATTTATATGAATAGTGAAAAATATATCAACAAAATTAAGAGGAAAAAGAACATAATCTTAAATGGAAAAAGAAAAAGTAAAAAATAAATCATTATCTAGTGAGGCCTTAGCTTCTCCAAATTTCACAGAAATATCCCACTTTTTAAAAGACAAGCCTTAACAACGAGGCTACAAAAGAAAGGATACAAAACAAAGTAAATACAACGGAGCAGGAAATCCTTTCTGGTCTGATGAAAATCCAAAGATGCCAAAAACATGTCATAACTCCAAATTACAAATCATCTTTTGGAAAAGCTTTTGTTTCTTGTTCAGAAAATAATAGCTTTTAGAGTTGAAAAGATAGACGGTGGTCTAATTCTTCTGATTTTTCACGTAAACTTGAAGTTGCAAACTTAGTCTGAACCTGGTCCACTGGCCATTGCGGTTAATCTTATGGATGGTGACCAAACATGTGAAAAACTTGTACATCTAAGTGCAATTTTTCCACCATCCGTACTAAATGTCCTCCCTGAACACAATATCATTATTGTTCCCTGCGTTCCAATTAGCAAAATAGAGAGGAAAATCAAAATTTCCACATAAAGTTTCCAACAGCCACAATTACTACATTTCACGTATTGTGCCTAAACATTTAGTAATTGTTTTACAGCAGGAAAAAGATAGCTATTTTCCATGTATAAACAGAGACAATTCTAGATCAGGGTCAAAATCTACTTTTCCATATGCCAAACACAAAGTTCGCCTATATATCTAGACTGAAAGGACAGTGCTCGAAACTACCAATTTCAAGTGTGATCCTTCTACTTCTTAAACTTCCTTTCAACAAGAGTTCATAGCTTCTTTATAACCTCGAATCTAAGAGAAAATCTTGAAGAACAAGAGGTAATATAGGCGGGATACTGATGTGTAGTTCCTGTTTCTACGAAGACAGCTAAACTTACAATCCAAAAATAAAATATACAAAGACAGGTAAGCAAGGAACATAAAAGGAGAAGAGAAGAAGACCTACCTACGGGATGAGATTCTCTCGAGCAACCTCCGCCCTGGATTAATTGAGAGAGGGGAAGTCAAAACTCAACAAAAAATCAAAACTACAAAATGGTTCAATCAGAAAGATAAAAATTGATCGAATTCAAAATATTTTCAAACGAACATGAAAACTAATAATAGAAACATTTATGAGTTTCACAAAATTACATAATTTGGATGCTTTGAAGTGCAGAAAAACAATACTTAGCAACAACATTCTTATAAGAGTATAATAAATAGACAAAGTACTCCCTGAAAAAGACAGAAAAAAATAAGAAAATTAATACACTAGATCAACCACTAAGAAAGGGAATTAAATTAAGATCTTAAACTCGAGGCAGTTAACAACCAACAGGCTATATCTTGATTTCCAAAACAATAGTGCCTTATTAAACACTATTTTGAAATTCGGGGGATGTCTGTTTGGCTTCTACTTTCGGCTCACAGCAATGGGGAAAAAATGCAAAACGGTAGAATTCATTCTGGCCACACATTTGTCTATGTTTACATATTGACATACAGATGTTTACGTTTTCAGTGTTATCCTAGTTATAACAGATGATCAGCTTCACATTATTTTTATAGACACAAATGGTGCGGAACCTAATGCATAGACAAACAAATGGAAATTATCACACAGAAATAATGACCTAATATTGCTGAAATTCTCATAAACGGAAGCTGACCTGAGGTTTCGACTCTGACAAATTGGCATCAGAAGCATTCACATTGAGAGGACTGCGATGGTCCAATGGAAGCGCTCCATTATCAACAAATGAACTAGTTCGAGACCGCTGAAGAGATTCCGGTGAACTAAAAATTTCTACTAGCGAATCAAATTCCGTTAACTCGTCGGCAGCAGGAGACTCAACTTGAAACACTTGTTCTAAACATTGTTTTGCGACCTCGAGGCCTTCAACATCAACACCTGGACCAGGTTCCACTACGCACAAGAAGAAGAAGAAAAAAAAACATCATCATATAACGAATTGCTTAGTGAAAACCCTAAAAAAGACCATCAAAACAATAATGAAGTAATTACATAATACAACAAACCGCTTCACTCCACCAAAATCGCTTAATTTACACACAAATCCAACAAAGACACCTCACACGAAGCATTTCTAAAGAAATTCAACAGAGAAGAAACATAATAAGAATAAAACGTGCAGTGAAATGAAAGCTGTCCAGTTCCAATTGTATCATTGAAAAGAAGAAAAACGGAAGGAAAAAGATAGAAAAGTAGATACCGGAGTTAAGGAAGTCGAGAAAAGCACGAACGATGCGACAAGCGACTGGAGAGTCGGTCCTCAAGTTCGCCATGGAGAAGAGCACATGATAAGAGGGAGGCTCCGGCAAAGTAAACCTAGAATGGAGGTACGAGGCAAAATGTGGCGATGGAGAATTTCAGAAGTATTGACGAAGAAGATTTGGAATGGTTTTTGATGTGATTGTAGTGAAGATCAAAAGAAGGAACAGAACAATGGCGGTAACTTCCAATTCCAAGCTTCAACAAAACCCAAAATATGCTTTTCGTGAACACTGAAGAGACAGGAACGAACCCAATTACGCGGAATACTGTTTTTGAAGGGAAGAAATTAAAGTTTATGTTCCCATATTTACACGAGACCGGTAAATCGATATATGTACCAATTGATCCTTAGCACCCAATATTCCAATTGGTCAGTAATTATTACAATTACACTACTAAAATTTGGACGGCGAAAACTAGATTTCCAAATTTATAACATCGTTGGAAATTAGGTCTACAAATGATAAAAACCGAACCTTCCACCTCAAGCTTCGAACTAATATAATTGTTATCATTTTCTGTAATTCTGTAGATTGAGGGTTCAATTTTAATATTTGTATAGTTTGAGGTTTTAATTTTTACAAGTAACTACTACTCCACTTTAGGCGTGGTTTTTACAAGTTTCTCACCAAATTGCTCGATAATAATTTGTTACATGTCAAATTCTTCTTGTTTATTTTTTCGAAATATTTTAATTTATTTTTGTATGTGTGTGATTGAGTACGAGATGCATAAATTTGTGCGTCTTGAAATGTATCCAAGCAATATTCTATTGTTGAAATATAGCTCAAACAACATAAAATTTGTGTGGTCAATCTTAGGTTAAAGATTCAATTCTTTGTCATACAATTGTCAAAAAAGAAAGTGGCATCAAAATTTGTGTCGACATTTTAAATTTTGGTTATGTGTAAACAAGGGTTTGATCTTCACCAACAATTTGATTTATGGTTTTTAATTTTTTAAAATTAAACTTATAAACACTAATTTCATTCTCAAATTCTCTTGTTTTTCTATTCATTTTACTCGGTGTTTTCAAAGAAAAAATGATTTTAATCTTTTTTTAAATGTAGTATTTTAAAATCTTGTTTTTCTTACCAAATAGCTTAAAAACAGTTTCCATCTCTATCCCTATACGAAATGCGAGGACATTTTTTAATTTGAAAGTTAAAGGATGCTGATAAACTTAGAAAACTTAACGGTTATTATTGAAATGGAGTTTGAAAGTTAAGGGGTAAAAGATTTAAAGTAGAGCATAGAGTTATTTTCATATATAGTAAAATGAACCAAAATATTGACAAAGTAAAACAAAATTTAAGATTTATCACTAATAGAACTCTCAGTGATAATGAAATTTTGCCATGTTTTATACAACTTAACTAGTAGATAGGGCTATTTCAAATATAGCAAAATGAATCAAAATATTTATAAAATATAGCAAAATATCACAGTTTATCTACAATAGATCGATATAGACTACTATATGTGTCCATCTATACCATGATAAACTCAGATAGTAATATATCGTGGTCTATCTCAAATAGATTGTGATATTTTGTTATATTTATAAATATCTTCAAAAGTTTTTTCATTTAAAATAATTTTAGATACATATAAAAGTTGGAAAACATTTTTAATGACAAAATTGTTAAAAATATTTACAAATATAACAAAATATCACAATTTATCAGCAATATGTTGATAGAATATGATAGACTACTATCAAAGTTTAATGCAACCCTGATAATAGTCTATTACAATCTATCGCTAATATAAAGTAAAATTTAACTATATTGATAAATATTTTGATTCTACCATATTTAGAAACCATCCTAAAAGTTACCTCTCACCCTGATTTTAAAAAAAAATCAATTTATTGCAACACTATTGAAACAAAGTAGGAAACTTTCTTTAATAGAAATTAGTACATTAAATATAAACTAAACATATTTTTTTTCTTTACTGTAAGTCAGTTGGGCAAAAGATGGGTGATTCTGAATTGACAATAAATTGACACAAACTTCCTACTAAAGTCATTGGGATTCAATTCTAAAAATGAATAGAACACACAAGTTCGAAAGTGCTTTAGTGAAATTTAAATTACTCTGATTTTTTTTTAATAATTGAAAATCAATTTTTAATTTATGAAAATCACCATTACTATAAAAGTAAAATAAAATTTCAAATTGAATTTAAATGGTTAAAGACATATTTAAGAGGTGATTATAAGTACAACAAAAAGTTATTTAACCATTTTAGATCCGCTCATAAATATGTCATAAACTAACAAAGACATTGATCTTGCAAACCGATCATCTTTGGTGGCTGGAATGCCCGGAAACTGAAATACACGCTTGTGAAATTGTGATTACTCAATTATTTACTACTTTTTATACATTCAGTTGATCGCCTACTTAATCTATAATCTACATCATTGTTCTATCTGACTATATTTTATAAAAGATGATCAAACACCCAACAAATAATGGTTTGTTAAAAGATGGTTAAATAAAAGTTATTAGAGTTGTTTTTACTTTCAAACTAAGTTACAAAAGAGTATTCATATACTGAAATTAATAAACGATAATTTGTTAAGTTTTATGAGTGATTATAGAAGACACTGACAAATCTTAGATAATGTTGCCAAATCTTCCAGTTTACTGATGTATAGACAGATGTTTCAGTTAGTGATCAATGGAACAAAATCATTACTTAAAATACCTCCAAATTGCTGCTGAGATTAACGAAATGATTATCTAAAACAATGTTTTTCTATACAGAGAATTTTCTTCAGTGTTGGGGGATATTATATACATATGGAAATGGTTCAAACTAGCCAACGATTGGATGGCCTTGGGTGAAGTTTAGCTTAGAGCTTGCACATCTAATTTAATCTATATTTTAACCTTTTTTTCTTTTTTTTTACTTTTTCCCTTTTGGAAAATCCCAAGTGTTAATTTCTATAAGGACAAAACACTCTACCATTTGATAACCAGAAAAAGAAAAAGATAAAGATAGTTTAGGGTAGAGAACCAGCACCTCAAGAGAGCAAATGATCGTATTTGATTTGTGTGGTTCGTTTGACCCATAAACCTGAAAATGAGAAATAAGTATTAGGTACAATTACAAACATATCCATATTGGTACATCAATGAAATTGTTTCTTATCCAATTTCTTTTTATACATAATTTGACTAAAAGTTCAAATATTTCCTTCCAAAAGAAGAAGACAATAATAAGAAAATTGTGAAAACAAGCATTAAGTTCAAATACGAGAAACTAAAACCAAAATCGTTATCCTGAAAGGCGCTGAGAGAGAGGATTGACTCACTAAGGTAAGTGTCTCTGACCCATTGCTCATCTTTAAGGTCTGGAGAAGAAATGAGTTATCAGAAGCAAGAATATTTATTTACAATGAAATAAGCCCAAAAGGCAGAGGTTAGTTTGAGAAGTCAAATTACAAAGGTTGTTTGATAACCATTTTGTTGGTTGTTTACTTTTGACCAGCGTTCTCAAAATTCAAGCTAAATTCAAAAAGTAGATTTGTTTTTGGAATTTACCTATAGATTCAAATCCACTGAGATAAAAACTCTTCTAGATATATTGTGAGACAACAAACACAACTTTAAAAGACCAAAACTAAACAAAATAGTTATCAACCGGCAACCACAACAAGAAGAAACAATAGCCTATCTCATGGAATGGTGGCTTATTCAAGCTAAATTTTGGAGAACAAAGAAAAATTAATCTAATTTCAGATCCTACAGCGGAGATGATAATAATTGCACTGACCCTTTCCACCAGGAAACCATATTGTATAGCATCTTAACTCTCACTATCCGAGCTTAGCAGTTCAACATGCCCACTAATATTTGCGACCTGCAACATTTGCCAATTAAACACAAAATAAAAGATAAAGTAAAAGGCTATGATGAGTTTAATCTAAATAGGAAGGAAGGAAAATAACTTGAGAACATTCACGCAACTCGATTGATGTGGACGTCGTCTGAGAGACTGCCCGTCTTCTCTTCCGTCCAACAATAATCTCACGATTCACAGTTTTATTGATCTTTGTTGCTCTGGAAGAAATGGTTTCAACTTGCTTACAGGCTTTCGTGCTCTTTGAGGAACACGGATTGATCTCCTGATTCACAGTTTTATTGATCTTGGTTGCTCTGGAGGAACTGGCTCCAACTTGCTTGCAGGCTTTTGTGCTCTTTGAGGAACACGGATTGATGTTTGTTTGCATGGTACCCTCCAGGAACTTTTGATCGCTCCTTGTAGAAGAATTAGCCGGCTTTTCATGGACATAGACATAATTCATGCAACAAAAGGATAAATCAGAAAACATAAAACATATAGTCAACATGAAAGCTAGTGAGTAAGTAGGAACAGTTAGTAAATAAAGGGTGGATACCACGGAATGTCTGTATGAGAGTGAGTGTGGTCAGTATAAATGTGTATTGTTGGGGTAGTAGTACTTTTATGATTTTGCTCTGTAGAAAGTTCTCAGGGAAAGGGATGTTATTATTGCCTTAGGGCACTTTTGGTTGTTATTGTAAACAATATATCGGAGGAAATACCTTACAGATTTCTGAATGAAATGCTTTAATAATTCTTCCAACAAAATCTTTTTCATAACCATGTTGAGGAAGCTGCCCGGAATTTACCTGCAAGAAAAAGGGTAATTATTAATTATCATATGTTATATATACATTTGAGGTCGTATTTATCAAGCACACATTAAGTCAATTTTCTTTGGGAAACTTACTCTGTATAGAGATACTGGCAGCAAAATATGCTTTGGAGCACCTGACAAGGAAACTCCAGAATAATTTGGAGAAGTGACAAAAGAGAGTCCGATGTCCGCCAAGATGTGCAACTTCTAGAATTGGAGAAAGAAAAAGGGGAAAAAAAAACCCTTGCAGTTGATAAAATTGTTTGATAACAAAGGCCAGGGGAATAAGAAAAAAATCATTACTACAAGCTCTTACAGGTGATGTTTTGATATCAACAGCATCCTCAACCCTCCTAATGGCACGAAAGATGCTGTGCAAATACAAAACAGTATCTTTGGCAACATTTACATCTGCATTAACTAACATCTGCAACACAGATAGGAATGGGCTGCAAAAAGAGCATATTTCAAGCAGAGACACATTAAACATGAACAAATTAAACATGAACAACATCTGCAACACCTATTGATCTTGTGAACAGGAACACATTAAACATGAACAAAGATTCAAACAGAAGGCACATTTACCTGCAAAATTGAGCATATACATTTTCATCTTGACAGTCTACATGTGGGAAGCCGGAATCATGAGCTAGAATATATATCAAGAATACTACTATATATGCTGGGACAAAAGTCATTGACCCATCTTGAACCACAGAAGTTTGATGAATCTGTGCTATCTTACTGTATTGCTCAATAAATTCTGCCATATATTTAAGTGCCTGACATGAAATGAAGAGTATCATCAGAAGTAAATCATTAAACCGAAGAGAAAAGGTGCCTAAGCATAACAACAATAGACATACATCGTCTTGAAGATCTTTCAAGCTATCCGAGATGCAAAATGCAAAAGCGCAAGCATATCGAGTAGGTATAGCCTGCTCCTTCAGTAACTTGTGTACTTTGTCAATGAATTGCTTCCTAAACTTCAAAGAGGAGTCCTGGAATGTAGCAGGAAATAAAAGTACCAACTGGTCATAAAGTGGTCGCTTGAAGATTAATATCCATCGGATTAGAAATAGCAATACAAAAAACGCCGTTAAGCACAAATAGATTAATATCCACCTTAATTTTTAACCAAATACTTAGTTCATTTCAATAGATCTCACATTTTAACATATCAACTCCAAAACTCGATCTGAAATGCAAATTTTCTTGTTGAATCATAAAAATATTGTTATAAATATTTATGGGCTTTTTGTACGGATGACCTCAATATCGGATAGTTAATGTTGTTGGCCCACTCTTTTAAAATAGTGCAAATTTTCTCGTTGTATCGTCAGTACAGTTATAAATATTTATGGGTTTTTTGTACGGATGACCTTAATTTCAGATAATTATTGTTAGCCCACCTTTTCTAAAATATGAAGGATGACCCTCTGCCATAGTCGAAACGCACTATGAGCGTGCTAATTATCCATACTATCGGTCGTGCTTGTGCACCATTAATTATCCATACTGTCATTAGTGCTAGTGAGAGAGCTAGAAGGAGCGCGAACAAAAGAGTGACTGTGAGCACAAATGAGAGTGTGGGGAGTGCGGGTGAGAGAGCAATGAGGAATGTGAGCACAAGCACAAGGAGCCCTAGCATGTAAGAGCACAACTATACTGGATTAATTGAACGCAAGCACAAGGGGGAGGTGTGCAAGCATGGACACAAGGGAGGGAGGAAGAGACCTATTGAATGGATGACCGTAGTTTCACATTCACTAAAATCGTGTGGGGTAGTATGGATAATTAACACACTCTTAGCCCATTTTGACAAGGCAAAGAGTCATCCTTAATTATTATTTAAAAATTGGGGTAAACAACATTAACCATAAAAAATCTAGTCATTCGTACAAAAAAGTCCAAAATTTATTTCGGGCCAAAAACACCTTGTACACCTTTCCGGTGGTGCATTCGTTACACATGAAACTACATTTGAGTTCATTAAAAGGTAATATTTTCTAGATTCTCTATAAATCTTGCAACCATAGCATGGATTACTTCCAACAAATCGATATTTGCCAAGTACAAATATCCCAAGTAATAAAAAGTTGACAAATAAGAGAGTAAAAGTACAAGCATCTACACCAATTAGGCTTTCCATAATAGGCTTACATTAATGGAATTATCCAATCAAATTTTGCCACATGGTAAATTCTTACTTCTTTTTTTAAATAATTCTTTTCTTATGTGTGATGAAAGTGAGATGCACAAAGATTGGTGCATCTTAGGATGCACCAAAGAACCGATCTATTTTTATTTCTTTTACAAGCAAGGACAAGCCGAACTACAGAAGTTTCAGTCATAGCAATTTCTGGGCAGTATTTGAAGCATTAGAGTAACAGTAACACTTCGAACAAAAGTACTAAATGATGAACGTTAAATCCTAGGGTAAAAAAATAACTAGAATCGTTAGCATTAAACTCAATAAAAAGTATTTTAAAAAAATAATGATAAAAAAAGACGTATTGCCAGCAACACTTGTTCAGTGGAATAACTCATGAAGAATTCACACTGCTCGAGTTTTCTTTAAATCATGTTCATCTATCTGTGTGCAGATTTATGAGGACAAGACCAAAACTAATGTACCTTTGCTGTCAAGATTGTCAAACGAAAAATCTCTGGTGCAATTTGTAAATCCCATCTTTTGGAAAGGCGAAGAACTGATTTTGCAGCAGCTAATTTGATTCGAGCCTGATCATCCTTACTGTATCATAAAATTTCAAGAAGTTTAAAGGCTTCATAGAAGCAAAAAAGTAACAATAATAATAATAAATCCTAAAATATTTTTTAGGGAAATTGTTTTAATGTCAAAATTGCTGAAAATATTAAAAAATATAACAAAATTTCATAGACTAGTGATAGACAATGATAAACCTTGGCAGACGTTTATTAGTGTCTGTCAACATCTAGCAGTGATACATGATAGTAGTCTATCAATGTCTATAAACATCTATCAGAGATATTTTACTATATTTTTAAATATTTCGGTTCATTTTGATACATTTGAAAACAACGAAATTTTTTATTAACAACTAAGGTTACATAAGCTAGCTTAGTGGAAGTAAAAAAAAAAAAAAATCAATCTACACTGAGAAATTAAAATAAAGTGTATTCTCTAAAAAGTAGGAGGGGGATACATGTTCGTGTTCAGGAAAGAACTCCACTGGGGAATTGCAGCAGTAAAAAAAGTCTTAATTTAATAACAATACATCATGTAAAATTTTCATAAGGTTGACAAAATTGCAGCTTCAGACCTATAATACTATAGGTAGTAAAATAAAACTTGCAAAACAAGAAACAACTCATAATCCGTAGCAATATTCCATGGTTTAGGAAAAGTTTCTAAAACAAGTTATCAATCAATGCACTTAATACATACGTAGGGATGATCTCAACAGAAGCTTCACACATGCTCAGCATCCATGATAAAACGTTCAGAAACTCATCAACATTTCTTCTAGGAGTCCCTCGATGTGGCAAAAAACTCTTAACAAGGGCTTTCAACCCATAAATCTGCAAAATGTAGATATATAAGTAACACTACAAGACAGCGAAAAATGATCCATAACACTATCCTAGATATATTGAAATGCGAAAATACAAGATAAACCAAGTGTTCGAGCTATTTGGGCCCTTCCAATCTAGAGATACTCTCAAGCCCTACTTCGTATTCCAAAATATTGCCTCCCCCCTTCTTGCCTACTTCCCTAACAAACTACTTAACTATTTACTAATATACACTAACATCCCTCTAATACAACTCCTATCACACTAATGATTCAAGAATACATCCTGTTACATGAACTCAGTGTCTACTAAGTAGGACTAATTCCATAACAAAGACAATTTTAAATGGGAGGACGCAATTTTCTTTGACATATTGCCTTAATATGGCTTAGTTTTTTTTTTCTTCCAACCTTCAGAAAGATGCTTGCCATGGATAGAATTTTTTTTAATTGTTCAATGTCATTGAGAGATCCCTGGAAAAATCCTTGAACAGTACACTTTCTAGAAGCTTGATTGAAGATCATAATTTGATAGAACTTCCCAAGTCCAACAGTCATTTCACCTAGTCTAATTTGAGGGATTTTTTTGTACTGTCCTGTATTGATTAATTTCAAAGGTATATGGCTGATCTCACAACTCGCGAGTTTCAAGGACAATGAAGGCTACTAAAAATTACTTCCCCGGAGTCCAAGATTAGTCTCCTTTGTTGTGACAATTTAAGAGTTTGAATCTAATTCAGATCTTTGAGTTGAATACATGTATGTACTAAATAGCCATATTATTTCTAACTATTGAAACCAAGTTAGCCAATTTCAATTTCATGCTTTGAATTGAGACAAGGAACTAGAGTCGAATATTAGAAGGATAAATGTGCAGATATCCAGCAATCACCCATGGCCAGATTTCCTAGATTTTATTACTTTGCTTTGCCCAAGAAATTTCCAGGGTCTAATGATGGGTTGAAGAGAATGGAACTGGAGTATCGTATTAGAGATGGGCAATGCATTCAAGAATCTCAAACCAGGGAGTATCATATTGGAGTATCCTATTCCATTATTTTGTTACAGGGTATTTGGATTAACTTTTTATAATACCCACTTGCCTTCAAAGCGTTTATATCTTATCTTTCCACTCCATTCTGCAGTGCATCCTTTTTTAATGGAAAAAAAAAAAAAAGAAGGAAACTTTTCCAGAAAAATTATAATAATAAAAGAAAAAATCGCCCAAGTAAAAGCCAAGTTAGATTAAAGTTCAAAACAGGTAAAATTCATAACACCATAAACTAAAAAATAAATGAAACCCGGGTCTCTGTATATTTACCTTCAAATCACAAGAATCGCTGCTGGCATCACCATCTAATTTATTTAAATTGTCTGACAAGTCCACCTTCATATAAGGTTAGTAAACTGGTAAAAAAAACCTATGGAAGCAAAAAGTTAACAAAACTAGACTAAAAGGCAGTGGTATTACTTGGAAGATTTTCTCATATATATAAGCTACGATCCCCTCATCCTGATCGTGATCATCAAATGTCGAAATAGAATATTGTGCAATACAACCTAAAGATTGCAGTACTGTTGGGAGATTCATTCCCTTGCGTAGCAAATTAGCAAGTTCCTGGAAAGAACAAAGAATTTCATAAGCTATTTTTCTGAATGTCACTAATCTAAATGATAATTTTTTATGAAAACTAAAAGAATATATGAATCGCAACACCTCCAAAAGATATTTGTGTGTACCTTACATAGTTTGGAGAACCAAAAATTCCTAGAATTACTAGCTAAAGCTGCAATTGCAGAAACAGCACTCTTTGATTCGGCACGAGTACCCTCCAAGGATAGCCTCTCCAGAAATGGGTATACATCTCTATTAGGGGAAGGGAAACAGAAAGTACTAAGAAATCTTAGGATATTTTCCATCCTCAACTACCCATATTACATGATATGGCTACATTTTTAGAGTGGTGCCCATCGTTGATTCCAATTGTAAAGTACAGTAAACACAATGAATGGTAATGAGGTGGGTCCTGCATATTTTATTTCTCCTAAGAAGGCTTTGTAAGTTGTATCATATGGTTGATTCACTGGAATACAAAAACATTTGATTCTACTCAAACTTAGAAAGAGTTATGAAACGTTTTCCTATATGAATTATCAACCAAATACGTCTTCTAACATTATTCAAGAGGAAGATTTCTAAGTACAGACATTATTCAAGCATATATCTTATATCAGAGCAAAAATGCTACCCCATTTTGCTAGTATAGATTGAACACGTGTATCCAGTCTGAGGGGAGAGTTTTCACATCAAAATAAAAAAATCATTGAGTTTTCACATATCTTGAAGTTGTTTTTTATCCAAATAAAAATGTCTTACATCAATTGTCTACCTCTTTTAATATGCAGAGCAAGTAACAATATAGGTCACCCAAAGTTCTACCCCAAACTTCAAGGTAAAAGGTTAAGTTTCTCCAAGCAAAGAAAATAGTATACAATAAATAGAAAAAATTCAAATTGCAATAAATATTTAATAGCTATAGAAAAAAGGTAGTTGAGGAACCAATTTTTCATTGAGAGAAAACAAAAGAGAAGAAAATTCAAAAGCTAAGAAAGGGTCCAATCAACTCACGTAAACATAAAGATCATTGTTGGTCGACCTATAGTATTAATGTATGATTACGAAGGTCAAGCATTCAGCACAAGTGAAGGGATAGTAACTAGATCAAACTGAAGCATTAAACCATGAAGTGAAGGAGAATAACTTAAAAATAAGATGATGTTAATGAACGCATATATAAGCTGGACTAATGGCGATTACCTGAGTTCAATTGATAAAGAAGGGCCTGCTTTTGACAATACGTCAATCAGCTTACTATCAATTGAATTTGTTTCTTCCAACAACCTCGGCAGTCGGTCTCCCAAGGCTCTGATGAGTGAGGGGAAAATGCTGATAATAGCCTAAGATCAAATTGCCATGCTAAGTACTGAGGACCACCACTCTAATAAGTTCATTGAAATGCAATTTTTTTTTTGAAATAAGATAATAACAAGAATTCCTTGAAATTTTTTACATCCTATCAATTCCAATTTTCAAGAGAGAAAACAAAGCTCTCCAACTATAACATGTTAGAAAATGAAAGCAATCGGGAAAAGTCAGTCAGTTGTTAGTCCAAACCAACACCAAAGAATCACATTATTTTATGAAAGAATTAATTAAAATTACGCTGAATAAAAAACTGAATGAAAACAACAAAATTTATACGCACAGAACTGACCAACTATTAAGCCAGTTCTGTAGTCTTTTTTTCCAGCTAGCACGACTATCTTTATTCAAAATAGGACTACAAATATGAAGAAGCTAAGTAACCAAAATTTATAAGCACTGTACTGACCAACAATTTTTTTGTATTTTATTTTAAACAAAACAAAACTCCACAAAGAAGCTAAGTAACCTGCCTTCTCCAATTTCCAGGATCTCATTGTCATCAATTATTCGTTTATACAAACTTTTACATTTTGTTCAGACAAAAATTTCAACAAGAAACTTTGATAGCATCAAATCAATGATAAATCAACAAAGACAAGAAAAAGGAATCAAAGTTCCTAACAATTTCTACATCACTATTTGTGGTTCAACTTCATCACAAAGTTACAAATATTGTGAATGCTAGAGTGTTTGGGAATTCTATTCTTAAGAAATATTAAAAGATCTAGTGCATATTTGGCAAGTATTTTACAATTAAGACGCAACTGCCTCTTGTACAGATTGTGTCTGAATCTAGTATAACTGTAGTCTACCTTATTAGATCGAATTACTGCATTTATTCGAGCGATCCGCAACTGTCGAAAATTTCTTTTTTGCCTACCTACACCCTATCAACCTAACCATTTATGTTTAGGGATGATTTAGTGCATGATATTCCTACTTCAAATAATCATTATGTTTTGAAATTACTTGGAGTTATTATTTAAATGAAATAAGAGTGAATAAGTTACATAAACAGTGTTATTTAAATAAGCCCCCATCAAAGTAGAATTAACATGCTGCATTTTTACTTACCAGTAGAAGCTTCCCAGTAGGACCCTCCAAATGTTTGTTTCCAAGTCTGTCACTCAAAATGCAGTCTAATGCAAAGTGTATATGTTCTGTGCTGAATAAATTATACGAGCACTTTAAGGAGAGTGACTTCAAAAACTCAAAATGAGGTTGTTTACTTCCTACCATCCTCAACAATTTGTCCTGGCAAAAAAATAACAATAATAATTCTATCAATCCATGCAAAATGACATACATCAAACATTTATGAAAAAAGATCTTCAGAGGAGAGTAAACTAGTTCAGTGCTCATCTGTCAAATATATCCATATATATAAACAGTCAAAGTTCAACCTTTTATTTTCCCTTCTAATAAATATGATTTTTTTTCAGTTGAATGAAATATGAAATTTTAAAACAACTAATGAGATCATAAGAGTTGACACAATGAACGAGTGGAACCGGTGAATAAAACAGGATCGAGGTCATTAATGTTCATTGCCAATGGAAACAAAAGAACCACTCGATCTACTATAAATTTAATATTTTGCAGAATTTTGGTATCTTGTAAATATTATGATACTTTTAATACATTGTAGAACTTCAATACTTCAGAAAACTTAAGTAACCTGATCCAGTTATTCTAAATATCTCTCTTCCCTTGATTGTTGCAAAAAGTTCTGTCATACCTTCACAACTTACACTTTATATTACAACTTTCTTTTTTCAAAAAAGAAATGTATTGCTAGATTTTCTTCCATATGGTACAAGAGAAACAGGATTTGCAACGGAAAACATGTGAATGGGGATTTTAATTTTTACCTCCCTCTATATTGCTTTTCTAACTTCAAGAAAAAGTAATAATTTTCAAATAAAAAAATAAAAAAATCATGGACTATTCAAGGGACTATTTGAGGGAAAGTCCACTTTTCTCAAATTTCTTTCAATCCAAATTTTCATGGACTTGCCTCTACAGATCAACTCCATAGATCTAATAAGTACCAACAGCAAACCATCCATCTTACATGTAATATTGCATGACGAATGGTAAAGAACTATTTTCAAAATCAAATAATAAAAGGAGCAGCAACAAAAAGTTTGAAATGTATAATTCAACAAAAACATAAGCCAAAAATACGCTACAGAAGGATAAAAAAATTGTAGGAAAAGGTCAAAGACGCACTCTGGTGGCCTCTGCTTCAACAATTGTCAACTGGTCAAGCAAAAGCTCCAAAGAATTAAAAATATTATTATCTTTAATTTGATCTAATTTATGAAAGGACTCCTTTGCTTTTGTAGGATCTGGAAAGCAAGCTGCCATTTTGACAAATGCAGTTTCAATTTGCTTTTCTATTTCTTCTGATCGGTTCTCCTGTTGCAACAACACAACGAAATGTTACTAGAAAAAACAATCCATTAAATTATATGTTCAGAAAGCATCTGTGACTTGTTGAGAAGTTTTTTTTAATCATAAATAGTTATGAATTTTACCTTTGACAAAAAGGACAAGAGAAGTATATGGGACTTTGATTGTATGGTTAACAATAGAAGGCATGTTTCACAAAACCACTAAGGGAAAAGTATAGGGAGCTGAGTTTTGCTTTACCCCCTTTTCAGGAAAATGAAGCAAATTACATCTTCTCAAGATTTTTTTTTTTTGATATCCGTGAGTGTCCGAGCCAGCTTACACGCACCTCAACTAATCTCACGGGACAACCCGCCTAACCCTACAACATTTGGGTGTCAAAGAAACTCGTAGGAAATTAATTCCTAGGTAGGTGGCCACCATAGATTGAACCCATGACCTCTTAGTTAGTTATTGACCTTTTTACCACTAGGTCATCTTCTCAAGATTAATCACCAGTATGGTGGGTAGACATCTAAAATGCATTTTGCACAAGAATCTCACACTCCAATGATGAATGAATTTCACACTCTCTATTTATAACCCAAAAACTCGAACAAACTTACTAGTCTAATTACCAATATGCCCCTTACTAATAATCGTTACAATAATCCCACTATTTCCCTAACTAGGGTTCTCATGATATCATGAACAAATAAATCTATAATCCAGCAAACGATTAACCAAACAATAGAATTTGGAAGAAAAGTTAGGCAACATACCTTGTCTCCTTTTCGTAGACCCAAATAAGTTCGCAACTCATTTTGTAGCCTACACAAGCAAACAATGAAAGAGAAATGTAAAACATTATAATTAAATCTTACCATGAAAAACCTGCTAGTGAAATACCTCTGTTTTTGCAGCAAAACATGTCTGAGGACTTTTTCATGATGGTTATTGAAAAGAGAGAATAAACGAATCCAGTGTTTGGTTCTTTCCTCAATGGAGAGATCAGGTGGGAATAAATCTTCCACAAGAACAAGTTCCATGCATTGGGACCTAAAATGTGGTAATAATTATAGTACTTAAAGATAATGTAATAGTTTTGATCCAAGAGATGATAAGCCAACCTGAACTCCTTACAATCTTTATCATAGCAAAGCATCAAAACTTTACATGGGATCTGTTCAAAGGCATCGTTCATAGTCGATTGGCCTTTTGAACATATATCACAATAATCTCGATATGCTTCCAACAATTTCTGGAGGGCTTTTTTCCTAACTGATATCTGCAAATTAAATAAATAAACGAAATCAAATATTAGGTGAGTTTGGATTGATCTGTGCAAACAGAAATCACATACAATTAAATACCATACCCTTTTATCTCGTAGTCTTTCAGCAGCTTGGGATATTAGTGTCAGTGGAATAAATTTGATATTTGATCGGGCAATATCACAAACAACAATTACGGCTTGTGTTCTCACTCTATCATCCACATCTAGTAATCGTTCTTCTACTGCAGCTGATATGTTCATGAATACCAACTAATCAGACTATACATAATGGATTGAAAATGTAATAACATCATGACTACTTAATCACTAACCAAGAATTTCCATAGATTCTGAACAATCCGGATTGGCCAAATAACAATCTTTAGCACATTGGATTGCATGAATTCTAACTTCTGCAGACTTGTCAGCAAACCTTTTCAAGAACTCCATAAAAAGTCCTCGGTACTTCTGTGCTACACAGTTTCCAGGTAGAGATAAAAGTCTACCAATGATTTTAACTGCTTTTATTCTAACATCAACCTGATCTGTCTGCAAAGGATAGAGATATAATGAGGGAACAAATTGTGAAGCCTCCAATTGTAAAAACGTATTCTAGAAGGGTAAAACCGTAAGTGGCAGGGAAGAGTTTTACAAGGGTTTGTTTTGGGGCAAGAGTCAAAAGGGAGAAAAATTAGACAATAGTGCCTAAGTGGAGGGGGGAGAGTATTCCATTAACGTTTCAGGTACTTTTTATATTGTCAAGTGTTCACTCATCGTTGCTTTGAATACATAATACATTCTATGTTGAAGAACCCTCAATATTACAGTGTTTTCCTCATAAGTTGACCTTCCTTGACTGTGTGTTTGGTTTGCTAGTTCTGTTGGGTATCTTTTTGCAGGTAAATGAGCTTGACTACCAAACACAAACATAGTAATAAGCATCCTGGAAATAGTTTAGGAGTGACTATTAGAGATCAGTAGGAGCAGCTTCTAGATGGTTTAAGGCAAAAATTGGGGAGCATTAGTAAGGGTAGTTTCTTGAGAGGACAGGAGTGACGCATTTTCTGTTAAATCTCTTTCCGGTCTCTAGTTATCAGAGACAGCTTTTTGCAAAAAGCCTGGAAGATAAAACAGGTTGTCTACTGGACTCTTTCTGGGGATAATAGAGTTCAAAAAAAAATCTGCATCGGTACCTCCACCTAAATTGTTGTTGCCTTTGAACATACACACAAATAATAATAATAATGTCTGAAGGCATCAAAGATTGGTCAAAGACTTTGTGGTTCAGTAATTTTGTGGGCACAACTTCAAGGATCAAAATAAAAACCTTTGGGTAAGTTTTGGGCGTTGTGAAGTGAAAATTGGCTTAAACGTAAAGGAAGATTCTTAAATGAGGAAAAAGGCTTGGACTAGATCTGGGACATTGTTGTCTATACTTCTTGAGGTCTAAAACTAAAAGAATTTCATAACCACTCCTCATCTCATAATAGACCAGTTGGAGATTTCTAAGGTCTTTCATTTGGTCATCTTCAGCCTTTTGTTAACTTCGTTACGTTATAAAAACCATTAACTAGTTTCAAAAATGAGCACAACAAATATTCATATGCCACAGTCAAATTAATAAAATGGACCAACAAAATTAATATAAAAAAAAAAAATGACATACCAAAAGCTCTAGAGTCAAGTTTGGAATCACAGGAAGAAGCATGTGAGGGACACATTGGAAAATTCTAAAAATTATTTCATGGTAAAATTCTTTGAGTTCACTCCCCGCAACATCTCTCTCTGAAATACAAGATGTTAAGAATCCGCAAATTAGTGGTTCAAGTGTCTCAGCACAAGTTTCAATGATGGAACCTGCAAGGCGAGAAGCAGCTGTAGGTTCACCCTAAAAATGTGAAAAGGAGAGTTGTCAGGGAAACACAAAGTAACCCAAACACGTTTAGAAAAGCAATCTCTTTATGTCCACAAATTAAATCAATGCCTAAGATAGAAACACAAATTTCAAAAAAAAAAAAAAAAAAAAGGGCCTTGTCTGCTTAAGTCAAACATTTCTGATCTAGCAACCTATTACCCTTCTCATAATGAGGGTTGATTATGAACTTTTATGTTCTAAGTACAAGAGTATCACAATAACAATAACTGTAAATTTTATCTGATAGATAAAATCCTCGGTAAGGAATGTTTCTAATCAATCCAAAGGATAGGGAAAAAAACATCAATCAATTACCATTACCTTTTCTTCCTTTACAAGATTATGCAAAACAGCATCTACAAGTGGTGGAGAGGCATCCTCGCTTAGAATATGGGTCATTATGGACAAAATGTTGTTAACCAAGCTAGGGTCATGATAGTCTCTAGAGAAAAAAAAAAAAAAGATTTATTTTTAGCTTGTTACGGTGAATGCAACCAAATAAATAAAATATAGAGCGGCATGTATCAACAGAGGCATACATAAGTTGAAGTTTGAGATCCAACACTGAACATATTAACAAGTTAAATGATCCAAAACTACATATTTTCTACAAGTAATACTTTTTTTTTTCTATTTCAAGCTTGCATGTATCAGAAAAAACGAGAGAGCAAAAAGCCATGGTATATACATTTTAGTTGAAGGTTAGAAAGGGAAATATATTGAATAATCCCCAACGTGAATCCACTCCCTCGAAGGAAACTTGCTTAGTCTAATAACAAAGAATAAAATGAACCTTTTTAAATTCTTCTATGATAAAAATCCTTTCAAAGGCACAAGATAGATTAAATTCTAACAGCGATGAACTACAAATATCCTAATATACAATACAAGTTGAACTCTAGAACACAACTAACCTATCAAAGTTGAAAGTCTCAAGGGCGATATTTGGGAAATTTAAGGGCTCGATTTGTCAAATAGTTGGAGGATTTGACAAAAAGGAGTAACTTGAAAAACAATGGGCATAACAAGAAATCTGTAATATTTATTGAACATACTGAAAAAATAAAGAAAAAAATATAATAAAAAGTGTGAGTACCAATACTAGAGACGTGCAAGATAAAGAGTTCTGACCTCACAGCAGAGAAAAATGTATTGAACATGTCCAACACCAAGTCCTCGCATCCAATGTCTAGCATTATCACACAACATTTACATCGTGCCACGGTTTCTAGTATTTTAACTCTCCAAGAGAAAAGTGGACTTGTAGTATCCGCTAGCTCCGAAAAAGAACTCAAAACAAGTATAAAAATATCCTATAAAAATTAAAAACGAGTTTAGAAAGTAAATAAACTACATAAATAAAAAGATGGTATAAATTGGATAGTAAACAGAAAGATGAATTAGCAACAAGAAGACTCGAGTATGAGTTTCATCGAAATTAATGAATTGTTACCCTTAGATATTCGTCTTCGAAAGGTGGTTCTGGTGCCATGACCCGAAACATTTCACTAACACATATAGCTAATAGAAGTCTCACATCTTTATCTTTATTCCGTAGAAGGCCATTAATTATAGAATTCCTTAGAGGCTTTGTACAACTCTCCAATATCTTAGCTGGTTCTGACTTCGCTCTAGCATCTGAGACGTGTGACTGTTCCAAACGTGCAAAAGCATCTACAACTTGCTGCAGTAGAAATTTCAAATATCGAGTAAATACGGAAAACAATAGTCGAGAAACGAAAAACCCCATCTATTGACCAGCATACACTGTAATAAATGAACTACGGGACATGATAATTCATAAACTGGCGCAAACAAAACGAGACTAGGAGTTTTATCTGGTAAATTGTTTAACAGTTGGATGGAATTTGTTGTGATGCTAAGTTTTAATGCTTCGTCTCAAGGTGAGTCGGAAGGTCCGAGTCCAATCAACAGCAACAAACTAAATATAAACTCCGCAGAACATAATCATCTCATCATCACATTTCAAATTGGAAACAATTTTTAAATAAGATACAAACACTAACAATATTCCCCCAAAACCTTGAACAAAACCCTAGAAAATCACTTCAATCTTCATGAGAAAATAAAGAAAGAAAAATTGTGCACCAACTTGCAATTAGCAAGAAAATAAAACCATCAACCAATTCAGTACGACAAGACTCACTGAAGAGACATTTGGAAGCGGCATACAAAAAGAAAAATCAATGTAGAAACATTACTCGGAGGGATTTGATTATGTAGTCCTTGGTTGGGCGAGATTGTTTGCTCAATTTAGTTCCGACGTCGCGGATGAGTTGCAGCGAAGAGTGATCCATGTGCCGCCGTGTACGTACAGCTTCGCCGTCGCTCGGTCCTAGTTCCGCCGCTACACTCAGGTTGTTGCTCGAAACCGTCTGCTCCGGTAGAACTTGAGAATCCTTCCAGCTACTGGGTTCGTGAGATCACAACAACAATTTGCCCAATCTCCATTTATATTGACGGGCTTTTTTTTTGGGTAATCTAGTTTGTAAGGCGGGATTTGAAATTTGACGTAACTTTAAAATTTTACTTATTATCTTATATTTTCGTTTTAAGATATTTTGTGTTTTTTATTCCCCCGAGTTTATTATTTGTTGAAGTCAAGAAACATGTGTCTATACACGTGGCATCTTGATTTTTTAATTAAAAAATAAAATATATTGATTTTTTTAGCTTGTAATTAAAAAAATTATTTTAATTGCTATATTGGTGAACAATTATTCTCCTCTTATAGACATAGAGATATTGTGTGCGTGTGTGTTAGGTCGACTCTTTCTTAATTGTCAGCACATATCTGACTCTTCCTCCTTTGAAATTGATGTCCTTTTGTTTTAGCTCTTTGGTCTGACCTTAAAAAAGGCTCATTTGTCATTCCACCCCACGAGATACTCCTTGGAAGACATCAGTCGGCGAAAGGCCCTCATTTCCTTTTCACTCAACCTTTCTATGAGGTTGAGCCTATATATATATAATTTGGGTTGGGTTGCGTTGGAGATCTCTACGAAAAAATGTTGGATTTTATATACTAAAATTCGTGGTTTGTAAATGATAAACATATTATATTATTCAATAAAGATGCTATTGATGTATCGTTCAAGAAATACGTTGCTGAATAAGTGATTTGTTGATAATAACCTCAAAGCCAATAAACTATAATCTCATGGCTATAGAATGAATATTATAACTTTATATGTTGATATAAAAATGGATCAAGTTCAAGGAAATAGCCAAAACGGTCTATACACTACAACAAATCTGGGCTTCTATGACTCATGAACAATAGCCAAAATTGATGGGGGAGTGAAAATGGTCATAAGAATTCATTTCACGCATGTTTTGTGAAAAAAACAGAGTTTTCGGGACTTTTCGTAAAAAATGACTGTTTTTTGTGTCATCAATTTATGACCGTAAAAAAGAGTCATGAAATGTACTGAAATGAAAAATTTACGATTTTGACGGAAAAATACGAGAAATTTCAAACTTTTCCAAGCTGTGACATGTCTTTTGTGTCATCATTTAACAATTATTTAAAAAGACATGAAATAGCGACATTTTATCAAAGTCACTAAGTTGTAAACATTGCATGCAATGGAAATCTATATTTTTTTTTGAGTTTTTTGGACTGGTAACTGCAATTTAGTGACACTGATATATATATATATATATATATATATATATATATATATATATATATATGTGTGTGTATGTGTGTGTGTATATATG
>JBBPDJ010000021.1:5903462-5913831 GCA_037974625.1 Cucumis cinereus
TCCATAGGGGCTTTGTATAAAGAGAAAAGGTAGCACGGAAGGCTACTTAAAACCGCTTGTGTGAGGGTTAGTCTTCCACCTTTGGAAAGCTCTAATCTTCTCCAATTTTCATAGAGACCCTATCTAACAGGACATTCCAGCTATTCTTTACAGCTTTTGGACCTCCAATAACAAAACCAAGGTATGGAAAAGGGAGACATTCATTTTTGCAACCGAAAGATATACACGAAGCTTCTAAATCCTGGTTCTCCACATTTATCCCAACTAAAGAGGATTTGGCCGCATTTATAGAAAGCCCTGCACCTTTGAGAAAGAGGTTAATAATTTGCCACCAACTCTCTAAGTTTCCGTCAACCCAATCAATGAAAAGAAGCATGTCGTCTGCATATTGTAAATGAGAGACTGTGACATTATGTTCACCCACATGAATACCTTTCAGCACTCTTTTTTCAAGGCAATAATGGATCAAATTGCTCAAAGCATCTCCGACTATTGTGAAAAGGAAAGGAGCTAATGGATCACCTTGTCTCAAGCCTCGCCTTGCTACGATCTTCCCCCTTGGCCTACCATTAATCAAAATTGAAAAATTTGTGGAGGAAAGACAGCCCCATATCCATTTCCTCCATCTTTTCCCAAACCCCTTGATTCTTAAGGCCGAATCAAGGAACATCCAATCTACTTTATCATAGGACTTTTCTAAATCTATCTTCATAAGAACACCTTGCTTGCCATTATGCAAACAATCATCAATAGTTTCCGAGGCTACAAGAATAGCATCTAAAATTTGTCTTCCTTCCACAAAAGCCGCTTGAGAGTCATTAATGATCTTAGGGAGGGTCCCTCTTAGTCTTTTGGCAAGAACTTTGGCAATAATTTTGTAGAGGGAGGTGGTGAGGCTAATCGGTCTAAAATCACAAACTCTTGTCACCACTTTCTTTTTAGGAATCAAGCACACATAGGTTTCATTACATCTTCTATTGATTATACCATTTTTAAAAAAATCTTGGAACACTCCTACTATATCGGACTTCAAAATGTTCCAAGATTTTTTAAAAAATTCACCCGTCATACCATCCGGGCCCGGAGCTTTTCTATTACCCATGTCAAAGACTGCCTTACATTACTAAATCACATAAGAATAGATGACCAAAAACCGGAATTATGCTCAACACAACTTTAAAAATCAAATAAGTCTATAACAAACCTCATGCGGATTCTGAGCACAGTAGGACGTGCACCTGGATATAGAACAGCTGCTTCAACCTGCAGTGATATGATCATAAGTTCTTGACAGACTGGGAAAGAAAGAAAGAAGAGAACATTGTACATCTCTCCCAAAGAGACTGTAATTTTAGCACTTCTTTTATCCTCTCGCTGATGAGCGTGCCTAGTTGTAGGCCATCAGCATCCAGGGAAATCTTTCCATATCCTTTTGTAATTAATAAGTTGTTTCTTATAGAATAGAATAAACCATTCCAAAAAGAACGCAATTTAGATTTACCTTATCATCTGACAAGGTATAATGTCCACCAAAAATACAGTCGGCTTTCGATGCACGAAAATTCATGCACTTAGCCACATCCTTGATCTTCTGTGAAGAATTCTAGAAGTAACAAATTAAAAATGCAAATGAAAGCAATTAGATACGAAATGCAGTAATTATTTTGAAAAAACTAGATGATAGTTTAGCCACCTTGTAGAGAAATCGCCCAGAATGAAAAAATCTGATGTAACGGAAATAGCAGACCTGCAGAAGTTGGTAAGAAGGAAAAGGGACACAATTTAATAGGAAACAAAATGAGAAAAGAAAACATTAGACTTATTACAATGCTCCAGAAGAATTGAGAACTACTAGTAATTAATCTTAAAATAATCTCAGTTTTCTATTTCCTCAACCCCAATAATAAAAGGCCTTCGACCCCATTATACTCATAAATGCCCTTACACTATAAGCCAACAGGTTCACATAAAAAAATAAGATTTTGATGGATGCAGGGTAACAATCCCCATATGAAGGTCCATGCCAATTATATGGAAGCAAAGGATGAAGGCAATAGCAAACATTCTAGGAGCAAGTTCGGTTTTAAAATCCATAGGGGAAATGAAAATCAGAACTTAATTACATTTATGTCCCCATAAAAACCTGCTCTAACAAGTTATTACCCAGCCACAAGAAAAACCAGCCCTCCTGATGTCTGGATAACACAATTATTCTATTAAAAACTTACAACTTAGATTGTGCTTTAAAACAAACTAATATTGAGGTTCCAATCCACACAATACGCCCACAAAAAAAAAAAAGCATACCAGGTGAACTGGATTGGTAATCTTCCACTCTGCGATCCCAGCACGTATGTAAGTATTCCTGCTAACATAAAGGCCTGAAGCTCATAACAAATACTAGTTATATGCCTTCAGTCCGAATCACAGACTACAAGTAGGCAGTAGAAAACATATTTATCAGATGTCAAATAGTCAGCCAATGCACATGAGCACCCTCAGCGAACTCCAAAACAACAACAAAGACCTCCCATTCATTAGCATTCAACAGACTAAAGCCCCCCTCATTCTTCAGCTTTTTTACCAAATAACAATTAGCAAAATATGGTGGGAAGATGCATTAGGCAGTAAAGATACATGAAAATTAAATCCATGCTCATAGATGAAGTGGTTCAAAGACTGTCAAGTCCAATTACATGGTCATGAACTCAATTGTCCAAGACATTAACTTTCTCATCTATATTCCAAATAAAAAACGTTGCAACGTCAAATAGCAATTCCAATTTCAAACTTAATAAAACCTTGGATGTACAGGTTCAAAAACACAAATATTGCAAAGCCAACAAAATTTCAAGTGCTAAACATAATTAACAAAGCTTGATTTTTTTTCAGTACAAGAAAAATATATAAATAGCAAAATATTGCAAGTTGTTGGATCCCCATTTTTTAGGCATTATTTATATGGCATCATAAATCTTAACAAGCAAGTGTACAATAAATGTATATTTTCTATCTGAAATCCGAAATAATTATGAGGCTATCTGAGTCTTATAGTTTTTGGAAGAGAAGGATACAACGACAGAGGTAATGGTATGCTCAAAATAGTCATATGGAAGTATCTTATAGTTCTCACCATCAGTGCGGATTCTTGGCCGCAAAAGCCACATTTTTCTCCATGATCCATCATACATAGACTGCAAAAACTTGTAGTTTTCAACCACACCCGAGAGCTGTAGAGAATAGAACTAGTGTGAGAATTCCTGCTTAATGTTTATATCCTATATGTCAAGAAAACTCAGCCACTAACCATAGGATAACTTACCTGCCAAGCCTTCAAACAAGCATTACGCCAGAATACAGGGTTCCGGATGGTGTATCTCCATTTTCGACACACACACGATGCCCGTCCCAGGTCATAAGGAGTCATTCTGGCAAAGACCTATTTAAGAAAAATGAAGCTCTATCTATAAGAAATTTTGGAAGAAAGAAAAAAAGTTTGAAACAAGGGATTGATCCACCATGACAACCTAACCTCAAACAGTAACTCATCTGGTAAGCAGCGATGTATTAATGCTGGATCAACAAATGGCTGCCTACTTGAACTTCCGAACGGTGCGACAGGTCTAACATTAACACCATAGAGATCTGAAATAGAACACCTGAAACAATAAGAACAAATAAAAAACCATAATGCAGAAACTTTGTTGTATGTGGGAGGAAAAGAAGGGTTGAACATCTCGACAAACAAGAACTAGTGCCACGGGGAAGTACCAAGCCACGGCCTTTTCGTAATGAAGTACTGAACAGTCTTCAACCGCAATGCTGATTCAAGTTCAGCCGGGACCTTCAACGCATAATCTGCAAGAGAAGAGAGAAAAAATTATACCAGAAAAAAGATCACCCACAGACAAGGAGATGAACACACGAGACAAAATTTATCCCAATATTCAAATTCTATATTTCTCTGGTACGTGTCCATACGTAAAAAAAAAATATGCAGGAAGAAAGAAAATTATTTAGTATACATGATAATCTTTACCCAGAAATTCCCACAAATAAAACCATGTAAGAAATTCATGAAAACATTAGTATTACTTCTATGTTTCAATTTCGAGTTCATACATCGTAGCAGACGGCTTAATTATTAACTTTTGAGAAGAACAATTAAGAGAAGGGGTAATGAGGTATCCCAGAATGAAGGAATCTGTAGAAATTAAGACATCCCTTAACCCTAAAAAACAAAAAGAAAAAAGACATAAATGATCTAAGAAATGATTAAGAACTCAAAGCAAGATCCAAGATGAAATCATAAAATTCAACCGAGTACGAACTTCATCAAATTATAGAAAATCAAAAGCAACAATATACCTGAAGCCATGAGTGTGCAGTGGATACCTTCCTTGGAGAATGATTTTGAGTCAGCTGCTCAGAATTCTCGGAAAAATTATGAAAGAACAGCAGAGAGAGAGAAATCGGAAGACTTGTTCGTGGGTTCAACTGAAAATCGCGTAAAATTTCCCCCTCCATTCCATTTTCATTAGAGTTTTACATGAACAACGAGACACCGACTTGCACAGATTTTGGAATTAGGATTGGGCCCGCTATTGACATTGGGATTCTGATCATGTGGTATCTAATTTAGCAGTGGCTTTTCTACGGATGGCCTATCTCCATGGGCGCGCAAACGAAAAATAACCCAAAATTGTAAAGGGAACCAAATATGGTTTGATTGCATCAACACCATACAAGTTACTCGTTTACCTCTAACTTTCGTATGCGCGTTTAAAAGTCACTTGCTACACGTTATACGTTTACTTAATACTCGCTCACTCATTCTACAAGTCAATGGATAAATGAAGACATTTGACTACTCAATACACACGCTGTGCATGTTATAGGTTACTCGCTATACACGCTACTCGATTGCATCAGTTTTTAAAAATTGAATACTTAAGCTTAAAGTTACCATTATGCTCAAACTACATTTACTCTTCTATCTTTGAAGGTTCCTATGTTATCTTCCTCCTCAGCGCCAATTCATCAGTTTCTTACAATTCATGTTTCTCGACGTCTCTGCTACTTGCAAAAGGTAAAAATCATTGTTCATGCATGTTAGAAGTTGCTCGATGTTCGGTCTTAGTTTAAGCATCATATAGTTTTTTTTTTCTCTCATTGTGTAGTTCGAAATAAATTTTGCATTTTGGCTCAGGTGTTTCCTCCATTTTCAATACAAAAACTAGAGTTTAGCGTTAACAAACGTTGACCATAGTGTTACTTTTACAAACACCGACCTTAGTATCAAGCATCCATCGTCTCTGAGGGTCGAGTACCATGTTTAGGCTGTTGTGTATCGAGTGTAATGCCTATCGAGTATCGAGTATAGAATGATTCGAGCAACATGTAATGCGTGAATCAAGTGGCGTGTATAACGTGTAACGTGTAACAAGTATAGCGAGTAGCATGGAACGAATATTTTTCAAAGGCAACTTTTTTTTTTTTGTTTTCTGTGCAGTATGGTTAGGCAATAAGATTGTCAAGGATCGTTTTCTTGGCCAAGCTACCGGTTTGTCTTCACATATTTCAGTGGCCAAGATAGTGAAGGGGATGAAGGGATAAGAACCCTTTACGCAGCGAAAAACTTTTCAGAAACATTTATCAAATTAATTGAAACAGTTTAAATATCGTTACATTGAAAATATAATACAGAGATAAACCTACTGTATAAAAAATATATGACTAAACATGCTTATCGAAAACTAAATCTAGAATTACAGAGAAAAAGTGACTTACTCTAGTCGTTGTTTCTGGATTTTACAATACACCGAATCGAAGCTACCACCACTTGGAACCTTTTATATCCTTCAAGTAATTGAAATTTTATACTAAAATTAATTTAATTTTTTTTATATAAATTGAAAATTGACTTTATTTTTGTTTTTTTTTCTCTTGCAATTTTTATAAACAAAAATCATGTGCTCGATAGTAATTGTTTTTTTTTACTAAACAACAAATATACATACACCATAATAACTAAAAGAGTTTATTTTCAATGGTATAGGTACCATTGGTTTGGTTTGATTTTGATTGGTTTTTATAATTAAAAGTCGATCCAAACTAGTTGTTTTTGGTTTTCTCCAAATACAAACCAAGATGTCCAAGTTTATGTATGTATATGTATGTATATATATATATATATCCGAAGGAACTGGAGTTACATCTCTTTTTCCATTTTCATTCCAGAGTTTTTATGTATTTCCACGCCCCTTCGAGACCCTGAAAAATTGGGAGCTGAGGACCGAAGCCCCCAGTGAACGGCGACCGTAACTATAACGGTCCTAAGGTAGCAAAATTTCTTGTCGAGTAAGTTCTGACCCCACGAAAGGCGTAACGATCTGGACACTGTCTCGGTGAGAGGCTCGGTGAAATAGACATGTCTGTTTGTATGTATGTATGTATATATATATATATACACACACACAAACAAACCAATCTATTGGATTACTTTGGATCGATTTTTGGTTTTTTGGTTTTTTGTTGCACCCCGAGAAGTTAGTGCAACAAATACCCTTTAAAAAAGAAAATATCACCACATGATATGTTGTATTAGATGACCAATTGCTTGCTTAGTCATTTTTAGCTGCCAAGCAAGAGTTGAAGCCAATTAAATCCACACAAAGCCAATTTAATTCTATACATTAGAAATAATTGTTATCTTCCCTTTAATTCTTCATTTATTGGCTTCAACTTAACCAATAGTTTTCCAATTAATAAAGCACGATATATTTTATTAATTCACAAGTTTAAAATAAACCATGTTCAACATATTGAGCTCGTTTAAAAAAGAAATACACAAATGGAAAATCATACTCCACATAATGAACTCAATTAAGAAAACCAATACAATATAATGCTCGTGGAAAAGATACAACAAATCAATTTTTTTTACAGTAAGTTATGTTAGAAGATAATATTACTTGAACTATGCTCATGTTAACGCATTTTTTGTTTGGCTGAATTGAAAAATAACAAGACAGTAATTGTAATTGACAAACCTCAACCACGTTTCTTGAAATATGCAAAACGATTTTATTTCTCCCATCCAAATAACCCTATTTTGCTTCATTCTCCCCTATTTGTCACGAGGGATGATTAATTCCAATACATCTCTTTTTTTATACATTGGAAAAATATATAAAATTGAAAGGAAAAAAGTTTGCCACATGGCAGGATATGATTGGGTGCAACCGAGGCTCCACCCTAGTTTTTTTCTTTTGTCATATAACTCAGTTTCTCTGTCATGACTCATGAAAGCCTCTCTTTATATTTTTAGTTATGGACCTCATGATTTTCTTTCTTCTTCCATGAACTTTGCCTAATTGCTCCTCTCCTTCCAATAGAGAAAAGAAAAAAGAGAAGCATTGACTGTTGCAGTTTTCCTAAATCTGTCACCAAACACCCAAAATTAATTTAGAGCTCACTTCTTGTTATTTGGAATCCATCTTATGACCTCAGGCAAAATTAAGAAGCTTTTGTGTAAAAAACTGATCAACTAATATTCCTCCTCACCGCCATAGTCATCATATCCGTAGCCATACTCTTCCCCGTTTTCGAAATCATAATACTCATTACCATAAGTTGCTGTGGGATCTTCACCTTCAATGTCAAAGTTTTCTTCAAACATCGTATCGGTATGATTGTCTTCAAGGTCGTCTTCAACCTCGTTACTACAATGGCTTTGACCAGATGAACTATTCCCTTTACAACTTGAGGCTCCCTGCTTTTCGCTTGAATCAGGTGCAGGCTGCACGAATTATTAGGCAGTTATACTAACCATGTGTAGTAATCGAAATAATCAAGAAGGTTAAACTCCTTTTTTTCCATCCTTCTTTGGGAGTGATTATTTTCCTGTACTGATGATACAATTACAGTTGCATTCGAACATGTAAATACCAAAACATTACAGAAGAAATAGATAGATCTTTTTTTTTTTAAAAAAAAAAATAGATAGATAAACATACTGTATCAGAGAAGAGTTTGTCCAACACGTCAAAGTTGAATTTTGAACTGAGCCTCTGCGAAAAATGATCGTGGGAAATAAGCTAGTGAGTGGATAGATGTAACGCAACCAAACAAACTAAGTTTGCTCGCACAAAAAGCATGGAATTATGAAAATAAATACTCTTCCCCCACACCAAAACGAAAATGATCCTGGAACAATAATGTGGATGTTTCATGAACCCTATACTCGAGCGTTTCTTAAGAAAATGATTTGAAAAAAGATATATGAATGAAAATTTTCATAAAAGAACATTCATGTGGTCCATAGAGAACCAATATGACAATAATTAATAATTAAGAGTAAAAGTTGGCCCTATAGCATTGGAAAGTAATACGAAAATTGAAATTAGAACGGATCCATCAGGCTAAAATTAGAGATCACACCCCCATCCAATTAATCTAATAATTAGTTTATCTCACTGATATACCTTTTTAGTTAGCATTTCACGTGTAGTTTCTGTATCGGCTTGAGCAGGCTTGTTTATTGGAGCTTCTATTTTCCTTTGCCTCTGTTTTTTTTTCCAACAGAACGAGAAAACATAAATCATACTATAAAATGTCAAGATGCAAAATTCCTTATCCAGTGTTTTTCAGGATAAAGGACTTCTTGTCTAACACGAACTGTAATAACTTAAATACCTTCTTTGATTTTTTAACCACAGCTGCAGCTCCAACGACATTAAGGCCTTGTTTCTTAGCTGCTTGGTCCTGAAAACCAGCATATCATTTATTTAGAAATCAAATTATGATTGAAACATAAAACACTTTGTTCCAATGTCAAGTATAAGTGTAGACTTTTTTGAAGCAATCAAAGGGTTATTAAGAGGGGCAAGAAGCCTTTAACCTGAAGATAGTCTTTGTTAATTTGTTCCCAAATAATCTTTTTATAATGTGCCTCCTTCCTGTTGTTTAGGTAAGAGTTCACCTATAATTTGTGAAAAACTACGGTTAAAACACCACACAAACACCAGAAGAAATAAAAAGAAACCAAAGGCTAATGCAATTAATTAGTCAGGTACCTCACTATCACAAACATCACCAAGGTCCTCTGAATCATCATTGGATGGCGAACTTTTATCCTTGTGTTTGAAGAACATGCTGAACAAAGATGCATCAGCAGTTTCCATCTGAAAACAGCAAGAGCATTTACCAATAACAAAATGCAAACAGTTTCAATAGCTGTACGTTATATCTTTTTAAACAATGAACAATGACAATCTACCAGTACCAGAAAGCCACAGTTGTTCAAAAAATACAAAAAAACAACAAATCTGACATTACAAAATCCAGTTACATACTGCCTTCCGCACAAACCAAACAACAAGTCTAGCCAGAAACATATCATCTCAAGAACAAATAAGAAAACAGACTGAAATTCTCAAATATATTATAAGAATGAATTCAGATTTCCAGATTCGATAATACAAAACAAGACCGTCAGAACTAACTTCCCATTTACGGACAATCTATTTTCACTCTATTTCGAGACACATGTACTAAAAGATCAATTACAAAAATGCAGTATGATCGCCTTCACCAGAAAGCCAACATACTAAAACTTCCATTCATCACTGCTTGACCTTAAAGGTAACCTAGATAGATAAGTGAAAGAGCTAAAAACGGTGATGCTTAACGTAATATGTTCCAATTACGAGAAGCGGACGGTAAACAAAAAGACGAATCCAAGAACAATCCATCCTAAATTTCCATACATAACACTAACGATCGTAAGCATGATAACTTGATGGAATACTTACGATTGTTGATGAACGAATCGGAATGCGTATGGCGCAGCCAAATTACTCGCCGCCGAGAAGAAAAACACGCACTTGTTCCTCCGGTTGGTGATTGAACACAATTCGGAATTTCGCCGACGATGCGTTGCCGCCTAAAAGAAAATCATTTGTAACTTCAAGCAGAAGAGCGAAGAACGGACTCGACCTTCATCTCAGGAAAGGGCCCAACAATATAAGGCCTAGTGCATGGACCGGCCCATTATTATTTTATTAGTGGGTTTTACAAATTTTATTAAAAAAAATTCAAATTTAATTAGGGTCGACTAGATAAATAGCAAATATTAAAGTTTAGTTTGGACAAATAGCAAAAAAAAATTATAATTGTAAAAATGACAAAATCGAAAAAAAGAAATAAAATACATGTATAAAATTGTCAAAAATGTCCCTACTCCTTATAAACTCTTTACATTCCCGTTACAATCATCCTAAAATTCAAACTACCCTATCACTAAAACACTACTCCCCAAACACACTATCATTAAAACACTATTCCTCAAACACATCATCTAACCTCA
>JBBPDJ010000021.1:5921076-5948587 GCA_037974625.1 Cucumis cinereus
CTCTAATCCTAAAATTACCATAATCATAAAATACCTAAACATTTTACAAATTCATTTGTAATTCTAAATTAACATAATAGAAATCAAACTCAAATCCTAAAATTAATAAAAAATTAAAAAAAACATTAAAAAATCTCTAATCCTAAATTAACTAAAATTTAAAAATATATAAAATTTAAAATTAACTGAAATTTAAAATTTAAAATAAACTAAAATTTAAAACTAACTAAAAATTAAAACTCTTTCTTTCTTTTTATTTATTTATTTATTTATTTATTTATTTATTTAAAACTAATTAAAAATTAAATTAATAAAGTTTAACTAAAATTGGGACCCTAGCCCTCTTTCTTTCTTTTTTTTTTAATTTTATTTTATTATTTTATCTTTTCGAAGGGCGAGGGTTCACCTCTTTCTCTCTCTTATGGACGAGGGTAACCCTCGTCCTTCTCTCTCTACCAAAAACTACCACAAATCTTTAAATAGTTTGAAAACTACCCTAAATCACTAATAAGTCTACCAAACTACAATATTTAAATAAATGATCCATTTATAACCTATCATGAAACCCTACGGGAAATTGCCAAAAATAACACATAGAGTGGGGGCGAGAAGATTTTTGGGATGGTTTTAAAAAAGGATGAGTTTTGAGACAAATAAGAGGTGAAAGGTCTAGATTGCCCTTAAGTTAAAAAAAATAACCCTAAAGTCCTCAATTTTTTGATTTTTCATCTCCATCCTATCTGACGCATACTTTTGAATTTTTTGTACGAATGACCCCTTTTTAAAGGTCCATTTGATTTTTGGCCCAAAAATTAGAAGCGAGTGAAAAATGACCCTCTGATTACGTCAGCACCCTGTAAGTTTACCCCTTTGCCCCTAGCTTCAATATGCGCATCCCAGGGCCACTTGATGCACGCTGCTCGTCTACTCGCTAACTCGATCCACAAGTCAACCAATAAACAGACGTTTGACTACTCGATGCATGTTACACGCCATACAAGCACATATAACTCGGTCCACAAGTATAGCGAGGAGCGTGTAACGTGTATGACGTGTAACGTGCATCGAGTAGTCAAACATTTGTTTATTGACTGACTTGTGGATCGAGTTAGCAAGTAGACGAGCAGCGTGCATCGAGTAAGCATGTAACGTGCATCGAGTGGTCCTGGAACGCGCGTACTAAAGGTAGGGGCAAAGAGATAAACTCACAAGGGTTGACGTAATCACAAGGCCATTTTTCATTCACTTCTTATCTTTTAGCCAAAAATCGAATTTCAAGGGTCATCCGTACAAAAAACCCCATACCTTCCAAAAAAAACGGCAACCTCACCTTCAAAAGGTGATGTGAAGACTCAAGCAGTGAACGAACTTGATGGGAAGACTCCGGCGACAGGAATGAAGACGAACCATCAAATGGAGGAGGAATCTTTTAACAACCGCTGAAGTAGAGGCCTCCGGCAATGGCTTTAGCGATTTGGATGGCAACTACATCGTACTCAAACTTTAACTTTGTAAAAAATAAAAACCTGTATTTTGATTTAGGAGATTTTTTTTAACATTTGGATTTACTGGATTTTTTTTTTAGTTTGATGTTTTTATTAGGTTTATGAACTATCTAGTCTGTAAATTTATGATGGCTTCAATAACAGGATACTTGGATTTTTTTTCCCTTTGTTCCTTTAGAATACTATTTTTGGTTCCTCCAAACAATAAGATTGCTCCTCGAATACACTGTTCTTGATTTGTTTGTTTTTTTACTTTTTAAGAACATTGTTGCTAGAGTGCTCAACATTTACATTTAGGTTGCACCAATCTTCCAACAAAAAAAAGAAAAAACAAATTTGTAAATTTATCATAGCTTGAGGATATTGTTCTTGTTCTATATCTGATTCAGGTAATTTAGGACAATTAAACACATGTCCTACTAATTTTTATAGTTTTTTTTTTTTTTTATCTTGCAAGGATCTTGCAAATATCTCGAACTTCTAAACTTCAAATGACCAATCCCAAATCAATTCATCACTCATTGTTTTTTTTATTTTGCAACCATCTTGCGTATATCTTGCATCTATCTTGAACATGTTATAAAATCACCCTAAATCACCTAAAATAAGTATATAATTAATTTGAAGTTGTGCATTTCAAATTTGAACATTGCGAGATATCTGAGAAATATGTGGGAGATGTTTGCAAGATTAAAAAAATAGCTAAGGATACTCCTCAAACATGTTATAAAATTACCCTAAATCACTTAAAACAAGGATATACTTGATTTAGAGTTGGGTATTTCAAGTTTGGATATTACGAGATATTTGCAAGATGTGTGTGAGATATTTGCTAGATGTGTGCGAGATGTTTGCAAGATACAAAAACAATAGCTAAAAACTCCCTAAACATTGAGTAGAATTACCCTAAATCACATAAAATAAGTATATAATTGATTTGTGAGATTAGACATAAAGTTTGAAAGTAGCGAGATATGTGCGATATACAAAAACAGTAGCTAAAAACTTCGTAAAACATGTATAAAACCACCCTAAATCACATAAAACAAGTATACAATTGATTTGGGATTGAACATCTAAAGTTTGAAAGTTGGGAGATGTTTGCAGCATACAAAAACAGTAGCTAAAAACTTCCTTAACATGTGTAAAATAACCCTAAATAACATAAAACAAGTAGATAATTGATTTGGATTGGATATTTAGAGTTTGAAAGTTGCGAGATGTTTGCGAGATACAAAAACAATAGCTAAAAACTTCCTAAAACATGTGTAGAATCACCTTAAATCACATAGAACAAGTATATAATTGATTTCAGATTGAACATTTGAAGTTTGAAAGTTGTGAGATGTTTGCGAGATAAAAAAAATAACAAAAAAGACTTTCTAAATATGTGTCAGACAACCCTAAATCACTTAGAATAATTGTAAAATTGATTTTTGTCAGACAACCCTAAATCACTTAGAATAATTGTAAAATTGATTTTTGGCCCTACATTTAAGGTTTATGTTTCACCAGGAGGAGAACAAAGGAGAGCAAACATAAAAACCTAACAAGACTATCTGTAGTAAAATAAAAATAAATAAAATAAAATAAAATAAACACTTACTATAACAACAAAAGAGTTCGTTCAAGAGTGGCTACAAAATTCTAAGGAATTGCAAGAGAGCTTGGGAGAAAATATGTCTGACGTTTTTTTTTTTTTGGAAAATAAGAGATGAAAATAAGTTTTTCATGTAAGGGTATTATAGACATTTCATACCCCTAGTTGTCCTAAAACTCAACTTTTCAAAAAGTAATCCTAAAACTCTTTACACCCGTAATTTTGTCTTATTTTTGGCAGTTTCCCAAAACTTATTCAAAATTAGGGGTCAACTTTATTATGTAACGACTTAATTTTATAGTTTACAAAAATAATATTTCTCATAATACAGACTAAATCAATATAATAATAAACCGTATAGACTAAATTGTTGCTTGTTAAAAAGTTCAACAACTAAATTATTACAAATTTGAAAGTACAAAAAAATAAATCTTTACAAGCTAAAGTTAAGTGTCTAAATTATTATTTTTGTGAAAATTTAAAGGACTAAAAGTGATTTTTAACCAATAAATAAAAGTGTCAATGACTTTGTCTTTTTCACGGTTATGTTAATATTTTAAAGTTTTTTTTTTTTTAATATTTTAAAGTTTTTTTTTTTAAATATTGGACATTACTAATATACCATTTTATTGTTATGGTATTAATGTCACCATTAATAGACTCAAGTAGTATTCTTTTAGCACAATAATTATAAACATATGGTTCGAACATTCAAAATTTACATGCCAATTATCATTGAACTAAGTTCACCTAAAACAAACATTTTCAGAGATAAATCATTATTTCGTAGATGATTAAGATATTCATAGAAAATTGTTCCGCATAAATAGACCTCAATGAAACCACTAAGGGGTCGTTTGAATTGAGAGAATTGAGATGATAATAAGAATATTGAGAATTAAGGATGCCTAGGAATTATAAGTCTAAGAATAAGATTGTTGGAAATTAAGAATGTTTGTGTTTGGTTGTGCACATAAATGTTATTAGAATGCATGAGAATAAATTCTTTTTGTATTTCATTTTTAAAATTAATCACGAAAACTCTAATTAATCAATGTTAAACTAATTATAGTTATTAAGAAGTAAGTTCACATCATTAACTAACTACAAATATAATTAATTGATAGTTTATTGCATCAGTTCTTTACAGTTTATTTAAAAATATGTATGAGTATATATGTGTATATCTAAACTAATTTATTAAATTAAAATAAAAAGTAAGTATATATTAAATTGTTATATATATATATATATATATATAAATTGGAGTAGTTAAATTCATACGCTATAATTTAAATTTTAATGTAATTTTATAAACCATAAATTTAATTTTCATGTAATTAATTTAAATTAATTAATTTTAATAATATATAAAATAAAAGAATAAAGAAATGTATTAAAAGATAAAAGAGAGTAGATATGAGGAAAATCCATCATTTTGGATGGGGTATAGTTCATGGGTAAAAAAGATACATGGAAATAGCTTATTCTCATGATAAGCTACAAAACCTAGTACCAAACAATGACATGTTTATCCCCTACCCGTTTCCACACTTATTCCCATCGCAATTCCCTCAATCCAAACATGCCCTAAAGGAAAATTTCTAAATGAAAAAAAATAATAATAATCCATAAAACCTAATTTTTCTTTAATAATATGTAAGAGTGAATATTTTTTAGTATAACGCAGTGGGGATAAGAGATCGAATGTGTAACCTCTAAGATGAAAGGTCAAGGCAATTAATGTTCGCTTTAACATGTAAAGATGAACGATAAACTTCAAGGTGTATGCACTACTACAAAAATGCACTCTTTTGACGTTTTTAAACTGTCAAGAATTTATATTCTTGACCGTTTTAAGACTGTACTTGAAGCCAGCGGCAAGAATGTCAAAGTTCACAACCGTTGAAAAACGTCAAGAAAAATGTACGTTGACAGTCAAGAAACATCAAGAATTTTAATATTCATGACAGTCAAGAACCGTCAAGTCAATATTAACTTAACACCTAAGAAGGTTATGCATAAGTCATTCAAGGTGGCCACACTAAACCAAAGAGAATGCAAAAACAACTTGAGGGAATATCTCCTCCCCCCCCTACATCCACCTAGTTTTTATTTCAAACTCAATATAAATAACATCAAGTAACATTTAAGAATATTCATACATTTACTACATTACAATTTTAAAATCATTTAACTTGTCACACTAAACCAAAGGGAATGCAAAAACAATATCAACTAGCATTTAAAGAAGGTTTATGCATTTACTACATTATCACATTTAAAGCATTCAAGTGTTGACACTAAACGAAAGGAAATGCAAAAACAACTTCTTGCGATACTCTCCCCTTCTCCCCCCCCATCACATCCACGTAGTTTTTTTTTTTTTTTTATTTCAACTCAACACAAACAACGACAACTAACATTTAAGAAGATTCATGCATAATTAAATTGGTGTTATCATAACTGCAGGGTAACAACATAAGCATTTTCACATTAAACCTCTCATCATAAGCAACGTTTCAAAAACATTCGGCCACACAATCTCAATGACCATGGATTGCTACAACCCTCTCTATTTCCCAAATACCAACCCAAATGCAATGAACCAAAAATAAAGCCATAGGAAATGTTCTAAAAATAACCAAACCAACTAGTTTATATACAAAAAAACACCAACCTAGTCTAATATTTTCAGAAAAATATAGTGCATAAAAACAAAGAGAATGACCTACAACCAAAATTAGCTAAATCGCTTGCTGAGTCCAACTCGATTTTGACATCCAAGAAAAAGCTGAGAGTGTGGCAGCACAACGTTAATTTATTTGTTTCTTGTTTTTGGATTTATAAAGGAAAAGGATTAGCAACTGTTCTGGTTTTATTTATATTTTAAAATTTGCTTAACAAAATTACAGAAATTTCTATCGACAAAAATACACGTTTCAAGCACGAGAAATTTACCAATTAAGAAGACAAATATATGAAGAAGATGATTCCAGTGGGGCATCAAATGTAAAATTAATGAAGAAGCAAAAATCTTACGGCAACGAAGAAGTCCCACAGCAGCGTTGGTGGAATGCAATAGTGTTGGTCGGTCTTCGGAGAAAAGAAGATGAGAGGGAGAGACGAACGAAGAAGACCTAGTGTTGGGATATGAACGATGAAGAGGAGAAGATTCGTCGTGGGTGGTTTGCTATTCGTCCCTAAGGTTTGTCGTTGCTGCGATGCTCTATCGTGGGTCGTCGTTGAATTACGTGGGTCTTGCGGAGAATGGGAGATTGGGTCGACTGTTGTCGTGAGATGGAGAGGAGAAGAAAGGTTTCATGGAGAGGCATTTTTTTTCTTTACTAAAGGATGTTTTATTTTTTTTCATTAAAAACGTGGAGGAAAACTAAAATGAAAGGGAAAGTTTATTGACATTTACAACCATCAAGTAAAGTTTAAAACTAGATTTGGGTAAAATTTTATATTTTCATCATTAATCCTGAAGTTTTAAACCGTCAAGAATATCTATATATTACTTGACAGTTTAAAACCGTCAAAAAATGTGGAACCGTAAAATTTTTTCAGAAAATTCGGCCACCTCCAACTTTTCATCAAAGTTCTTGAAGTTTTTTCTTTAAAGTCCTCACTTTCTTGACGATTTGGCCAAAAAACGTCAAGAATGAAAAAAATAAATAAACGTCAAGAAAGCCTCTTTTTCTAGTATCGGTGCTTCGTTAAAGAAGAATTAAAAATCCATAATAATAGTTATTTGAACAAAAAAAAACAATAATGGACATATATGTGTGTGATTGTAGGTAACATTATAAAAAATGGAAAGAAACTAGTCCCTAGTTTCATACATGTGTTGAATTTCTAAATCTATCCTAGAAAATTAATCTAGTAAGACAAGTAATAATGTATTTAATTAATATGAAATTTTAACAAAATTGGTTTTATGGTACAGTGGTTAGCACTTTGGACTTTGAATCCAATGACTTGTGACTTATTTATTCATCAATGTTTTTTTTTTCTTTTTTCTTGTTTGAATTAATATGTAATGATGGATATGAAAAAATCTATATATGTATACATATATATAGATATGTATATATATAGGTATACATATACAATTTTTTTCATATTTTAACATATTTAAAATAAAAATGGACAAATTTAATTTTTAGGTTATAAAACTTAATTGGGTTATGAAGTTTAAAGTAGTAAAAGGGCTAATTAAAAATATAATCGAATTTGAAAGTTTAATTGTAAAAATAAACCCATTTTTGTTTAATTGTAAAAGGGTTAACAGATTTTTTTTCTAGAATCCTAGGAAAGTCGTGGACCTGTCCACGACTCTAGTCGTCCCAGTCAATGCCCCAGTTCACGTGGGACCTGTGCAAGGGAAAGTCATCCTTGCAAGAGGAATTTCACTCTATTTTTGCCAATAGTTTCTCCCTACACAATAATTTTATAACTTCTTTCATCTCTACCCCATTTTTGTGAATACTTTCAAACGCTACAATATTTTTAAAATTAACACCGACTTGAAACTCAAAAAACCAAAAAAAAAAAACAAAGCAAAAAACCTAATGCATCATGATTAAATTAAAATAAAATCCCGCAACTCCCTATAAAATATCCCACAACAACCCAAGGTTCTCGTGGCTACACGTTCCACATGACTTACGGTAAATACAGAAAAACAAGAGGGGTATTAAGGTATTTGCATAAGATTTGACGACTACTCCTAGCCTTACTCCTCCTCTACTCGCCTTCCCCAGCCTTTATTTCCCGGATCACCGGTTTCGCTATATCTTCATCAAAGTTACGAAGGAAGGAAAAAAAAAAAAAAAAAAAGACCTAGAAAAGGTTACGGAGCGTCGGTACCTCAATCGGAATCGGAAGCTATATCTGTTGTTAATCCAATGGCGTCCACTTTCAGCGGCGATGAAACTGCTCCTTTCTTCGGCTTCCTCGGGGCAGCTGCAGCTCTTGTTTTCTCATGTAAACTTCGCATCTTGTTCTTCCTTACTTTTCTTTTTCCTTTTCTTCCTTGTAGTTGCGATGCGATATGGATCGATTAGATTGATTTAATTTCTTATTATGTTTCGGGGTTTAATTCTGCTTTGGCTGCTGATTGAATCTGAACTCTGAGGCTCAATTGGATCTATTTGCCTATTCTAGTTTTAGAATTTGGGTCAATTTACGACGAGATGACACGATGAGATTTGGCCGATCGTGTGGTTGATCGGAGTGGATCTTATGCTGTTTATGCTCTCTTTGTTCTGCCTCTAGGGTTTTATTTGATCTTGGAAGATTAACTGTGATGGTAACTTCGATACAATTTAAAATAGCCCGAGATGATGGATTGATTGTAAATTCAAAGGAATTATTCATACTCACTGCAAATTCCTTTTGCATAATTATGTATTACAGTACTACAGTCGAGGGTTTGTGATTGTGGTGCTTTTTTCCCCTACTGATGTAACGTCTCGTAGAGCTTGTTGACCTACCTTTTCCCATCCGGAGTACACAATTGCGCAGTTAAACTGGCCGTATGATAGAACTGGTTCTCAATAATTTCTCTTTTACAGGCATGGGTGCTGCTTATGGGACGGCAAAGAGTGGAGTTGGAGTGGCCTCCATGGGAGTTATGCGGCCAGAGCTTGTCATGAAATCTATAGTTCCTGTTGTTATGGCTGGAGTGTTGGGTATTTATGGGTTGATCATCGCTGTTATTATCAGTACCGGAATAAACCCAAAAGCTAAGTCTTACTATTTGTTTGATGGGTATGCACATCTGTCTTCTGGACTTGCTTGTGGACTTGCTGGTCTCTCTGCTGGAATGGCAATTGGGATTGTTGGTGATGCTGGTGTTCGGTAATGCTTATACTCTATACCTTTTGTCTGTAAGCTCTGGATGTTTTGTCATGTGGTTGATGATATTGTAATTACCCTGAATCGCTTTATTTCTGATTGGATGGAGTTGATAAATGCTTCAACTTTGTTAAGTCACTACTGTTATTGAAATTGGATGACAATTTCCTCTAGTGTTAGAATATCTTCTTGTGCTTTGACATAGAATTTTATTGAATGTTAGATTTTGTGGATAGCTTTCACGTGAATAGGTGTCAATAATGGGTGTGTAATTAAGTCATATATTTCAATCTCCAATGTTAAATCTTCTCTTCGACTGATGCTTAATCGTCGAACAAGTTGTCCTCTAATTTGAGGGGTTGCTTTACCATCCGGTCCATCATCGCCACTCGCCAGATTAATGAGTCTTCTTTCTCATTCTTGGAGATTTGGAGAGTGCAACTCATTTGTGTTCTCTTTATTTTGTTACTAGGTATTGATTCTGGCATATACTTGTTCCAGACCGAAAAAACTTTCCTTTCCTTTTGTTCGACCATTTATAGTGGATTTTTTTTGTCTTGTTTTGTTTGTTTGTTTTTTGCTTTCATGCATCTGCACCCTTTCTTGTCCAGTGTTAGATAATGATGACAAAACACCTGCATGATTTACAGATCATTTCATTTTTCCTTTCTGATTCACTAAGTAGCTAGTCAAAGTCAAATGATAATCTAGCTCTCTCACATGTTTTATGCTCTTCTGTATTTGATGCACTCAGGGCGAATGCACAACAACCTAAGCTCTTCGTTGGAATGATTCTCATCCTCATCTTTGCCGAGGCTCTTGCCCTCTACGGTCTCATTGTCGGTATCATTCTTTCATCTCGAGCAGGCCAATCTCGTGCAGATTAAAGTACGCCAAGTCGATCCATCATCGTTGAATTTGTCATTCAAATGTCTTGAGGAGATTTTGTTACTGTGTTACTTCTGTTCTTGTCCATGTCAAACTGAACGTATTGTATTTTATTGAGTTATGGTAATGAGCACAGGTTTTATGACAAACCTCCATGCTCGTCCCTTCATTTTGTGTGATATTCTTTCTAATTTTAGTCAGTACACTTGAGTAGTGAACTGATTTTATGTGGACATTACCTTGCGGTGCAGATTCCTTTGAAAATTACCTAAATATTCTTCAAATAAATGCCATAAGGTAAAGGCCCTCCATTTTTATTATGCATAATTATGTCTTTGTATAAGGGGCTGAAATCAGTTTGAGTTTGTGCTGCTCTACCTGTTTTATGTCAATTTAGATTATTGTTGGTGGATGATACCAATCAACATGGAAGGATGTTCTTGTTTAAATCCATTTAATTTTCATGATCAAAATTAAAACTAACTTCACTATTTTTGTACAACCAACTAATCAGTAGTGAGAATAACTTGAAACTGTGACCTTATTTGTACTAATGTACATGACAAAATGAAATCTCAACTAAATTGAATCAGTTCAAGTTGACTGTTGAAAAGTAAAATTATGTTGTCTTGGTGTCTGCAAAGTTGTAAATGAAATTCTTTAATAAACGTGCAAAGTTTAATAGCAAACACTATCATTGACTTATGAGTTATAAACTCTTTAAGAATAGTCTATCAATCTTCTCGATGTATTTTTATCCTCAATTTTTATTTAATGAATTAGTGAATCATACAAAAAAAAAAAATTATATATTTAATATAGCATGTACATGAGAAAGTTAAAGTTATTGTAAAAGACAAAACTATTTGAAAATATCTACAAGTGAAAAATTTAGAATCGATAAATAATAGATATTAATAAATTTCTATTAGTGTCTGTTAGTGTCAAATCAATAGACATTTATGGAAGTGTATCAATGTTTATCTATCTAAAAACTTTTCTTCTTTGGACTCGTAAAGTTTATAGAGATTTTTATATGACTGACCTAATTTAGAAATGATTATTATAATATATAGCAACATTTTTAAAAAAAATTACAAATATAACAAAGTCTATCAATAATAAACTTCTATCGCTTATAGACTCTTATAGACTAGATAGACCAATATTTGCAATATCGTCTATTAGTGATAGACTTCTATCATTGATAAATTTTGACAAATTTTGCTAATTTGTATTTGTTTTTTAAATGTTGCTATATATACTCCGTTTTTTTTTTTATTAAAACTCTTGACGGTTTTTCTTTAACATCACCCCTTTCTTGACGTTTTGGCCAAAAATCGTAAAAAATGAAAAAACTAAACCGTCAAGAAAACCTATATTTGTAGTATCGTTGTCGTTTTAAAAAAAATACATTATTCTTGAAATTAATCCCACGGTCACCTCTTCCGTCTCCAGAGCCAAAGGAACCTTCTCCTCGTGTGTGACTCCTACTACAGTATCGTTTAACGCTTGCTTCCATTGGACGGCGGCACCACGTTCTGACGACGATGCAACATCAGGCAGCGGAGATGACACACCACTGGTCAATACTTAGTTGATTTTTGTTGTTTCTTTTGGAGTTTTCTGATTTGTAAATAAATCGTAAATGCCAAAATGGAAGAATTGAGTTTATTTTGGTTTATTTATAAGTGAGTACTGTTGTTGGTTGATTTTATTTTGCAAAAACAAGAGGTGCTCACATTTACATGCTCCACTTTAATTCAAGTTGGAAGATAAAACAATGCCTTTTTGTTAAAATCATTGTTTTGTTGGTTATGTTTTTTACGAATGTTTGGATTGGCTTTTGTGGGACTACTGGTTTGAAGTGTTAGATACTATGGTCTTTCTAATTTTATAGGATTGGTTTTGTTGGTTAGTTTTATTTTCCAAACATCTCCCAATATCCCAAATTTCAAATGTTCAATCTTAAATTAATTATATATTTGTTTTAGGTGATTTACGGAGGTTTCACACATGTTTTAGCTATAATCTTCTTATCTTCTAAGTATCTTGCAGATATCTTGCAACTTCCAAACTTTAAATATTCAATTTTATACTTATTTTAGGTAATTTATGGTGATTTTACTTTGATGCAGTTTTTAACTATTTTTTTTAATCTCGCAATGTCCAAATTACTTTAAATCAATTATATAATTGATTTAAAGTTTGAAAGTTGTAAAATAAAAAAAAAAAAAATCTTCCTAAATTTGTGTCAAACAACCCTAAATCACTTAGAACAATTGGAAATTTGATTTTGGACCATAAATTTGATGTGTTTGGGAGTGATAACTTAAGTAGTGATTTTAGAAAAAAAGATTTTGGTATAATTAATTTTGTAAAATTAATTTCTAATTAATCAAACTTATATTTGGCAATAAACTCTTAAAAGTGATTTTCATATGTTTAAAATTGATTTTACATCATCATGTTTGATACAAACAATGATTTTAAAATTATTAAATTATTAATATAGTATTTTGTATTTAAAAGTTTATTTTTTAAAAAATAATTATAGTAAGTATCTTATTTTATTAATTTATTAATTTATTTTTTCATTTATTTTATTGTTAGATTACGTTAAAAGTTTTCTTGTAAAATACTAGAGAAATCATTTTTTAAAAATTACTATTTTGAAAAATTACTTGAAAGCTAATACTTCACAAATTAATTTTGAGTGATTTATTACTTTTATAAAATCATATTCTTTAGGTAGTCAAACATCATACTTTTGTATAAATTGATTTTGACTAGTGAAAAAATAGTTTTGACTTACCTAAATCATTACCAAACACACTTTATATTTGAACGAGAGGAGAACAAAGGAAAGCAATAATATTATTATTAAAACTATCATATTTTAATTATTCTATATATTCAAATATAGACATGAATTATCTTAGATATTTAAAACTCAGATATTCAAATCTTATATATTTAATATTCATACCCACATAAAAGAATATATGTAATTCAAACGGACGATAAATTACGATAAAAGAGAGTTTGTTGGAGATTGGTTACGAAGTTCTAAGAAATTGTAAGAGAGATCGGAAGAAAATAAGTGAGAAAGATGGGAGAAAAAAGAAAATAAAAAGCGTATTTCAGGTGTAAACTCGCATCCCACTTCTTGTCGTCCAATTTCTCACTCTGTTCTTCAACTTCAAACCCCATCCGGATCAACGGAGTTGAGTTGCTGAGGATCCAAAGGGATAAACATGGCGAGTACAAACCCTGTACCAGGTTCTGGAACCGAAGCCCCAAAAATTATATGGAATGAAGCTCAACACAGGTTCGAAACAGAGGACAAGAAGGCATATCTTCAGTACGTGATCAAAAATGGAGGTAAAGTTATGGATATGATTCACACTTTCGTTCCTTCTTCCAAAAGGGGTTTGGGATTGGCTTCCCTTCTCTGCCATGCCGCTTTCGATCACGCTCACGCCCATTCCTTATCCGTCATTCCCTCCTGTTCTTACATTTCCGTGAGTTCTCTTCTCTCCAATTTCTAGGGCTTCTTGTTATTTTGATCGTCGGCTTCGATTTTTCTGATTAACTTGTTTCCGTAGTCTTCATTCCTTACTGCGGATTTGTTTAGATTTGGTTTATTTTGCTCGATTGGGGTCATGCCTGCGTTCTTCTCTGCTTGTTTGCTCATCTGGAAATTTAATCCTACTGTTTCCTTTGCGATTGTATATGGACATGGAAGTAGACTAATAGGTTTTGATGTTTTTCGTAAAATTTGTAGGAGATCTTTGGGGTTCGATTTTAATAGTGAATTATTTCTTTCTTGCTATATGGTAACTTCCAATTTTAGTGACCACCGCACTTAGATCTCAACTTTGTGAACTAGGGATAAAAAGAAGACATAGTCTCAACAAATGGCTAAAAGTTAAGGGTTCAATTCATGGTGTCCAATTTCCTTGATACCCAAATATTGTAGGGTCGGGTTGTTCGGTGAAATTATGTACGCTGGCTCGGACACTCACTAATATCAAAAATAAAAAACTTTATGGAATGGTTCTTAAAAGCAGCTTTCAAACAATCAATAATATGATTAGCCATGGGCCTGTAGTAAATATGCCCACCCCATTGTATGAGGAAAGAGGCGAATGATCAAGCCATTACATCGTGGAACACTCTAAATAGAAGTCACAATCTGCCTGATTGAATCTGCAAAAGTAGTGTAAATGTCATCCCATTTCCCTTTGTATGCTGTTTCATTCTACTTCAATAGTTTATCTATATGTTTAGAATGTATCGTGTGAAACTGCGTTCTTTCTATATATCTCAAATGAAGAAAGGGCAGGTTATCTCTATGTGTTTGTTATTTCTGTTGTTATTTCAATTTAAATAAGCTTGGCCTAAGGGAGGAGAGGGTCATCTTTTGGCTGAGAATTAGTTGGGAATTCTCACTGAGAATTAAGGAGATTGGGAAGCTCTCTAAGCCTTCCCCACTGTTGTTAAATAAAATCGTGGCATAGACCGTATCAATTTGCCAATTTGGTATCAGAGCGGTCGTTTCTGGAACGGTGGAAAAGGCTTAGAGAGCTTTCCAATCTCCTTAATTCTTAGTGAGACTTCCCAACTAGTTCTCAGCCAAAGGATGATGACCCCCTCCCTTAGGCCAAGCTTATTTAAATTGAAATAACAACAGAAATAACAAAACTCCCCTATTGCATAGAAATAACAAACTAGCCTATAAATAGACATAACAAACTGACTCACTTTCCTCCTCTCTTATTTCGCCTAACATAGACCTTAAGACTGGGGCGTATCAAGTTCTTATGAAGAATGGATAGGAGAAGAAAGTACACAGAATAAACTCACAGAATAAACTCACAGAAACCACTCCTGTAATTCTTACTTTTACCCATTTGCTCACTTTTCAATGGCCGTCAATACTTTGGTGCACATATATATTTGTTTTCCCAATAGAAATCTATCTTGCCATTTTTGCTTGGGTAGACCGGGGATGTTCCAAATATGTTTCTCTTGCCTTATCTCTCCATTTTCCTCATTAAACGATTACTTCTCTCAGATACAACACGATAGTTCATGAAGTTAAAAGATATGTTTTATGGATGGTTCATCTGTACAGTTACTCGTAAATTGGCGTAAATGGTTGCTGGAAATTATGATCAGGAGCCCCGTTCATGTACAAAGTAAAAAGAAGAAGATTTTCGAATAAATTTCAGTCAGCAGTTCAAAGGAATGTTGTGAAGTGAGCAGACCAAAACATCATTCGATAATTTTTCTTTCCTTGGAACAGCCATATGCTTTTCTCGAACCAGAAGCATGAGAAACAATATAGAAATCTGCCTTCCACAACACAAACTGCTTTAGAGAGAGAGGGAGAGAGATCTTGACTTTCCATAACTTTGAAAGTTGGGGGAAAGGGAGGTTGAGAAGAAGACGAATGAGAATAGAAGACATGGAAGAGAAGACCCTAGAGGAATCCATCATTTGAACTTGCTGATCCCTAGTACAGAGATGAAACCAAAATGCACGAGGGAAGGCAAAATCACCCTGCTTTAGTATAGAAGAAGAGCATAGTGAGCTGTATTGAAGCCAATGGTCTTCCCAAAAGGGCCAAAACCGAACTCAACCACCATGCCTGGCTCTAGCCTCTAGGGCAAATAAAACACAACTTGGGTAGACAACATGGAATGACTTTCCAATAATCCTGAATGTAGATTCTATAGAATTTAACCGTACTTGCTTGGGTTGTGTGAAACACAAGCCTCTGAACTGCCCGTCTAGCTAATAAATCTGTTGAATGAGGAAAGGCCCACGTGGCTAGACACTCAAGGACAATACAAGAATTCTTTGGGTTAAATGTGCTAACATATGAATTTAGATTGAACCTGAAAGAAACAATGAGAATATTTTACTGGGTTTCTATGAATATTCTGGGTGTCCAGAGATTGTTGTTTGTAGGATCTTGAATGTATACTCTTGCTGACAAATTATAATTGTCCTTTCTTTTGAATTTTGATTGTTACAAACAACAGAGCCATTAATTTCTACTCTATAGTTTGGCATTTTCAATATTTCAACTTTCATTCTTCTTTCTTCAAGATATTTTATTTAAAACCTAAAATTAGGGAATACTCAATAGACAAATGTTGCTTCAGTCGCCCAATCAAAGGGCCATTTGCAACTTTTCATAATCCTTTTTGTCTGTCGTCTCAACCCCTTAGGTTGTTTTATGTTGTTCCTTCGTGGAATGGACAAGTTAGAATTACCAGCATGTTCCGTTTCTTCTTCTTTTTGGTTTGTCGTGTAAGCGAGATGGGAGGGACATTAGGAGTTGGGTTTTTGAAGTGTTGTGGCCCTCATATGAAATGCAACTCTTTAATTTTTTATTTTCCTGTTCTGTATTTAAACCCTATTTTTCAGTTCGGTTTCCGTATTATATCTAGGATGACATCTTTTATTAAATTTAAGTGAATCATTTTCATCTTTCAGGACACTTTTCTCCCCAGGAATCCGACTTGGAACTATCTTTTGTACTCTGAAGAAAAGAAATCAAACCTGTAAGCAACTTCTTAGTATGTTATGTTAATAAATTTGTTCGTATTAATCATTAGTCACAGATGCTCCTTATGTGCGTGTTCTTTAAGAAAGGTGACTTGCTTTGTAGGGTTTGAATCAACATTTTGTACAGCTTATATTACTACATTTAGGAATTAGCTGATCTGCTTTCTCCACCAGCAAGTGAATATACTGCCCTGTCTAAGACTAAATATTAAAATTGGTTTCATGGAGAAATGTTGTTCTTTGTTAGTCTATCAAATAAGTTTACAGCAACATAAATGTATTCTGTCCATATATATTAAATGCAAATGGAACTGTATTTTCCAAAATTGACTTTCAGAGTAATACTGTAAGACAGACTTGAATAGAAAAGTCTAGTTGTATATGATGTCCGAGCATAGCTTAACTAGTTAAAGCATTTACGCTTTCGGCCAAGGCCGTCAACTTAAATAAAACAGAAATGGAGACAACCTATTGCAAGTGCTTGCTGCTATGTGGTAGTGAAAACTAGGATGTTCATTCGAAGGAATGTGTGATGTTATATACTCAGTAAATTGTCAAATTGCTGTAACACTGTATGCATTTAATTTTAAATTTGAGTAGAACTATCTATTTTAACCTTAAATTTTCAATTTCTTTCTGTTCAACTTTAGATTTAAGTGTTCAATTTTCTTAAAATTTCTCCTTTCATACCACTCTTGCTTACATTTATGTAAAAGAGAATGTAGAACTCTTTTAAAATTCTTTATTTTAATGCTAGTTGAGCCATTCGATTTCATTTATTTTTTTTATTTTTATTTTTATTTTTATTTGTCTAAATTGATAAAAAGTAATTCAGATAATTGTGTCATATTTCTCTCCAATTTCATCAATATTACTATTTATTAATCGCTCAAATGGTCGTTTGCAGAGAAGATTATGCAAGACTATAATAATCACTCTTAGCTACAGTAAATACTATTTAAAAATCTCTAATTAGCTATCGTAAATACTATTTCAAAATCTTCAATTTGCTACAATTTTTATTATTTGACGTTCATCATTTTGTTATTATTTGCTACAGTGTTTACTATTTCTTTCTCGAACTAAAATAATCTACTCTACAAACACATACTATTATAACACAAATTAAAATAATCGAAACAATCAACCAATTGATATTGAAAGAGCCAAAAGATTCTTCCAATGTATCATTTCTCGGTCCGTAAATTTTGTGTGGGGGTGTCGAAGAGTTTGATTCCATTGTTGACTCTATACTTCAAAAACAAATTATTATAACTCAACTATAGTAATCTAGGACTATAATAACCTCACAACATCTTTTCAAAGTCTTGTTCATTCATTGTGTATTGTGTTTCATGTTTTATTGAACACACGTGAGAATATATTTATCCATAATATTGTTAGACTATAAGGTCAATTCTAACAAATTACACACTCATATTCCAAAAATATGAAAAACTCAAAGTTTTTCCCATTCATTGTGTATTGTGTCATGTTTTATTGAACACGCCCTGAGAATATATTTATCCCTAGTATTGTTAGACCATAAGATCAATTCTAACAAGTTGAACACTCATATTCCAGAAATATGAAAAAGAAATAATTCACAATCGAACATACAATAAACTTTCCCTTTTAATTGAAAAGATATTAAAAATTAATCAAAATATTTACAAACTATAGCAACATATCAACGATGGACCGTAATAGATCAAGATAAATTATTATTTGTATAGAATCTATCACAGGTAGATTGTGATATTTTGCTATATCTATAATATTTTTAAAAGTTTTGTCATTTTTGTTACGTCTGATTTCCGTCCCTCCCACCTTAAAATGCCCTCACCTAATGGGTTTAGTTTTATCAATGTGAGAGTACACAATTTTAGGTCTTTTCACTGACAATTAATATAAGCAATCCTAAAACTGAAATATTTTAGTTTAAATTTGTATAGTTTTAAATTTTACCATTATAATGTGACAAAATTTCATAAACAGCCCTCCATGTTTGATTGATCAAATTCTCCTAAAATGTGGCTCTGGCTATAGTCTAAAATAAGTGGGCCGTAGGGCCCATGTTACAACCCAAATTCATTTCAAGTCCAAGCTAGAAAAAGCCCAAAATGATCTGTCTTCCTCTTCCTCCTCAAGAAAAATGACGAACCTGAAAAACCTCCTCAACCTCAAGGTTCCCGGAGCTTCATTGCACAATGGATATGGCCTCCAAATTCCTTCGTAGTTTAGCCAATGCCACCAACAACAACACCCTCATCAACGTCTGTTTAGTCGTTTCCTTCGCGGCACTGAGCGCAAGGTCAATCAAGCAGCAGAGAGAAATTGAAGCTCTGGAGGTAGAGAAAGATTCACTTCTCAATTCCAATAAAGCGTTGAAGAAAACCATGTGGGATTGGAAGCAACAGCTATTCACCGAAGCCTCAACCGACTCTGCTTTAGTCCCTCTTGCCAAGATCAAAGCTATCTATGGCGAAGCTCCGATTTCCCCTTCCGGTAATATACGCCTTCCTTCTCTCTTATCCGTTCTTTATGTTTTTTACTTTCTGTTGTTGGAAAAGTTAGTGTTTAGTTGAATATGTCGAAATGTTAGTGATTCGTGTTAGAAATTGAGTGTCTGAAAACGATGGGTCGTTCCAAGCATTTCAAATTCCCTATTGGTACTTGGAAAATTGTTGGGTTTCGTTGCTACTTCAACTATATCATTATTGGCCTGATCTTTCTCATCGTCCATTTCTGAACTTCAATGTTGTTGTGATCAAGTACCATGTTCTTGGTTTTCATGGATTCTAATTCTCTCAGAACTACTAGCCAGAACCCAGGAAACAAATAGGGTGTGAGATTATGAATCTAAAAAGAATGGCTCTAATCACACCATTATATGAAAATAAGTGTGTTGAGAATTGAATGTTCTATTGTGGGATGCTGAAATTGAGGACAACGGAACCTCTACCTATCTATTAGACTTAGCTTGGGTATAAACTCTTGTGGCTTTGCTTTTGGAACCACTCAAAATGTCTCATACCAATTAAGATAATTGTTCTTACTTATATACCAATGATCTTACTCATGTTTGCACCTAACGATAATTGTTAAAGAAGGAACCATACCCAGCCAAGCCTAAAGTCACTAAACAACTCTCTACCTTCATCCTTTCCTACCTTTCAATTTATTACAAATCACCATAACAACTTTCACCCTGATAGATCATGTTGATCATGAGTTTGTTTAACGGTTCTCTGCCTATTAAGTTCGTGTTCCTGACCAACTGATGCCAAGGTTTTTCATTATGGGAATAGTATATGTTGATAAAACTTTACCGGGAAAGCATTGCTATTGTACTGCGACTTCATATGAAAAAGAGACGCTTGAAAAGCTTATATGCGAAAGGAAGTAATTTCTCTTATTGGAAACTTAAGAAAGACAATCCAATTGAAGTTGATTGTGAAGGCAGAATAGTTATAGGATGATAGGAGTTGGAAGGGGAAGCTAAAAGACCATTGAACTTTTCCAAATCTTAAACTTCTTCCCCATCTCTCTCTCTATTATTAGAAATCTGTTAATTTCTTTCTAGCCACCGGCCACTACCTAGTCCTAGACTGCATTTTTCTATAGGATCTCTCTGTTTCTTTCATAGTTGGTTCCGAACAGAAGCTGCATCAAACTATCCTTGGTTCGTAAATAAAAACCTGAGAAAATGATGATGTAGAGGAAAACTAGTAAAAGTCTTTTGTGTCTCCTTTGGATTCCTACACAGTGAGCACCTACTTAACTTGGTTGTAAGATCAGCAATAGACATCTTCAAATTGGATTTGTGCATCTCCATTGTGTTTAGGTCAAGACACACAAACCAACAATATCTCTTGATTTTTATAAATTGGTTATCTTTCCAATTTGAGAGTGATAAGTTTCTAGGTAGGGAGGAAACCAGTCCGCTATCTAGCTGTCATTAATCAACAGAAATGTGTTACTTTCGTCAACCATATGATAATATTACCTTGTTGACGACGACCCTAGCATGTATTTCATAACTTTTGGGGAGTTATAAAGATCTTTGCTCGAGAATTGGTACTAAAATGTCTGCTTTTAGTACAAACAGATCGTAATCCCAGGTAGATTGGAGGATAAACAGCATGAGTAGAATTCAAATGCATGTGTTTGATGCAAAACTTTTACCGTTTTTTCCCGGTTGAGTTCTTGGATAACAGTGTTGACGATTGCCTATAATAACCATAATGTAATGTGAGAGTTTTATGTCTCAATTGAGATTAGGTCAAATCGTATCTATTTAATTTCATTCTCCCATGCATATTATTTAGTTATTGAACATATGAATCAAATACTCTATGTTGAAAGTACTTTTTCAAGTTTGATGACAAAAAGAAGAGTTTGTTTAGAAAGAGTTTTCAAGTGTCTAAAAACACCTTTTAAGCACTTAAAAGTCTCCCAAATGTATTATTGTATAAGCTAGCTTTTACAGGTTTATCCACTGATCCAATTTTTATGGACCATACAGGAGCAGAAAATGCTGCAACCGAAGATGCAACTTCGCAAAGCTCCAAACTTATGGTTTAATATTAGTTTCACTCTAGTTTCTTAGGCTTTGTTTCATTTGTTCACAATTTGGCTGAAGAATCAAAAATCCATTAAGATTGCATATTTCTATGCTTGAGGCTAAAAAAAGTAGTGGGATGATACAAGAAATTAGCTTTTACGCACGAATGTATTATCAACTTCAAAGTGAGAGATCTTATTCCTTTTAAAATAGGTTAAAATATGGTTTTAAACTCTAGACTTTAAAGTTTGTTTAGTTTTAATAACATTTTATTATAAATTTTGAAAACACATTCGCGTATTATATTTATTTGTATTAAAATTATTGTTATTGTTTAGCTCATTTTGATAAAAGTTTATTTCGAAGAGCTACAAAAGCTAAATTGAACAACCTTCAAATTCTAGGAAGTAAAGTGATTGTCATATTTTTTGCATTCATTTTATTTTAGTTTTTGTACTTTTAATATTTCAAATTTAGTTTTTAGACTTTTGATAGTAGTTAAGGCATTTTTAGAAATTAATTAAATAGAATATTAAATTTCATGCAAGAAAATGCACTATTTTGAATATACTTTTAAATTTTATAAAGGAAATGTTTATCGAGACTAACCTGCTTTTCAAAAAGAATTCAGAAAAAAAAAATTATGATATTATTAAGCCATAAAAGATAAAATTGTTTTGTGCTAAGTTATTTAAAGAATGAGACATAGTGTTTAGTCAACTAACTAATGGATCATGAGTTTAATTTCATAGTAGTCAGCTACCTAATAATTAATTTCTTTTAAGTTCTCTCGATACCTAAACGTTGAATTGTAATATAAAATTTATTAAGTTTTTACAATTTTCACTACAACCCTGTTTTCTACCATTTTTATGTTTTACGATCTCCATTTTGTTCGATCTTCAATTTTTACGCTTTTCTATACCTCATATGATTTGTCAGTAATCTTAATTACAATACAATTCTTTAAATAACTCCTCAAAATAGTTATATTCTGGTTCTCCAAACAACCCAAAACAATTTGACTTTAAAAAATATTGTCCATAAATACGACAGACACATCACAATCTGTTTGGTTAGTGGAACGAATTATTTGGAAAAGCATCTTTTCAATTGCTGTGGATTAAATTATTTTTTCTTTTTTCTTTTTTCTTCATATTTAAAAATAATATATATATATCTTCCTTATGACGTGGCAATTAATTGACATTGGATATGAAGTTTTGAAATTGGTACAATTTCATTCAAATCTTAAACTGTTTTCTATTTTAGGCAAACATCTTTAAATTTCTCTCCTAAATGTATACTGTTTTTATATATAATATGAAGTAACCCCACATTTTTAATATATTTTTTTCTTTTTTTTACCACAAAGTGAATTTAAGTTTAAAAAGTGAATTGAATAAATAAATATGGCATATGGTGTTAATGAGTTGTGTACGTTTCTCTTTAAAATAATAATAATAAATAAATAATTGTATTACGTGCTACAAGTTGATGCAACGGTATCACCAAAATGTCCCTTCTTTAACAATCTTCCTCAAAAAGCACTTCCAAATTTTGAACAATGACTTTTCTCTTAATTAAATTAAATTAATCAAAGTACCCACATTTTAGGTGTCACGGTGACTTAGAAGGATGAGAATTATGTCAAACTATAATAAACACTTCTGACTACAGTAAATACTATTTTAAAATCTTCAACCAACTACCGTAAACACTATTTCAAAACTCTCAATTTGTTACAGTATTTTTGCTATTTGACATTCATGCTACTGTATTTACTATTTCTTTCTCAATTGAAAATAATCTACACCACAAACACATACTATTATAAGCAAAACTAAAATAATTCACACCTCAAACACAAACTATTATAACTCAACACATATATCGTCATATAAAATATACTAAAGGGTTTAAAATTCTATTTTGGTCTCTAACTTTGTATCTTTCTATCCCTAAACTTTTATAAAATGTTTGTTTCAGTCTCCAAATTTAAATAAATAAATAAATAAACTTACTTTAGTCTGTGTTGTTAGAATTCTATTAACTTTTTAATTGAGTTAACTTCTATATTTGAATATTAGGCTCTATATTCGTTATATTACTTAAATTAATAAATAACAAAGAAATCTTGCCATTTTTATTTTATAAATCTTTATAATCAACGCATTTATCAAATAAACTCAAAATTAAAACTAATTTGGTATTTTTTTTCTCAATCTGAAATCTCTCACATCTCTTCTCTAGTTTTTCCACTTTTATTCTTTTCTCTTTTTTTTTTTCAAATTGAAATCTTGAAGCAAATCGGAATAAAATTTAGTAGAATAAAATAGAACAGACATATTATTGTCAACATCCATAACAAGGTAAAATAAACTAAAAAAAATAAAATAAGTACAACTCTTGTATAAAATGAACTCTAGGAAATCACAACTCGAAGAGAAAAAAACACATCAATATAAACCACAAAATATCATAAACTTGAGACACTAAAAAAATTGTATGTGGATGGAATTGTATCTCGCATGAGTTGAGAAAGTGGAGTAGAATATCAATGCGCAAAAATGGTGACGATCAAAATCTTGAAGGCAAAGTGACTCTTTGAGCTATCCAACAGAACTTCAATTCACCATATGGTCTCTGATTAAAATTTAAAACCCTAGATTTTTAATAGTGATTATCTTATTTGCAGCCTAGTCATCTACGTATATAAGCCACCTATCATTTTGTTAAAGAGTTAACGGAATCATAACAGTAGAGACTAAAATATGTTCTTTTTAAAAGTTTAGAGACCAAAATAAAACAAAATACAAAATTTATCGAACAAATTAAAATTTAAACCTTATTTTTTTAACTCGAATAGTTAAAAGTATAACATCAACTATTGAACAAGATTAGAGATTTATTGATTCCAACTGAAATCTTTTGATTGTGAATTCTAAATATGAAAACGAGGTTTAGGGTTTCGTTTATTATATTAAAGATCTCTCTTTTTTTTTTTCTTTTGTTAAAATGAAAAATAAAAAATGGACCAAAATGGGGAAGTGAGGATGAAATTGGCTTCTTTTTAAGAGCATTCCCACTTTGGAACAATTGCATTTTTGCCAAATACTTTGATTGTGCTATCTTAACGCACACACTTCTCAAATCACATCACTTGAAATATTTCTAAATTAATTTTCTTTTTTCTTACAAAAAATATATATTTATTAATGTTTTTTTTCTCTCTTTTTTTCTTTTTTTAAAAAAAAAACTTATTTTTGCTTCCTAAGAAATTGACCAAATAATTTGCCGACTCTCCTATCCTTCTCCTCCTCTCTAATTTGATGGCACATTCTAAGATCTCCTTCATTTCCTTTTCAAATTCATTGGAAAATGAAAATTATTGATTCAACTACAAGTTTCAAGAGTATTTTAAAAAATTTAATCCTTTAAAATTAATTTTAATTATATAAAAATTAAAAATTATTATAAATGACAAAATTGCTAAAAATATTGCTAAATTTTTTGTAAATATTTTAATTTATTTTACTATATTTAATAATGTTGCTACAAAAATTAGATTTATGTACTTAAATAAATAATGGGATTCTAATTATAGTGAGGTTTTCATTCTCATATTCTTTAAAAAATTACTAAAAATGTTCTTAAAACCATCAAACTCAAAATTTTATTTTATGTATTTAAAAGTTTTAAGGTTTAAAAATTAAAATGAAACTTTTTGAAAACTAAAGACATAATCGAAACATTGTATTAACTATTTTGTAAAACACTAAAAATTCAATAATATAGGATTTGTATTTTTATTTATTTATTATTTATTATTTTATTTGTTTAGTAAATATGGGTATTTAACTATAAACAATGGACCAAACTAATTCTAATAAGAATATCTCCCCACCCTACTTGTACTTTTTTTTAAAATTTTCCATTAAAAAAAAGTTATAAATTTAAAAATTAAATTTAAAAACAATTACCTTAAAAAGTCGACAGAAGAAGAGTTGGCAAAAATTGATATTCAAAATCCAATTGCTTGCTTTATGTTTCCACAAAAAAATAAAAATAATAAATAAATAAAAACTAAAACTAGACAAATTTCTAAAATTGCTACCAAATAATTTCTATAGCATTAACTAAAACTAATTCTATATTAAATTCTCCCACTTTTAAAAAAAAATTGAAAAAAAATCATAATTTTTTTATTTAGAAGTCCAAATCTTTTGATTCATAATATATATTTAAAGTCTTTAAATTATACTTATGTTAATGTCAACTTAAAATTTTCAATATGAATATAATTTGAAAACATGAAATTTAAGTTAGATCATAAGAGATTCAAATTTCTTTCCTAATAAAAAAAAATAACAATTTACAAAAAAAAAATCATTAAAGAATGTAGGAGTAAAATATATATTTTATAGAAATGGAAAATATATATATTTTATAGAAATGGAAAATATATATATTTTATAGAAATGGAAAATATATATATATATATATGGAAAAAAGTTGTGGTTGATGAATTATAGGATTTATAAAGGGAAAGAATGGGGAATTAATGAGGGTGTATGGCGCATGGAATAGGTGGGATGGGCTGCATTATTCAATTTTGACGCATGGTTCACTTGCCCTACTCAGGTGGCTTAACATTTTGGTCACCCTTCTTACGCCTTTTCCTCGGTCGGATTGTACGTGTGTAGAAGATTTGAATCTCTAACTTCAACGTAGAAAGGATTTAACAATTAAATTTTTATTTTTTATTTTCAATCGATGGCTAAATCATCCTCAAACCTTCAATTATGAAATTTGAGTCTCCAAACTTATACAATTGTTTGAAATTGATCCATTAAACTTACGTATTTTAGTACAATAAAGGTAGGTTAGAACTTCGAGCCACTGATAGAGGATTCGATAACACATATTATACATTCATTTAGCTTGTTAGTTTTGACAATTTCTTTTAGTCCAACGACAAGTGAGGTGAAATATTTGTGCCTTTGGAATCTAGTTGGAGAAAGCAAAATTTTCAACATTTATTCCACCGTTTAAATTTCATTTTCAACTCAGTATAAATAGCTTTTTAATACTTGATATCAATCTACTTTTAAATGTTAAATTACAAATTTATTTTCAATAGTTTGAAGAAATTTAGAATGTAATCTCTATGATTATAAATAGACTATTTATGAGACTCTTTGAGGTCAAAAGAATGATTACTTTTTGCTTTCAACCTTCCAATCAAACATTTGATTAATTTCTCATAAGTAGTCGTATTGAGTTATATTCATTCTGTCTTACATTTAAAATTGTTATTTTTTTCCACCAAATAAAATATAAATGAACAAAAATAAAATTTCAAACAAAAAATGAAAAACAAGTAATTGCTTATTTAAAATAAATAAATAACGTGAAAGTATAATTCAATATTTAAATTTTTTTAAAAAAAAACAAAATATATAATTAGATGACCAAAATCAAAATCAGCCTAATGGCATGGTGTTTTATGTAAAGAAAATAATAAATTAGGATTATGAAACTGAAATTATAGTATTTACTTTTTGGAGAGATACATTAATTAAGAATAATAAATGCAATTTAATATAAAAATTGACTTAAAGAAAAATAAGTTTGTCTTGTGAGTAACGCATATGTATTGAATTGAAACTCACTCCATCAAGTATATAAATTAAGAAATAACCAATAGGAGAGGACATATTAAAAACTATATATTAAAAGAAAAATAATCAAATTGGTTAATGAAAAGACAAATAACAGCCTTGTTTTTCCGGTCCATTAATTTCATAATAATGCTTCATTAATCTCTTTTATATATTTTTATATATATGAATAAGAAAATCCAAAACATAATTATTTTGTTTATTTTGTTATATTTCAAAATGACGGTTATATATATATATATATATGAATGGTTGAAATTTATTTTATTTGTCAAAATAAACTTAGCTCAAGTAATATAAATATGTGTTTACAATCAAGACCGGTGTGTAATTCGAATCTTTCAATTCCAAAGCACTTACAAAAAAATCATTTTAGTTTTCCAATTATTTTATAGGTCAATTTGTAAGTTATTATGTGTTTTTTAAAATGTTAATTTTAACAACATGTGGGGGTGGAAGAATATTCATTGAAGCATGCATTTGATATATATATTGACCGAATGCACATGTTTTAATACTCATTGAACTGTGATTACATGTTGGTTTCAATCTAAGTCTTTAATTTAATCTTTCGAAATATTTATTTTAATAAAAAAATCTAAACTTTAAAATTGTTGAAAAGTAATTATTTTGGTTCTCATTATTTGAGATCAATAATTTAATAGATGTACATATATTTAATTTATTAAGGTCGGGGTTAAATTTATATCTTAAATTTTTGTAGAGTAATTATTATGTATCTACTGACTTCTGTATGTTCCGAGAACCAATAGGTTTCAAGTTCAAATTATTACGTACCAACTCTTATTTGTATTTTTTAAAA
>JBBPDJ010000021.1:5956617-6005264 GCA_037974625.1 Cucumis cinereus
TTGCTATTTTTATAATTTAAATTATTTTTTGCTAATTTTCAAAATGAAACCTCTTATTTTGCCATTTTTCTTGTTGCGTGGACATTTTAGAACTTAGAAGACTAAATGAAACCCCGAAAATTTGAGAACTCTCTACAAACTTTATGGAGCAAAATAATTAAAATCACAATACTTCGAATAATTGAAGACCTCGAGGTACCAATTAGACCATTTCAAGAAGTTGAAGATATGGATGCACTCATGGAAGAAACTGTGTTTTCGGTTTGTTAAAGATGTCCGGAGAAAACTATTAAATACTATAAACTAATAATTCTAAAACATTTTCATGGGTCGTTAGAGCTGACGATTAGAAAGGTTGTTTTTGCTGGAGTTGGTTGCCAGAGTTGATTGCAAGTTTTTTTAAGGTTGACACAAGGATTGATCGTAGGAGTTGGTCATTATAGTTGGTTGTTGTAGAGTTTGACGTGGCAGTTGTTGGAGTTGAGTTGGGGGTGGTGGTCGTTAAAGTTGGTCGTTGGTGGTGTTCACTTAGAACGATCATCGACAACCATGGTGGAAGTGGAGTAGAGGGCTAGTGAAAATATTTTGGTAGTTTTATGTATTATACGAATTAGAGAGAGATTAACCATTGAACACTAAAAAATTATTGTTCTATGATTGATTTCAAGTGTTCCTCTTAAACCAACTTATTTCATGAACTCGTTTTTTTAGAAGCTATTTTGAGTGTCTTGTCAGACACTCTAAATATTTTGTCAAAACATTAAGAAAATATAATCATAAAATAATATTTAAAAAAATTATATTTCACTAGATAATTAAATACTATAAATTTAAGTCCATAAAAATTCAACCAAATTAATAATATTGTTAAAAAAGAGTTTAGCTTGACCGAAGAGGTTTATAGTTCAAAAAAGTTGGCTCAAACATACAACATTTGTTAAACAACCAAGGCCTCTCGTTAGAACTCTCTCTCAAACAAACTTTTATTGTACCATAAAAATAAAATAAAATAAAATATTAAATGACTATATTTTGATACCGTACGTTAAGATCAGATCGCTTACACAATCAAAATTAAGAATTAAGTTTTATAAGATTTTCTTACCATAGAAACTAATTAAAATATTACAATTTTGACTGAATATATTGCATACTAAAAGTTTTACGATTAAATTATAACAGTTGTCAGATGTACATAGACTAAATTGTTATAAATAAAAGTTAAGAGATTAAATAATTGTTTCTATTAAATTCAAGGACCAAAAGCTCGATTTTAATATCTATTCATCATCGTTCACCGTCATAAACCTCCACATATCTCCAACAAGGGTATCATATTGTTCACTTTGGACATACACCCTCGTGTTTTTCAAACCAAAAGATCTCATATTAATGGTGTAATCGTTTTACTTATATACCAACGATCACTTCCTTATCTAATCAATGTGAAATTTTGTTTGCACTCCTAACAAGATGGCAATGTTTTATATCGACGAGCCAGATCGTGTTCATACAAAGAAAGAGAAATTGATCAAGTTGTGGGAAAAGAAATGGAAAGTTTCTTTAATCCCATATTGTGAAGTTACTTTTTATTAAAGCCAAAGTGAATGTTCAATCATTTCCATTGTTGAACTTTGAAATGATTCCTTCCCTAAACCCTTTTATTTATTTACTATTTTGAGGATTCCTTCCTTTCTTAAAATTCCATCCTACACTTTTACTTTGCCAACTTATCCATAATATTCTTTTGGAAACATATTTTAGTTTGCATATTAAATATATTGTTGTGTCATCTATCTATACTAATTAATTTAATTTTCATCCCAATAATAATAATAATAAAGGCTAAATTACAAGAATTAGGGTTTATAGGTGGTTCACTTTTATCGATTTTGGGATCAACCAAAAACAAATCAAACCAATCGATTTTACAAATAACAGATCCAACCTAATATCCAATAAAGAACAAAGTCAATGGATTGATTTTGTTTTGATTGTTTAATTATTTTTTTGGTTATCAATTTTTTGCATTTTCTTTTTTTTTTCTTTCAAAATTTTGTTTTTATTTCCCCTTTTGCTTATTTATTTTTTTATAAATTAAAAATTGACATTTTTGTTTTTTCTTCCTCACCACTCTTTAAAATAAAAAACGTACACGCTCCATAATACTTGATTTTTTCCTATAGTACAAAAACATATACATATGAACTATAATAACTGGTACAGTTTTTATTGGTTTTATTTTCTTTTAATAAAAATTGAATCAATACTTTTTTATTTTCTGAAAATCAATACAAGCCAAAATGTCTAATTTTATACCCAAAAAAAAAAAAAAAACAATCAAACCAAACCATTAGATCAATTTGAATTAATTTGATTTTCAATTTTGGAGTTTTTTGTTACTCCCCTAATGAGAACAATTAAAGCATTTTATGCTAATATTTAAATGTATGCAATTTTGTAATTTTCAAATTTTAGATGGATAAATTAGAAGAATACAATGGTCTATAGGCTACATTTGTTTGGTCACTTTGATTTGGATTTAGTTTATTTTAGGGTTTATGTTAAAATTAACATTTTGTTTGACGAAATAAATAGGTATATAAACCTCTATTCAATGCAAAACGATACAAAGATAAGATAGTCAATAATTGGTGTTAAGATATCACACTGAGTTCAGAAGATTAAAAGAAGTATAGTTTGTGTGAACTTCTATTATTTTGAAACAAATTTTACTTTCTTCAATCCTTTTAGACTTAGTGTGATATCTTAACAATTGGAACACACTCATATGATCAGGATGATTCTAGTCGAATCTTAAATATTTGATTTGGGGATTTGTGGTTGATTCACACGAAATGATTAGAGAAAAGTTAGCTAGAGTGAGCCCCTACCAGCTTTTTGTATGATCTCCACATGCAGGATCGACATGAGGACAATGGGTCACCATAGAGCGTTGAATGATAAGATAAAGATTAGTGAGCCCCTACAAGTTTTTTTGTTTATCAACATATGATTATATACAACCCACGACGGTGTTGATGCTTTGAATTTGTCATATGGCTCAATTCGAGTTCAACATATTTAATTATTTAGGGTTATTTAGGATTATAATGTTGTCATAAATCTATATAATAGATTAACCCTAATTCATGCCAAAATTTCATACTAGATTCCATTGAAGAATTGATGATCACTAGTCTTCCTCAACTAAAACTCTGGCTTTTGTTTTCTTCAACCAAAACTCCAAATGCCCATAGTCAGATCTTTCTCTTGATGGGATACAAGGAAATACTAAGTGTTTATTGTTTTGGTATATAGAAGACTATAACCCTAACTCTCTTTATATACTAGTTCAATTAGGGTTTCCATTAAACCATAATCAATCTTTGGAATAGAATTCTACCGATTTAGTCCATACTCAATTAGGAATCTAGGGCCTTAATTAAAGGGATAATCAGATATGTAGCATTATATTTTGGGTCATTTTGATGAATGACAAACCAAAATTTTTTTTTGATTTGTAGCAAATCACATGTGGCTCACGTGTATCACGATTTAGAAAAGTGCATTATATAAATTTTCTCTAACCCTTGTGGCCCCGTTTGTGTCCAAAAACATTATTTTTAATAATATTGTTCTTCCTCTAGCTATCTCATGGACGTAACTAACACATTCTTAGTGAACCATATATATGTGTCCATGTTCCTTTACGTTTCTTTTTTATTCTTTATCGACCTATTTAGTAATCTGACAATGAAAAGCGATGAATAGCAGTGCGTTGGCCCATACATGCCTTTTGCTTATCCCACATGATAAACAACTTGATAATAATATGTGAGTTCTTACCAAATTTATTTTTGTTTCTCCTTACAATAATAGATCCGAGTGTTTCCACATTATAAACCTATTGTAAACCTAGATTATTGCGAAAAATATCAATCTAACTTTGTTATTTCTTTTAGTACAACAATTGAAGGTAGAAAGATTCAAACCACAAACTTCGTAATTACTAATATATTAGAACGTCAGTTGAATTGAATTAAGCTATTTCTTACATCAACTTTGTTAACTATGAAGTAATAGATGAAACATTAAGATCAAAATTACAAGTAGTAAATAAAAATTATTGGTTTGAAGACACAGCAAAACATATGTAGAATTACATGATCTTTATAAACATCATCATCATAATTATATAAACTTTGAAGCCCCCATATTTTCCTACATATTACAAAGAGTGAAATTTACGAGCCAAAACTCGTATGATTTATATATTTAAACCCACCTCCAAAAGAAAAAAGACACACCAACTTTTTAATATATATTTTTTCTGCAGAAAAAGATGGTTGATGAGAAAATTAAAGTTAAAAGGAAAATTAAATTGGGAAAGTCGTCGACAAAATGAAAATGGGCCGCCTCTTTCACAACCCATCAAGCCGGTGGAGCTTTTGAAGAACAGCGCTCGGCGGCGGTAGTTTCCGGCTCGGCGGTGATCGGTAATTCGGTGGCGGCGCTGCTTTTTTGATTTGTCAATTTGTTTAAATGCTCCTTGGCTTTTCCCCACACCACTAAGTATAGCCCCATCACTATGAAAATTGCTCCTATTATGCTGCCAACACCAAACGGAAGATTTATATCAGTGAATCACATTTTAAAACTAAAATATTAATTAGCTTAACCATTATTATTGTAAAATCGGTGTGGTTTTGTACCTTTGACTTTGGTCCATTTTGACTAATATATTTTTGAAATCCTATACTTTTAAATAATTGGTTAAAATGTAACTATTTTGATCATTTTAAAAATAAAATAAGAATGAAAATGATTTTATTTTAAAATGAACCTTTTTTAAATATCAAAATATCCTTTAAATAATTTTCATATTTTCCAAAGAAATTTTTAATTTGACAACAAAATTCCAGGGTGAATTTGCTCAAATACTTTGATAAAAAAAAAAAAAAAAACTATGAAAGTATTGTGAATAATAAAGAGTAAAAAGAAAATGGAAAAGGAAGAAAAAGTAATTATCAATTACCTTCCAAGGTGAATTTGCTCAGCCAAAACAATGGAGCCAAGAATCGCGGTAATAATCATGCAGAGAGGGGTAAAAGAGGTAACGAAAACTGGGCCACGTTCCCGAATTACCACACCTTGTATGTAATATGCAAGTCCAGAGCATATCACACCCTAAAATAATATAATAATATATTTTTTTATTTCTTAGTTAAAATAAAATTATAAAAATATATATAGAGAGATTTTTTTACTCTTTTGCCCTTACAGTATAAACAGCGGCAAGAAGACGAGAGTCCCAGCCGATGACCCACACGCTAAAGTCACGCTCCATAATAAGCGTCACAATGGAGCCCTCCACCGCACCGGCCACGCATATCAGGGCGGTTAATGACAGCTCCGCTGGGTATTTTCTCAGCGTGAACGACTGTAATTTGTGGCGGAGGAGTCAGAACTTTGTATTTATAAATTATATTTTAATATAATTGTTTTAATTATAAAGTCTCAAGTATTTTGAGAAAAAAGAGAGTGACTATTACTTGTAAGATGAAGAAGCCCGACCAGCCGACGATGCTGCCGAGGAGCATGAGGGTGCCGAGGACCCAGTGCTGGTCGGCAGACTCGCTGCTGCTGTTGTGGGCAGCGTGGCGTCCATGACCGTGGAAGATGTCGACAATTGGTCCTTTGTATAGAGTCATCACCATTGCTCCGCCGATTGTTACCAATGTTCCTACCACCTTCGCAATGCTACGGATCTTCTTGAAGTTCACACTTTCTAGCCTGGTTGATCCATTTCACAATTTAAAATCGAGAGTGTTCAACAAATGATTTTAAATCTCGTAATTTTGGAGGAACAGTTTTACATTTAAAAGAAATATTTGAAGTAGATGAAAGTTCTTTTTTTCTTTTTTCGCTGAGGTTTATCGATAAAAAAAAATTTAAATGAGAGATTAATAGATCTCATTCGATAATTTTTTAAAATTATGTCTATCATTTATCACTACTCCTATCTAGGAGTATCTTTGATTATTTACCATATTTTAAATATAAAATTGTTATGAAACAAAGCCCTAATTACTAATTTAGATTCCTTTTATTTTGATATATAAAAAATTTGAATCATAATAAGTTAAATTAGGAATCTAATAAACTTTAAAAAAATGAGGATTATATTGAATGACGAAATTAAGAAAAATGATTAAATTAGGAGGCAAATGTTTAAATTAAATTAATTGAATTAGGTGGAGATTTTAATTAATTATTTAATCTAAAAGTAATAAAAACATTTTAACCTACTAAAGTAAAGTATTAAATGTAATGGATGCATCAATAATTAATTAAAATAGCCGACAGTTGTTGAGTTTTGAAAGGCACAGTAAATATAATATTATAGAAGTATCGGATGCGGAAAATAGACAAGAAAGTAAAAATCTTTTTGGAAAAAACTAAACTATAATAGCCATAATTCTGGATTATAGTGGAAAATGAACACTAAGTTATATATTAAAAATAAAAATAAAAATACCTGAAAACGAGAGCCATAATGAAAGTTACTGCAGGTAGAATATTGATGGTGACAGAGGTAAATGTTGCTGAGGTAAGTTTCAAACCCACATAGTATAGATTTTGATCCAACACAGGCCTGTTTTAATTCAAAATCATAATTAACAAAAAAAAAAAAAACCACCTTAATTTAATCTGAAAGCTAAAAACACAGCATTAAAAAAAAAGTTGAATATGTGCAAGTAATAATTACTCGAGAAATCCGAGGAGCAACACTCGTGCAAAGATTCCTAATGTCATCTTCGGCCTTATTTTTCTGAAAAAAATAATAATCAAGAGCAAGTTAGAGAGCAAGAAAAGATATGCATTAATCTAAAATAACCATTAGATGCAAATTTAAAAATAATTAATTCGTTTTATACGAATTAGATTATGGGTAAAGTCAATAAGAAAGAAATAATGTATACGATAATTGTCCCTTAATAACGATTGATCGTATTTTAAATTTGTTTTTGTATATATCTAATGGTATATAATTGACACATGTCACACATTTTTCTCGAACATGCTAAAAGATTTCGAAAAAAGGTGAAAATTTTGAAGATAGAAAGGAAACCTTTCAAGGACGATAGCGAAGGGGGAGATGACAATGGTGGCAACGACGTGTCGATACACGGCGAGAACGTAATGGTTCATGCCTTTCTTAAGACAAAGCATGGTGATAATATACATCCCTGCATATCCAAATTGCAAGGAAACCATAGCCAAGTAGGGTTTTATTTTTTGAATAATTCCACAAAACATTGCAAGCCCAGTTTCAGCTCCCATTTTTTTCCCCTCTCTTTGAATCTAGATTTCTCTCTCTAGATGTTTGTAAAGAGAAAAAGATTTAATGGTTTCAAGCTGGTGAAAAAAAGATGAGAGCTTAAGGGCTTCTTATAGCTCATTAAAGCATAAAAAAGGGAAAAAAAATAAAGCTAAAGCACTAATGTAAAATTTGGCCTATTTTTTTTAATAATAATAAAATCAAGGGTTTGTATTATCCATTTGGAAATCACGTAATGCAAATGGAAATCCAACAATGTACAAATATGAAATTTGTTGAAGTTGTCCCAAACGAGGTTCAAAGTCTACAAACAGACTCAAGTTCAAGTAAAATTGAGAGGCGACATGGAAAAACACACCTCTGAAAAGAGAGAAGTCAGAATCTTAAGTTTCAGGTTACTATTCAAGCTAATAAGCTTGGTCTAGCGTTCTACAATATTGCAAGGCTCATAATCTCCCTCGTGTCGTCAGCGTTATACGTAATCCATAAATTAACGAGTATGAGAGGAAAAATATTATATTATAAATAATTTCATTTGATAACCTTCAATGGGAAGAAGTAAACCTCCAAAAAAAATTATAATCTTACTGAAGGAAAACTATATAGTACTCCATATACTGACTTAGATATTAAAACATGATTGGCTCCACGCACATATCGGTTCAAGTAACTCTAACGCAGGTTAGCTAGGAGAACAAGATTAGATCGTGAAAGCAGGTTGGTAGACAACTCAAAAACACAAAGGGCTCGAGACGATAACAAACGTGTGCGAGTTTTTCAAGCCAACAAAATTCATTATTTATTGTTGTTGTTGTTGTTATTATTATTATTATTATTATTATTATTAGTGAGTAGGAAGGGAAAGGTGAGAAAGATCAGATACATAGCTATTATTAGAATATAATGAAGACAAATATATGCATATTTTTCTACTATTATTGTTATTTAACTTAAAATAATTTAGGTGTTTTTTGTTATAATAATAATAATAATAATAATAATAATAATAATAATAATAATAATGTGTTTTTGGGAGTGGAGTTTTGATTCATTGACCATCAAACATGTAAGAGGATATAGCTGGTTGGGTTAGTGCTTTTCTAGCAATGACCCAATAAGACATTGGTTGTGTGGGGTTTATTTTATTTTATTTTATTCTTTATTTTATTTTTTATTATTATTATTTATTATTATTATTTTGGTAATCAATCAATGTTTTTGAAGAGTGGACATTGCTTTTTTAAAGATTTAAACCAAATAGACAACAAGGTAGAATTCACTAATCCACATGAATTAACAATTATTACTATAAAAGGGGTCTACTTTTTTTTCACCAATTATGGATAAATCTAAGATTTTTGTCATCTACTATATCAAACATATTTTATTAGTTATTGATTAATTAACTTAATTTTCTTCCTATCAAATAATAAAATCATTATTTTAAATTTAATATAATATTAACTCTTTTAAAGATAAGTAGTGACACAACTTAATAACTATTGAATTGAATTGTACGTGGATAAGTAAATTGATATTAACTCTTATTATTATATTATAATTAGCTTTAATTTTAATATTATATTTAATATTTTTAGTTAAAAATACAAATTTTAAATCACACATTTATATAAAATTACACACGTGGCGTACATAATTTATAGAACTTCACGTAAACATAAAGTATATATCATTCTTGTATCGTACATTTTGATTAAACTTATGAGTTTGAATTGATAAGGTTGTATATATTTGATTATTTTAATTGTTCTTTTGTAGTATGGTTGAAGGAACACTATTATTTGCACCATCATATCATATAATGTAATATTTTTTTTTGAAGGTGTTTTAATTCATCTTCCTAAGCCCAAAGGATATATTATTGACATCGTCAATGTACTTAGGATTGGTTAGTGATGGATGAGGGTCAATGAGTATAATAAATGGTTTAGAGGATATGAATTTCATCAATAGCGATTTTATATTGATTATATTTCATATTTTATGAGTTTCTTTTGCATCCAGATATTGTAAAATCAAGCTAGCTCTTTCTTGACATTTGTTGATGTTAACATATAGATCAACAATAATTTGTATTACAGAGAAAACAATCCAAGTGTCTACAAAGAAAAAAAAATTATGTACTGATGTGTCAATCCACACTCTTTGACGCTCGAATTAGTAATAACGAGTTTGTGAGTAACTTGACAGTGAAAATAGTAGAGGATTTTGGACATACATTTGACCAATGGCTTTTGGAGTTTATTTAGGATATAGTAATGTGTAATTTGATGTTTAGGCTCAATAACTTTCCACCTTTAATTTTTTGAACCACTGAGTTAATAGTCTTACTAGGTGGACACACTACCGCCACTTGAAGATGTAGCCAGATGCTTAAGGATGTACGTTTGGCCCAGTGAGTCAGGAAGTTAGGAGTTGGAAAGTAAGGATTTGTGAACTTGTTTGGCCCAAGGAGTTGTGGATTCTCATCACTAAAAAAAATACAAATTTCATATATTATCAACTTCTCACACCGTGGGTCCCAAAAGTCACAACTTCATACTTAATGCATCATCTACTTTGAGCTCAAATAACTTCTTACTCCTCACTATTCAACTCCTCACCCCAAACACCCCCTTAGTGCATCACCCACTCAATCACTCTAAAGTCTTCAATGGATCTTTCATGGGTACTACTAAGCTCCCCCATGAGTCATTTGAGCCTCCGCTAGGCTCCATCATGGGTCCTCTAAGCTATCACCTCGCTTCCTCAAGAATCCTCTGTATGCTACTACTAGGCTATCCTAAAGGTCATTTGAGCTCATTGTAGGCTCTCTTATAGGTCTTCTAAGCTCACTCTAAGCCACATCGTGGGTCATTTGAGCTCGTTCTAGAAACTTCCAAGCTCCCCTAGACTAACTCATTAGTTCTCTTAGTCCACTTTGTTCATAGTTAGGTCTCCTACCTCTCCAGACTATCGATCTCATCTGATCTTGATAAATCTACTTGTAGCAAGATTATTTGAGGTATGTGCAAGTTGATCCAAACATGCATTTATAAATATTAAAAAACAAAACGACATCAGCAATGTACATAAACAATTAAAAATGTTGTAGCATCCCCAATCACCAATCATTAACGTGTCATCAACATGAATTGTTTAAGGAGTTACCAATTAATTAATGGACTTCAATCAACTCATTAAAATAACCCACTTGAAAGTTGAAATAATTAGATAATTAGTGGCCAACCTTTGTTCGTGGCTGTAATTAATAAAGTGAATCCAAATTATATAAAGTTCACTCCCAAAAGTATGTATTAATATAATTATTGCCCAAGGGTAATTCCGACATACTACACCAAAAAATAAAAATAAAAATAAAAATAAAAGCTATTCCACATTTAATTTTTTGATTAAACACTTCCAATATAATTAATAAATTTTGCTTACTTTATTTAGCCCTTAAGTATTCATTTATTAATTCATATCTACTTAATTTATTGATTAAACACCTCCATTAATAATATTTTATCAAATAAAAACAAAAACATATTGAAGAGTACAAAGAGATTTTTTTTTCTTTATTATTTATTAATTAAAAAAATATATAGTCAAGGTTTTAATTAAAAAACAATATTTTATTTATATCTTGATATTATTCTCAACCACAAAGTATCTTTTGACAAATCGTAAAATATTTGATGAAAAAAGATTTCATAGTTTATGGTACGACATTTTTAACGTTTAAAAAGAATTAACTAAAATAATGTAACATTATTTAATAAATAAAACATTTTTTTATTTAGTCCATAGTTTTTAATATCCAACATATTTCTTCGCAATTTTTTTACAATATATCGTGTTGTTTTATAAATGAATTAATTACAATTGTTGAAATATTGAATGAGGATAAATACATAGTATCATTATTATAAAAAAAAAAATGTCAAGATTAAATAATTGATGATAAAAAAAAGGGGGGGAAATGGTGCTATTAATCACAATGAATTATAGAATTAGAAAAAAGTTTAAAAAAAGGCAATAAATTATGGTTTGAAAAACAAGTGAGAAGTGTGTGGTTTCATTTTAGGATTCCAATTAGGAAGCATGTGGTGGATATTTTATTTTATTTTATTTAAAACAGAAGAGGATAATTGGTGGACAGTGGACACGTCACTAAATCATTTGCAAAAAAACAAAATGTGGTTGGAATTTTTATTTTTATATTTTCTTAAAAAAAGATGAATAATGATTGGGGATAATACCATTCTCTCTAAGCAATATTAATTTATTAATAAATAAATAAAGGATATTTCAAAGAAAAATAGGGTTCTAGAGTTCTTTATTTATTTATTTATTTATTTATTTATTTATTTCTCTTGCAATATATATCTTCTTGTACTTTTCCTTTTTTGGTTATTGTAGTGCTCAACAAATAGATTTGGATTGTCCAAAAATCACTTATGTCAAATCTGAAACAAATTTTCATAGTATCTTAAACTTTTAATAATATCCTTACAGTTAGTTTTAGAGAGTAATCGTTAAAGTTTTATTTTAAAAATGCTCCGAACTATTGAAATTGTTTCATAAATACTCTTAAACTTAAAAAAAGTTTTAAAATATTTTCACTATCTTAATTTTACACCAGCTTTCTCCTCAAACAAAAAAAAAAAACCAAAATTTTAAGCTAAAATATAAAATTCCACAAAATCTCACAAAATTCTAAAATAAAAATTTATCTCTAAAACATACTAAAACAATAACTGGTCAAATAAAAATTGTATTTTGACTATTATCATACATTAAACTTTTGAAAATATAATTAAACTTTCAAAAGTTTCAAAAATACTTTTAAATTTTTTAAAAAAACGTTTAAAAAATAATACCCTTTGTTGTTATATAACAATATGATGGGAGTTGTGAGTGTACTGGGTGTTGCTCGACTATTCTGTATTCATTGTGCTAGTGTAGCAACTACCTTATTTAGGATGTGGATGGTGCAAATAGGTTTCATGCTTTTAACCCAACTTAAGCTTAAGAAACTTAACCAATGGTCACTGCTAACCTCGCTTTTGGTCACAAATCTTTGGGGTTGCATTTTTCGATAAACAATAGTTACAAATTACTGGTTTTGTGGATGACTGCTCTTGATTTCGTTTTTCAACAAATCCGTGCAGCGTAAGATTATGAATTTGAGACTTTCTATTCCAAAAATATTCTCTTAAACAAAGGTATTTGTGCTAGGACGAAGGCTCAAGATCAGCCTGATGAAAACCTTATATTCCTCCCCAATAGGTTCTTCTCTATTTTTCTTTTTCTAAAAAAATAATTTATTTTGCAATTTTGTGAGATTTTGTGAAATTTTATGTTTTAACTTAAAATTTTGGTTTTTATTTCGAGTGCTGAGAAATTTGGTATAAAAATTGAATTAATGAGATCATTTTTAATTTTTTTAAGTTTAGGGATATTTATGAAACTTTTCAATAATTTATAAGTATTTTTTATACAAAATTTTAACGATTTCCATCCAAAACTGACGGCAAATGTATTTTTCAACCATTTTTGAAGTTTAAGAGCATTATTGAAATTTTTGAAAGTTTTTAGGGGCACTTTGTCACAAACTATAAACTTCATGGCCATTTTTATAATTTAGCCTATAGTGTATATATAATATGAAAAAATATCATTTTATACTGTGAATTATTGGGGTTGGGGTTGTATCAATTCAGACTATGAATTTATAATTATATCAATTTAAATCCTAGACTTTAGGAGTTATATCAATTTAAACTCTGAATGTATATGATTGTATCAATTTAAACCCTCTATTATGGATACTTTTATGAAAGTTTTAAATTTAAATTGATACAAGTATTAGGATTTAAATTGATACAACCTTAAAGTTCAAAGTTTAAATTGATACAATTATTAGTGCATGATCTAAATTGATGCAACTCCATAGTTTGGAGTATAAATTGATATTTGTCCTATATTTTAAAATTACACATCAATTCATAAATTCAAAGCGTAGAAAAAAAATGTAGTAAATTAAATAAAATTGACCTTGTATGTATATAATTTTGGAATATAATCATTTCTTATCCTTATGTTCATCAATAAATTTTTATCTATAAAGTTGTAGACGTTTAATAACTCGACTTCATAGCTTTTCAAAATAAATAAAAAGGTGATACTAAACAAAGTTACGACGAGTATTATGTTTAACATACTTATTTTCAAAAGTACTTTAACAATATGTCTAATAAAAAACAAGAAAAATATCTCAAAAGACAAAAAAATTTAAGATACTTACAAATAAAATAAAATATCACAATTCATCTATGATAGATCACGATAGACTACTGTCTGTATCTGTTTGATAGATACAAATAGTAGTCTTTCTTAGTCTATCACGATTAATCGTAGATGGAATGCGATATTTTACTATATTTTATAATATTTTAAAATTCAATAATCATTGTTCTCTTTGCTTCTTAAAAAATTACGAGAAGAGGAAGTATTTTTCATCACATCACAATTTTTTTTCCTTCTTTCAAAATCGACGAGCAATGTCTACGAACAATATCATATTTTTTTAATTATAAAACAAAAATAACAAACATGTTTTACAAATATGATAGAAAATAGGAATAAATGAAGAAACTCTCAAATAATTATGTCGTTCCCTTTATTCTTTCAACACTTTTTTCCTTCTTTTTTCTTTTTTTATTTTAATTATTTTACAAAGAACTATGCATTGAGGTTATTGCATCACAATTGATTCTAAAAGCTTTGCATATCTACCTTTTCCATTAAGCCTTTATTTTTATTCCTCTGAAAAAAAAAAAACTTTTTTTTTCTTTTTTCCTTTTTTTTTTTTTTTTTTTTGTCTCTCAATTGTCAATCTTCTCTAAGGTTTATATTGTCATAAAAGAATCCTAAAAGTATACTTTGTTTATTTTTATTAGGTTATAATAAACAATAACATTAGGTCTCGGGCTTCATTTATAATACATATACATATATAATCATTTATTCTTAAACATAGTGAATAAACGTATATGTGTTCTTAAATTTACATCCAAATACAAATTTGAAATTTGAGAAGTTTAAATTAAACAAACATGTTTTTCAAATATGATAGAGAATAGGAATAACATTTTTGTGTTTTTTGTTTTTCCTCTAGTTTTTTAAACAACTTTTCATATCACAAACCAAACGGATAAAAGAGCGGTAAAAGAATTCAATCAAACTTATATATCTTATGATTTGTAGGCGAGATTCATTATGGAACTAAAATTTGTGTGAATTATACCATTTTTATAAACCCATCCATTTTAATTTCGATTGCTTTTGACATAGAAAAATAGAAATGTTTCATTTGTTTAAATATTGTGAAGTCCATTTCAATTTTTTTTTTTTTTTTTTTATAAAAAAGAAGAAGATGATGGCTTCATGAATGGAAATTTAGGTCCCAATCCCCATGCACTCTATATTTATTATTATTATTATTATAATAATAATAAAAAAGAACGAGAAAAAGACAGATGATAAGTTGATTAATATAAAAATGGTATTGAAATAAAATATAAAGAGTTAATGATAAGTGAAAATGAGGAATTACTTTCCATTGTTTTTGTTTGTTTGTTTAAACTTTTTAACTAATGCTCTAATGATTATTGTTTTTAATTTTTAAATTTATAAGTTTGGTCACTTTTCATTATTTGAAGGTCTAATTTTTTACCACTAGTGTAAGTTAAAGGGTCTAATTTCAATATTCTTAGAAGTTAGAACACCCAATTTTTACCATTAAAAATTTGGGAGAGTAATTGCAACAATCACTCTCCATACTTTGAGGCGTGAATTTTGCAATTTACTTTTTTTCTTCTCTTCGACTAATAAAACAAAGATTTAGCTAAACAAGCTAAGGTTCATAGTAATTGAGATGCACCACTTTTGATCACCCAACCTCATAACAAAAGAAAAGAAAAGTTTAGAAATTATGGCAGGAGACATATCTTCAGAATCAGAAAATCAGAAGACTAATATCCAAGTACAATTTGAAGGGAAAAAAAGGTACAACTTGAAGATGCCCCCTCACATTTCCAAATTCCAATTAGTTAAAAAGTGCTAAAGTCCAACAAAATTATTCACAACTTTAAATCAGTCGTCCATTGACCCGGTTGTCATACATGAATGAATAGTTAAGCAGCTGTTTTTTGTGAATAACACATCAAATACCCAAAAATAATAATAATAATAAATAAAAGAGGAGAAGAAACTTTATGAAAGTTCTGCCAAACAAGACATACATAGTAATATCATATGCAATATATCTTTGAGTGCTAATAATTCAAGAAAGCAAGATTGCTATAAAGTGAGGATTAAAAGAGAAAGTAATGAAAATAAGTTGCCATTAACTTGCTAATCCCAAGTGATAAAGGAATCTAATATAAATTATTGGACAAACTTTGATTGAGTAAAACAAGAAGTAACAACTCCAAAAGCAAGAGACCCCATTTATATAAAGTTTTTGACACAAAGTTTGGCTATCCTTTTCTTAAAAGGAAGAGAGAGAGAGAGAGAGAGAGAGAGAAAAGAATTGAAGTTTGTTTTCTGTAGAGATCAAAGAAATGAAATGAAATGAAACCTTGTCATTCCAAAATACACAGAAAAGAAGATAAAAACGCCTTTGTTTTGGCAGCAAGTGTTTTTCATGGATTGATTGATAGTAAAGCTAGTGAGAGATGCAATAAAGGACGAAAACAAGCACCCTAAAAAGCTTGAGTGGCAAGGCAAATCTTGAATGTGATTTCAAAAACAGTACACAAATTCCTTTGTCATGGGGAGATGGAGAATCAAGCAATGGTAAAGAACAAACAGAATCTAACAGTAAAATTTGAAGATTAGTAAAACCAATCACGCCAGCGACAGGGGAAGTCGGGAAAAGGAAATTAGTCTTCATGAAAAGAACTATTAGTTACTATCATTTTTATTTTTTTTTAACTTTAAAGAGATGACAGAACTTAGAAGGTCAAATCAAATAGCTAAAGCATTTTCTTGTTTGAGTTGTCACAATATCAAGAAGAGATCAATTATAAGTTTACAACAAAAATGAAAAGAGAGGTTTTTGCAATGAACCCAAGAGAGGTTGAGTAAGCTTACGAGTTTGGAACTCTGGTAATCATGTGGAGATAAGAAACCTACAAAACTTTCAAATGAGTGTTGTGTTTGCTCAAGTTTGCAACTTTTGACCAGGTCAAAATCTCTGCTTTTCTGCACTTTTCCCCCTCCCTGACCTCCACCCTTTTTTGCAAACCCTTTCTGAAGCATAAATGAAGGATTTGTCACTTTCAGGGAAAAAAATGAGAGAAAGAAAGTAATTAATTAATAAAAGAATGCAAGAGTGGGAATCGATGGCGTATTTGAACAGATTATGATAATGGTGGTCAATAATTTTATGCAAAGAGAAACATAGTCAAATATGTGTAGAAAGTGAAAACGACATTAATTTCTTTTGGTGAAGAAAAAGAAGCCACACGATACATCATTGGGTCCTTGTCTTTTATCTCAAGTTATGGAATAAAATATTTATAATTTGTTTTATTACAATACAGCTTGTGGAGATGAGAATTTTAATTATACAACAAGAATGCTTGCCTCCTACTGTAGGGCAGCTGCCAGTTTCTTCTGAACAAACTCCACTCCCAGACGAGGAGATAGCCGAGGAAGCACTTCCTGCCATAAGTGTTCATTTTTTAAATTAGTGAGGTAAAATCGATGTGAATATTCAAAAGAACATGTTCTAAAGTGTATAAAGTTTCTATGTGAACTTCAGAGTCGCGAATAATTTAATTGCACATGAAAAAGGGAAGCAATGTGTCTAGCATTACTAAAAAATATTCAGCCAAGCAAAAGCACCCAAACGAGGGGGAAAAAAGATGAAAGGACAGAAATCTCTAGAGTCTAAGAAGATTTTTTGAACACAAATATTACATCAATTTGGCTCGTTCGACACGTGGCACTGGTGTTAAAGAGAATTCCATCAATTAAAGCAAGATTCCTTCGATGAAAATTGGGTCAAAAGATGAACAATAATACAGAAAGGGAATCTAAATCCATCAGTGAGCAATGAGTCAGGATCAGTAAGTATTTGTCTGTGATTGCTTTTGAGTTTCAAGGTGTATGTTAGTAGTTCATGACATCACGAAACAGTACATAACATAAGGAAATCTCCCGGGACCAAAATTTGTGAACAGTTCACAAAAATAACAGTGCCTAGATTAATAAGCTAACTTGTCGTCTGTGTAACTAAGTATTATCTGAAAAGGACTACTCGAGATAGATGTATAAGGCAAAAAAAAAAAAAGCAACAGATATTGTTAAAACTCTACATGCCTCTGGATATCTCCAATGTCAAGTAACCCAAATAGAATAACAGAGAATATTAGTACCTAACAAAATGATATATGTCTTTTCTACATATAAAAAATAAACATCTGTTTGTCATGATCTTTGAGGAGGACAATACAGGCCAAATTTCTATCCTTGAGTTTCACTGAATACTAAAACCAGTCTATAATACAACATTCTGGATATGATTTTGAAATGGTTAAAATCAGTTTTTTCATTTTCAAAATCACTCCTAAACATCCTTTTAGACATTCAAAATCAAACTCGACAATGAAAAATTATATCAAAAAGTATAAAATAAAATGTAAGATTAATTGAGTGATTATAGGCATGTTTCGAAGTGATTTCCAACATGACAAAAGTGGTTTTTCCCAAAATCACTAAAAAACATGCACTTAAAGTTGTACAGTACAATTGATACACTAGACCTAGATTTCTCACCCTGCATATCTCTTACAAGATACTAGAAATGCATTAATACATGAAATGTGACTGCTTTAGTAAATTACAGAAAAAAAAAAAAAACAGACGTAAATCTGCTGCTATCCCACGTGGGATATTAGCAAGTACAAGAATTCTTACTTTTGAGGGTTAGAGGTCAAACATCAAAGGAATGTTAATCTTGAATGCTTTCATCTAAAAGAGAACCTTTTGCAGATAAGAACGTGTGAAGCTAATCACATGATTACTTTAAGTACATGGGTTATCATAAATCTTAAAATATTACAGGCCATATAACAACAATAAAATAGAGACAATTTATGGCAAATAATTCAGGAACTCCAAGAAAAGACAATATATCCACAGAATAATTTTCATGTTGAAAACGTTCATAAAGTTTGGAATGACGTTAAGATGGAGAAAGAAAATTAAACAAACACAAACTCAAATTGTACAAGGCAAGGCATCATATAAAGAGAATCCAAAAGTAGGCAGAAAACGACAAAGACATCGGACCTAAGTAACAGAAGCACGGCATAAAAAATATCCACGGACACATAAAACGTAAAAGAAAAACTGAACAAAGATACGATGTCTTATAATAAACATATCCCACAGGAACTTGCAGCTTTCCTTTCCCGCTTAAAAGGAAAAGGAAAGATATGAACATGGTAAAGTAAGTGACATATTCAGCATACAATTTGGAGAAGGAAGAACAAGGTTATAAATGTACCAATAATTCCATATCCCCACAAAGCATGCTACCTCATTAGGAAAGATGCCCAATTGGAAATAAGTACTCTGATATTTCCCACTTTTAGTAAATCTATTGGCCATATTACTACACATGGGGTGGAGACTTGAACCTATAAATTCTTCAAGGAAGTAGAGATTTGAGATTTCTTAACAGTTGAGCTATCTTTATGATGACATAGCGTAAATGGACTGGTCATATACTTTAAAAAAATGCAGAGTTATGTCATATTCTTTCCATATATTTTTGTGATTATATCCCTTTCCTTAGATTCTTCCCAATTGAGATACATATTTGTAAGTTGGCTTATAAGATCTCTCGTCTCCTTTCGTAGCTGATTTTTGTGATTATAGCCCTTTCATCTAAATCTGGCCAATCAAAAGGCAACCCTCTAAGTAACACCTATTTGGCAACAATTACCACCCAGCCAAACTAGAAAAGAGTTGTGTGAGAATAATTAAACACGAGTAAGGCACCTCCTCAGAAGGAAACTCCCAGAGCCCAGAGAGGAGGGTTTGAAAGTTTTGGCATCGCAGCAAAAACCAGAAAGGAATAGTTCGACATTTTGAGTTGATTATCTTTGCTTTGTTTTCCTTTCAGTTGCCACTTAGGTGCAAACTCAATCTCGTCCACAGACCTCCATTGGTTAGGGGTGATTAAGAGCAAGTTATATTCACTACTTAGAACTTTCCAAATGGTACCTTGCTGGACTAACAGAGTGATGAAACTAATATGAGAATATTTAGAATGTATGGAGCTCTAAGTTACTTGCATTTTCATATACATTGCTTTTTTCTTCACCATATGACCACCTTGTTTGTGATTTTGTTTTTGACAGTTCACAGTAAAACCCTTCCAATAGCTTGTTTCATATTTTCATCTCTAAGAAAGAAATTTCACAAACAATTTGACTCATACTAAGAGTTCCAGGAAGGTATATAGTTCTAGCGAACTTAGTTTACAGAAAATTTAAGCACAGGAAATGGAAATAGAAGTAGCAATGTGCAACTTGATCGTATGAGAGGCTTCTCTGTCAGGACCTATCTTTTCCACATAGAAGTTTCAATTGGAGTGGGCCTCTGCATGTTTAACAACAGATAGTATTAATGTTATCAACCCAATTCTTTAGTTTAAGACGTCAGGAAATTCAGAAAATTTACAAGATTTACATATAAGTGCAAATTTTTTTAGTTCAAATGTTATCATCCTTTCAACGAGCCATCATTGGTAAATCCCTTTTGATTCACTGGTGTTCAAGTCATGTTTATCAGTAATGTTATTGTGGATAGACCCAAATGAGCTTTCATGAAAGCCATTCACCAAAAGACTTCTTCTGTCGCATATCATATTGAATCGTTAGGTTTCTCTAATAAAACGGGCAACAATATTAAGATTTAAACACTTTTTGGTCCCATACTGATTCCTACAATGCAGCATAAACAACTGCCAACCCCGACTGTCTCAGTTTCAACACCAAAGAGACATATTTTTATTAGGAAATCTTTAATGTAGGGGTCAGGATACATTGCATGCCAAATCTTCATTAAAGACATACTGGTTTAGTGATGCTATATTGCAGTGTTTTTCTTTTCTTTTTTAGTTATAATTTTTTTTATCTTTGTACACTTAAATGACTTTCGGCACTCTACAACTGACTTAATTTCCACATTATACCGGCTAGACGGAATAGGAAGAGACAGACCTAAGAAACAAAATACTTAAAACAGTTGGTAAACAAAATTATAAAAACGGGACGAGAAATACTTGAATCAAGCCAATAGAAAACAATTACCAGTATGTTGATAAAAACCTTATTGGATTAATCACAGACCCAGCTGGATTTATAATAAATTTAATGAGAACAGAAGATGAGGTGACCAACTCATTGGAACCTCAAACTCGAATGTTACAAGCAAGAACAAGAGATTACTGACATAGTACCACAGAAGTTTGGAAAATAGAAATTCAGTACAACTCAAGCCAAGGATTTCAAAACAAGCAATGCACAAGAAATTGATCATTTTATAAATCCATAAGCACAATTCTAGACAAGAAGCGCAAAGAAGAGCTCCGCAAATCTGAAATAGACACACTCCCTTTCCGAATAAGCTATAACCGCCAAAAATAAAATATTGGGTCGTGCTAATCAGAATTCACAAGAATGAATGAATAGAACCAACCTCCGAGCCATCAGACCGCACTTTCGCAAGCACAGGAATCTCATACTGGTAAGCTCTCTCCCATTCAGGGTTAGTAGTGATATCCCTCACCTACTTGAAACAAAACAGAACAAATCAAATTGAAGAGCTTACAATATAAAAAAGAATTAGAAATAGAAATGAGAAGGGAGTGAAATGTGTACCTGTAAATGGACGTCGTGAAGAGAATCGGGGCCGGAGAGGAGAAAGGCGGCGTGTAGTTTCTCTTTGAGGCCATCGCACAAACAGCACCCGGGTTTAGAGTAGAGAATGAGTTTGCGAGAGGGAAGAGATGAGGAAAATGAAGCCGAGGGAGTCAGAATCCGGCGAGAAGTTTGAGTTTTTAGGAGTAGTGAAGAAGAAGGTCGCCCTATTTTCGCAGCAGTTGTAGATATCATTCTTTCTTGGAATTTTGGAATTTGGTTCTTGCGACTGGAAATTCCCCACCTGCTCACATAAAACAAATCAATAAATCAAATTAAATTTTGTTGTAAATATGAGACCAATATAAAAAATATATATATACAAATATTAAAATAAACATAATATAATAAATAAAATAATTAAAGAAATAAGAAATAAAAAAATTTGAAAATTTCATGAAATTAAGAAAAATCTCCAATATATTTCATTTTCTCCAAGGAAATTTCATCAATATGTGTCTTAAAAAACTCATCAAATGCTATTATTTATAGGCAATTTGACAAGCATGGGATCGATATCTTCAAAATACATGACAGTGTAGTTAGAATGTGGAAGGAGTGAAACATTACAATTAACACTAAGCATAAGCATCTATTTAAAAATATTTATAATATTTCCCCTTAGATGTCCATTACGTACATGAAATATGTCTCGTTAAAACATTACTAGGAAAAAACCCAATAAAAAAATCATAGTGAATGAAAAAAAAAATACATATTTCATATAATTTATACACTTACAAAAATACAATTTACACTCCCTCATGAAAACATTACATGAGATCTCTAAGTCGCCGCATGTCAATGTTGTGCACCAATTTTTCAAAGGTTTGTACGTAATGATTTTGTAAAAACTATGTCAGGTTATCCTTCAAACAATTTTATTGTATTGTGATGTCACCATTTTCTTCAAGCTCGTGACTATAAAAAAGCTTTGGTGAAATGTGTTTTGTTATATCTACTTTAATATAAACTCTTTTGATTTGAGTTATACATGTCATGTTGTTTTCGTATAGTATCGTTGGAAGATTGTTACCAGAAAACAAGCCACATGTTCCACGAATGTGCTGAGTCATTGATCTTAACCATACACATTCACGACTTGCCTCGTGCATTGCAAGAATTTTAGCATGATTTGAAGAAGTGGTTGTTATGGTCTGTTTTATTGATCAATGTGATATAACAATTCCTCCACATGTGAATAGATAATTTGTTTGAGATATAGTTTTGTGTGGATATGATAAATATCTAGAATCTGCAAAACCAATTAATCAAACTTTAATTTATTAGAATAAAACAAACTCATATCAATTGTTCATAGGAGATAACTGAGTATATGCTTAATTCCATTTCAATGTCTTTTTGTTGGATAAGAATTGTATCTAGCTAATAATTTTAGTGAGAATGCAGTATCTAGTATTGAATTATTAGCAAGATACATAAGGCACAAATTGCACTAAGATATGATACTTTTGGATCAAGAAGTTCTTCATCATCATCTTGAGATCAAAATATATCTTTCTTCACATGCAGCGAACGAACTTGAATTGGAATGTTCAATAGATGTGCTTTGTCCATATAAAATCTTTTTTTAAAAAAATTGTACAAGTTGACTGGTGAACAAATATCTCATCTACTAAATGCTCAATTTGCAAGCTAGGCAAAATTTTGTTTTTCTAAAATCTTTCATCTCGAATTTTTTCTTAAGATATTCCATTGCGTTTGAAAGTTCTTTAAGAATTCCAATTATATTTAAATTATCAACATATACAGTTTGACTGTGATTTCTTTATAAAAATATATGAACATATTGGATTGTTTCGATATTATTCTTTCAACAAATATCCACTAAGGCGATTATACCACATTCATCCTTATTGTTTCAGTCCATATAATGATCTTTGTGACTTTATTGAATATAGTTATTGAGAACTTGATTTATATGTTTCAGGTATCTTAAATCTTTTTGGTTCTTTCATATAAATATCATTATTAAGATATCTATATAAATATGATGTGACCACATCATAATATGCATTTTCAGATTTTCATACACAATCAGACCAATTAAAAATCTTAAGTGATTGCATCCACCACCGGAGAATATGTCTCCTCATAATCAATACTAGGTATTTGTGAAAAACTCTGTACAACTAGTCTTGCTTTATATCTTGTGACCTCATTATTTTCATTTTATTTTCTCACAAATACCATTTATATCCCAAAAACTTGATATTTAGAAAGTGAATTTAATTATGTCTCAATTGCTTCCACAAAGACCATTTTTTTTATGTCGACATTCTTCAACAGATTTTGGTTCAAGATCCTCATTTTCAAATCTAATATCAAGAGTAATATTATATGCAAACATGTTGTCAACAACTACATTAGTTTTGTTCCATATTTTTTTTTTTGTCATGATATAGTTTATCGAAATCTCATTATTATCTTTAGTTATTTTATCTTATTCGATATTCTTGCCAGAAGTCAAATTTTAGTTTTCTTCTGAAATATTCATATCATTAATCGAGTTACTGACTCCCTTTCTTTTTTTAAAAAAATTATCTTTGGAACATACTGGTCCACCACGCTTTAGGCGTGTTCCAGATTCATTAATGATAGCTTGTCGTGTTGGGATATCAATTTTTTATAGGACATTTGCAGTTTCTATATGTGATTTAGTTACTTTCTTTGCATCTACAAACACATCTTGTAACTGATTTGCTACATCTCACAAATGAATTATTTTTTAAACTTCAAGTTCACCATTGCTCTGTACGAAAATATAAATGAGACAATAACGATACATTCCATGTAACTTCTTTTTCAACTTTTCAATTCCTCCCTCTAACGTTGGAAAATTTGTCTCATTAAAATGACAATCAGGAAATCGTGTAGTAAATACATCACCCATTAGGGATTAAAGATATTTAATAATTGATGGAGAATCAAATCCAACATATATTCCTAGCCTCCTTTGAGGACACATCTTAGTACGTCGTAGTGGAGCAATTGGAACATATACTGCATATCAAAAAATTCTCAGATGAGAAATATTTGGATTTTGGTCATATGCTAATTGTAACGATGAGTACTTGTGATAAATTACTGGTCTAATACGCACAAGTCACGCAACATGCAAAATAGCAAGTTCCCATACAGTTGTAGGAACCTTAGCTTTCACAAGCAATGGTCTAGCAATTAGTTGCAAACATTTTATAAATGATTCTGCTAAACCATTTTGTGTAGATGTCCAACACTTATCTCAATTGACATACAACAATTATCAAAAGCCTAGGATGTAATTCACCAGCATTATCAAGTCAAATGTTCTTAATCTTGCAAATACAAAATTTCGACGTAGTAATAAGCACATGTGTGACCATTTTCTGGATGCGTCTATTAATACCATGAAATACTTAAATGATCCACGTGGTGAGCTAATAGGTCCACATATATCACCATGATTTCATTCTAAAAATTTGGGTAATTTAATTTTCACTTTAGTTGTTGGTGGTTTAATTATTAATTTGTCTTGAAAGCAAGTATCACATGATAATTCATTAGATTGAATAATCTTTTGGCTCTTCAATGGATGTCCATGTAAATTTTCAATAATTATTCCCATCATTATAGACCCTGGATGACCAATCGATTATGCCAAATTGTAATATGTATAGAATCATGAACTTCAGGTTCATTGTAGCATATGTTTTAATTACTCGCATGTGAGTATAATATAATCTAGAAGATAAGACAAACAACTTTCTGATATACGTTTCTCATTTGAGACAATATATATAATATAAAGATATTTATCTCATTATTCTATCAGACTGAATATGATAATCATTGCAACATATATCTTTAAAACTTAGTAGATTTCTCTTTGATTGACTAAATAACAATGCATTATGAATTGTAAATTTTGTTCTTCTAGGCAAAATAATATTTGCTTTTTCAAATCATTTAATTGGGTTTTCAGAACCTGATATTGTATTGACTTTTGCTTACAGCATTGTCATTTTGAAAAAATATTTTTTTTACTTGTCAGTATTATTGTGTGCGTAGTTGCAGTGTCTGCCAGACATGTATCTTCATTGCTTGTTTTTTAGTTATTCAGCATAAGAAAACTATCAGTGTTTCTTCGTTAAACAAAATAATTACAATGAGAGAAACAAAACTCATAATATATATATATATATATATATATATACATTCCTTTATTTATTTAAAGGAGAGATTAAAACATTAATTATTATATAAATCCATAAATAAAACATTTGATATTTTATCAAGTATGCCAATTTTCTCTTCAAGAGATTCAAAACTCTACCGCATCCAAAATTTTCATATTGGATGAGTCAAATATATTATTAATCTTATATGCAAAATTTGCTTCCACATCTTTCTCTTTTTTTTTTTCTTTTTGTGAAGCTTTTTTTTTTATGATCATCATTTCACGTGGTTCTTTTGAAATTTGAATGATGATAACAATCAACCACGAAAAATAATTACTTATTCTTTACTGTGGTCACAACCTCGATTACAATTGTCAAATTCACAACATTCACTTCAGAAAATGGGATTGTTTCAGTTGGTCAATATTCATAATTTTCATCCACCATTATTAAATTTGTCAAATTCACAACATTCACTTCATGAACCATGATTTTTCAATCTATAACTTGTTATTTCATTAATTCACAAGAAGACATCAGATAAATGCATAATATTTTCAAAATATATTTGTCTATATTGCTATTGCAGGAGCATATCCGAAATAGAAAAATTTTTCTCTAACATATTAATTTAAAATTTTGGAGCCTCGATTGCATTAATTTATAACGAGCTTTAGAAAGAATAATTGCTTTTCGATGATCATATTTCTAATGAAATCTCGGTGTATTTAAGCATTAAGCATTCATAATACATAATTATTACTATCAGTATCAAGTACTAGAAATTGTAACGTTATAACATTTTTCAAGGTAACATTATTGCAAAATATTGTAATTATATTAGAAATTTAATATATATCAAACATGCAAAATAATCTTTATTAATTATAATGAGTAGGAGAAAACGACATACCTTTAATACCTACCTTTAGCGGAAAAAATGATAGAGACTCGTGTTGATAACGTGTTGTACAAATGAGGCACAAAGAAAATACGAATATCAATAAAATATAATTATTAAAATAAATATAATATAATATATAAATAAACAAAACAATTAAGAAAATAAAGAAATTGAAAAATTTATGAAACCCTAAACCCTAAACCCTCAATCCTCCATATTTTCCACTTTCTTCGAGATGTATGATAATTTCACCAATATGTGTGTGTCTAACAAAATCCACCAAATCCCACTATTTATAGGCAATTTGGCAAGCATGAAGTGAATTACATGGCCACTAAGGATTGATATGTTTAAGACACATGACAATGTAGTTGAAATGGAGAGGACGTGACACATGGTAATGAACACTAAGCATAATATATATCCATTTAATAATATTTATAATAAATTTTAATTTTTAGACTATAATTGCTATTATTATGACAAAACTTGCTTAGTTAAACAAAATTATTTGTGTTGATATAATTGTTTAAATCAACTAAAAATGTAATTCATCGTTTTCTTTTCCTTCACAAAAAATTAGAGTGTAGTTTTTCTTTAGCAAATTGCAACAAAAACTTACATAATTATATAAATTGTTCTGGTTATTTAAGTTTGATATTTCAATTTTTATCATATGTGAGTCAAATTTTTATAATTACTGTAAGCTTGAGGATCCAATTTTAATACTTTTAGAAGTTTAAGGGTTCAATTGTAATTATTAAAAGTACGTGGGTGTAATTGCAACTATTACCATACTCTAGGTGTGATTTTTGCAATGTATCATTTTTTATGAAAAAAAACATTCCAGAAAATTACCGAGACAAAAATAGGTCCTCCATCTCAAAGTCCACAACGTTAGAAAGCGAGGAGGGAATATTGTCCACCAAGTACAAGAAAAATTGGAAGCTAAATAGTTTTCTTTACATTTCTTCTTTGGTAAAATAGACAATTTGGTAAAATACACGTAAACAACGCTTATGACATACATAAATAGTTTTCTTTACCTTTCTTCTTTGTGATCATAACATTATGTCGTTGATCAAGAAATTAAGTGAAGTTGTTTGAAAACAATACCAAGTAAATAAAATAAAATAGGAACAAAACCATCTTTTCATGTCACCTCACTTTCAAACTCAATTTGGCTCGTAAGATTGAAGAATCGTTTGTTCTGTTTGATGATTATTTTAATTTTTTATTTTTTGTTTCACTTTTTAGATATTTGTTTATTAAAAGCAAAATTCATATATGTTTGGTGATTAATTTTGTTTTCTGTTTTTTATAAACAAAATATATATTTTTAAAAAGTTTATTTTTTCATTTTCAAATTTCCTTCCTAATTTGTTACTAATACACTTGTTTTAAAAATTAATTTTCAAAAACAAAAAACATAATACAAATGAGTTAGCAAATAGATCCTTATAGATCAACACAAGTCATATTCGAATGTTTTGTCTTGGCTCAGTTAAAGTATACTCAACTTTTTAATTTTGACAATTTAATTAGTTTAAAGGAATGTGCACATTTATAATTTTGATAAAAAATAGCAAATATTATAACCCGTTCTCTAACATATATGTACATTTTTTAAATTATTTCTCTCGACTCTAACCTAAGTTCATTCCTATGTCCCTGTTTAATGTCGCACCTCACATGTATCATCCTTAATAATTAAAATTAGGGTTTGCGATTGTCTATTAGAATTTTTAAATTACACACTCAACTTGTTAGAAATACGATCAAAGTTCTGCATCAATTAGATAAGAGGATGAATAATATGATCATATATAAGTGAGTGAAGACAATTATATATATTGGGATGAAGGCTTTTGGGTGAAAGTGAAAACAAAGTTACGAGAGTTTATGACAAAATTTGACAATATCATACTATTATGGAGATAAAATAAGTAATGGTGTGATCCGGCGGATAATGATATTTGAAGGGAAGCCCGATGTTTCTTTGTTTGAAGGAATAATTGCTTGGACATTTTTTAGAGAATAAAGTTATATTGTTTTTCTTAGAATGAACAATGAGTAATTATGAAAGTGAATAAATAAGTACCCAACAAAATTGTTGGTTTGTACATACATTTTTTGTGTTTAATTTGAAAAGAGAAAGAAAATTTTAACTTTGTTGTACTATACAACCACACAAAATAACTTTTTAGAAAACTAGTTTGGAAAATAAGTTGTTTTCAAACAATCATTTTAAATCTAAATTTTAAGAAAGTTTTTATTTACTTATTTTTATATTTAAAAGTTCATTCTAAATTTTCATGGTTTATAAAAACAATCAAGATATTCTCATACTTCACTTCTATAGTCGTTGCTGGAAACCACCTCTAACGACTATCACCACTAGCTCTCACTAAACTTCAAGTGAGAACTAGAAGTTACTATCGTATTGTATTTAATAGTGTTACTTTTCACAGTATTTTGCATTACAAAACGTGAGATAAATCAATAGAGTTTACATTTCTCTTGAAAAAATGTGACATAACAAAATTATTATTATTTTTTTTTAAATCATTCTTATTCAAAACCATTTTGATAAAAATAGCTAAAAACAAATCTGAAAAATATTGCAAAAACCATTCGAACCAACAGTCAAATCAATACTCTTCAAATTGTTTTTAGAAATAGTTGCAAATATATCAATTAGATTCAAAATATTAGTATATATAACCACATCTATATTTTTTCTTTAAAAAAAAAAGAAAAGAAAATCAGTATCTATAAAAATATAATTTAAACTAATATCATGGATTTCCTATATTCCATAAATCTCTACGGTTCCATGTTATTAAAAAATTAAAAAATAAAATTTCTCAAATAAATAAACAAAGAAATAACATAAAAATCTGGGAGATCATAATATTACTTATTAAAAACTATAGATTTAATTAATACGGAGTTAAAGATACGGGCAAATCATGAGCGCGGGAACAAACCAAGTGATTCCCTCCAACTTTTGTTCCCTTTTCCCCTCCGGCCTTCTTGCTCTACTTCGGATCACGTTTCCGTTACCAACAATGCTTAACCTCACTCTCACAGATTCTTCAATTCTCTCAAAACCCTAGTTCCCAATTTTCACTCATCCTATCATTCACAATTTGGGGTAAATTCATGGATACTTCGTCTGTGCAATCGTTGAATGCGACGGTAGTTGGTGCCACTCAGACCGGGAAGCGGGAGCTCAGAAGTGTTGGCCGTAAACTGGTTCAGTCTACGCTGCTTCCTCACAAGCCTCAAGATCAGGAGGAGAATGGTGTCGATCGGGAGGAGGTCAACAATTGCGGTGAGGAGGAGGAATTATGCGGTAGTCAGGGCAAGAGGAAAAGGAAGTCCAAGGGGAAGAAGACGCCTCAATCGCGAAGCTCAAAGAAGGTGAATTGGATTTAATTAGATAAATTACTACTTTAATTTCACAATGCTTGTTGATAGGCCTGGGATTAGTTCAATTAGACTAAATTACTCCATGTTTGTGCTGGGAACTGGGATAATGTTGCAATTAGGGACTGGAATACGCCTTTTAATATCTTTTGTTTTCTGGGAAATTCAAATTGGAAAAGATATGCACCTCTTTATCAAACTATAATCATCTCTAAGATAAAATAATTATGTTTTACATTCAACAGGCGAAGGATAAGCGAGCAGTAAACTTGACGCCAAAGAAAAATTTGAATTTTGAAGAGACATCTCCAACAATTCCCGACTTGCGTTTGGAGGCCAAAATGACTAGAGAGGTCAGTTCCATAGTGTGTTGTTGCCCTCTCACAATTTGTAGTCCCGCCTGTCAACTGTGAACTTGTGTTCGAATAGATGCTACTTTGTGTTCTCACGACGTGTTACTCCTAGAGATCAGTTTATATCTCAGTTTTCGAATGTCCACCCCTAAATTAGGCGTTGTTCTATGGAACGATTATTGCTTATTTATTTGTTTAATGTCGTGATATTGAATAATTAAATCTCCATCCCTAAAACTGTTATTCGTATCATCAGGAAAATTCGCGGATGTTTGCTGGAAGGCAAATACATCCCTTCTTTTCATCCCTGAAAGCAGGGAAGAAAAGTCAAGAGGCAACTCAATCGGCAGAGACAGGGTACACTGTTGAGAAAAAGGAAAGTGGAACTGATTGTAATCCAATCCACGTCTTTGAAGAAACTGGGGTATGGTTTTTCTTGTCATAACTTTGTCAAGCTGCAAAAAATATGAAATGCTGCCACAGACAGTTTGTGAAGTTTTGTGCATGCAAATTATTATCCAAATATGTTTGTGTGATAGTACTATCTAATAATTCATATTTAACACTTTGGTAGCCCACTGCTCTTGCTAAGCACTCTCCTCAAAATGTTGAAGGGTAGATCTTTTATTTTTCCTCCAGGGTGATAATATTGATAATAACATGCAGGCTGATGAACCATCTCTAGACTGGAAAAACTGGACATTCACTGACAGAAATATTACACATAATGGTTATACATTACAAAAAGCTTGTTCATCGGTATTTGAAAGCTCAATAAAGTCTTTAAGTTTAGACGACCTTCCCATTGTGTTGCCACCCTCTGATTCTGCTCATGGTGCAAATGAGGAGCCCATTGATCATAATTCCATCAAGCAAGATTGCATTAAAGAGTTCACGTCAACTGTGTACAGTGTGGATGCTGACAAGGAAACAATGTTCCATCACCTCCTAAGTAGTGCAAAAATGGTATATTTCATCCTGCATTCAAGTGTTGCCTTTCTTTTTTCTCTCTACCAGTGTCTCCTTTTGACCTTATAATCTCTTTCTTGCGAATCATTGTCAGGATGATAGCTTGAATAAAACATGTGGGCTTAGTGATTTTGAAGCAAGGCCAATTCCCGAGCATCAAAGTAGATTTCTTCAGGACAGGTTATTATTATTATGAACGATTAAGTTCTTTGATCTCTCTTCTTTTGATTTACATCTCTTCCCACCCCCCACCCCCACAAACTCTCTCTGCCTTAATTATGATATCAAACATTACCAGTTCCATACTTCTAGTTTACCATCCAGAAACAATAAACATTCTGAATAGAAAGTTGAAAGTTCTACAGCTTAGTTTAAAATTTTGCATGTAGTGGGTTGTGGGTTGAATTTTAGCATATCCCGCCAGCTTTCATGCTTCTTTTTATAGGGTCTTTTTGTATTACTGTGGCAATTAATTGAACTGAGAGGTGGAAGAACATGTCATGTAGAACTGTTGAGCTTGAGCCATAATTTGAGTGCTGCCAAGATTTATGGCTTCAGTATATGATGCTTCCTGCAAATGTCAGTGTATTAGTACTGTTGACAATCAAACTTGAAGTGAGGTCGTTTCATAATTCATATGAGGGAACTTGTAGATTTGTTTCTTTATAGTTTTGTTATGTCTTGGATTATATTATCGTTGTTCTATTAATGCATCAGTCATCCTTATGAATGGCTCTTTGCATTTCTAAATGTTTCAACATTTGACTGGTAGTTTTCAATAGGTATCTTTGCTCTCTGGTGAGATGATTATGATATTCCTTGAATCATTTATGCTTAGTTTTCTTCTTGCTTCTCCCCTATTATTCATCCTGGAATTTTAATAGTTGTTTTGTAATAATAGAATGCAGTCCTACTATCTTCGTTGTCAAAGCCGTCCCAAAAATTGTTTATGGACATATAAGTATCAGCCGAGGACGGCCGTTGAGGTTGTTACCCAATCTGTTTTAGCTACAAAGCTTTCTAGTTTCTGTTTTCTTCTATATCCATTATTTGACACATGGTTTTGCAGGTATGTGGTAATCTCGAATCAGTCAAGTTCTTGAGTGAGTGGCTACACCTCTGGTATGAAAGAAATTCACAGAACAAAAAAGATTTTGCTGGAGGGAATAAATTTCAGAAGCAAGATAACAATGGTTACTTTTCTCAAAGTGATTCTGACTATGAGATTCTAGATGGAGAGGATGGCCTGAAAAACGTTCTCCTTGTCACGGGATCATCAGGGGTAAGCAGAAACTCACTATCATCACCTGATTATTTACGTTTTATCCTTGTAATTTGTAGTTTTCATTGAAACAACTTAACTTAGTGAATACAGTATCTTCTTTTTAGTCTTGATTGTAGCTTAAAATTAAGTTGAAGATGGTTGTGTAGAACTCTGTAAGGTTGTTTTTGTTCAGCGTAAAATCAAGAAAGTAAATAAGACATTTTGTTTGGCTGCGTTTTTTTGCCATTTTGTTCCACATCGAAAGCTCTTTTGGATATTTTCTACTTGTATGGTGTTATATGGCTATGAATGCGACTGAGAATTTGTTCTGAGGTGCAGCTGTGCCATATTTGTTTTTTAATGTAATTTGTATTTAATTCTTTTCATATTAGCAGATTGGAATAGCATCTCTAGTTGAGTACCAAATAGCTGTTTTTAATGTTTCATTGTCCCTATGAAATGAATGTTCAATTGAGGAGAATGATTTATGAAGACTAATATATTAGTGGATGTTTTAATATACCAATTCGTTGACTCGACATTACTTTTCTTTCTCTTTTTAATTCTTTTTCTAAAAATAAATGGGAACCAAAATTGAATAGGAATTGAAAAAAAATTTAGAGTGCAAACAGTCAAGAAGTTAAATGGAAAATGTAAGTCTTTGATTCAGTTCTTCCTCCAGCAGCAACTTCATAGATTTCTTTTAGTTTCAAGTTGGTGGTTTATATGGTATAGTTTTCCAGTTATATTGACCATTTTTGCTCGCTTCCTTAATTGGGCTCTTGATATTCTGTTACCTTCGGGGAAGTAATTTTTAGAAGAACGCATTGTTTTTCTCACTCTAAACTGTGCAATATATTCTGATTTCTCTTGATACTGAAGATCCCTCATCTCTCTTAAGGTTGAAGGTTATGAATGTGGGAACCAATTCTCTTTGCTGTTCATGATTTTTTTTTCTTCTTTGGTTAAAATGTTTCTCTATGTTTGCAGAGTGGGAAATCTGCAGCCGTTTATGCTTGTGCTGAAGAGCATGGTTTCAGGGTTTTTGAGGTAATGCTAATTTGCATGTGGTGGTGGTCTCCTCTACCCCATCGTCTATAGTAACTCCTTTTTTGACTGATGGATTATAAATAGAAATATTGTTTCTTATTTTAAAAAAAGTGAATATTGTTTCTTGTTAAAAAAAAATGAACTTTACTGTGTCTAATACATTGTCCTTCAGTTCAGCGCATCTGTCATTCGATCAGGAGCTGTTCTCAGGCAGATGATTGGAGAGGCTTTACAATCTCATCAGCTAAACTGGTGCGTTTTATTTAGGTGGAACTTTATGATTTTGCTCATTCTGCATGTAGTTGTTGACTGAAAAAAAATATATTTCAATGTCTAGTGCATATTTATCGCTGATTTCTTCTAAAAGAGACCATTCCACTATGCCTGGATGTCCCTTTTGATATTGTTCAACCAACTATCAAAATTTCTCTATCAATTTCTTCTTATTGCTGGCCTTAAATCTTTGTCTGAATGACTGAAATATGGTATCGTATAGGTCAGTAAAAAAATCCCAGGGATCGAGGAACAATTTTATTGAGAAATGTTCCTCTCTTGAAGAGAGTACAGCAGCCAAATGTTTAGCAAGTGAGGTGACTGAACTCATCCCTTTATCAGACGATGATTCTAAAGATTACACCAAAGGTGTTGGAGAGTTTGAATACATCGCATCTGAAAGCCTCAGCAACCAAGGTGAAGCGAAGCCTTTAATTCTTTTAGAGGACGTGGATATCATTTTTCAGGAGGATCGTGGTTTTATTTCTGCAATTCAAGAGATCGCTGACACAGGAAAGGGACCCATAATTTTGACCAGCAACAGTAAGAGTGCTTACTTGTTGAAGTGATTTCATGTTGTATGAATTTTACAGTTTACAATGATGAATTCACTCTTTTTTTTTCTTGAACTATAGATAGCGATCCTGTTCTCCCTGATCATTTGGATAGGCTACAGATCTCTTTTATACGACCATCATCAACGGAACTACTCAGCCATTTATATAAGGTATGTGCTTCTGGCTCATCTATTAATGACATATTCTTGAACTTCCATTCTTTCGATTTATTATTGCTTCCCTTTCAGATTTGTGCTTCTGAAGGAGTCAGCATCCAACCATGCTTACTTGAGCGCATTATTCATTGTTGCCACGGAGATATACGGAAAACCATTATGCATCTCCAGTTCTGGTGTCAGGGTACAAGATTTAGAGGTCAGTCTTGCTGTCCAAGTACATATACAATGCAATTTGAACGTGCAACTACTCAACACCCCCTTCCAACCTACCCACCCGCGCACACACACACACAAGCCCTCTTCTTCTACCATTCCTCAGTTCTCCTTACTATTAATGGGCCATGTGATGCTTTAATTTTAACAAGATTATAGCTCGATAAATGCAGGTCCTGGTGTTTTTGGAGAGAAATATTTGAAATGATTTTTAATTATGTTGATCATTTATCTTACAGATGTACTTTATCGTGCAGATAAAGTTCAGAAAAAGTATGGGTCACTTTTATTTGATATTGATGCTGGCCATCAGATACTGCCGGTGATAATGCCATGGAGTTTCCCATCTCAGTTATCAGAGCTGGTTGACAAAGAGATCACAAAGTCGTTAATAGTAATGGAAACAACTAGCTTGTTGGAGACAAGTGTAGGTGAATTTAATGAAGTGGAAATGCAAAATGGTCTGGACTACCAAAATTATGAAGCCAACTATCTTTTAGAGGCTAGGAAGGCAGCAATGTTGAGTAGGAATGGCTCGATTCAAGATCACAATGAATTTGCAGTTGAGTTTGATACTGCACATGAGTGTTCTGATGTTTCAGGGGGCCCTATTCCTTTACCTAGGAAGAAGCATCGAAGAAGGCTGGATATGGTGGTGTCTTCTGACTCTGAAGATATTCCTATTGACAAGGAATGCTCTCTAGTATCAAATACAGATGACGGTTTATTATCATCTCACCATCAAATATCTCCAAATTACCCAAGCCCATTAAATGGGCTGCTTTGTCATATGTCAGATAATACTGTGGAAGATTATTATCCAAGTTTAGAAACTGCAGGTGGTATACATGTGAATGAGATGTCCATGTCTGCCGCTACCTTGTATGTGCCAGAATCAATTTTTGTTCCTGAGACTGAAATTCATGATATAGAGTTGTTTCCCAAAATGGTATCTCATGGTGATGCTGGTGCCAGTCCAGAAATTTCTATGGATGAGCTTTTTGAGAATGTGTTAGCAGTTGAAGCCAATGGTTTTGGTTCACCTACACATACTGTTCAAGAAACTACAGCTGTTTTGGAAGATTCTTGCAACGTATTTAATTTATCTCGTCTAGAGGAGAAAGGATTTTCTTGTAATGGACATACAGAAAACAATGTCAGAGGGTATCCTGTGATGGATGAGTGCAGCCGTATAGAATTTAACAAGTCCAAGTTTGTAGAGAAACCTGAATTGGAAGTGTCAGGTGATTCAGTGCATGAATTGTGGAAACAACTTCGTCTCGGTCACTTAGACCTTCTAGGACATCATGTCCTGCCAGAAAAGAAAGAAACCATTCAGATCATCGAATTAGTTCATAGAATGAGCCATCTAATTTCAGATTCGGACCTGCTTTCTTCGTGCCGACCACAAGTAAGTCCTTTTAATTGTGTATATCACGAACACTCCCATAATATTAACCGTGTTTCTTTTTAGGTTATGCTGGAAACGCCAACATTTGAATTTGAGGAATCAGACTCATTCTCCTGGGGAGGTGAGCAATTGCAGATGGCATCTACAATTGCTCAGCATGGATTTAGCCTCATTGCAAACGATGTTGCTACCACGGGTTCTCGTGTCGGCTGTGTTAGCAGTGTGGATATTGTATCAGAAATGCTTGCCTCTACAACTAATACAGCAGCATTGGGTAAATTATTGAGGCATAATATGATGGGAAACTCCTCTTCCCCTAAGAAGATTTTGAAACTGAGCCTTCCAGCAAATTGTCATTTGCAAGAAAGGTAGGAGACTGAAATCTCCTTTCACTTGGTTTTTTGCATATTTGCTATCTAGGATGATCTAGGGACTAGGATTCTACCTGGCTGATCAACTTTTATCCGATTGTAATGAAAATTTCAAAATTGGTCTTACTGAAAAAATGTGATACAAGCTGCTGCAGTATTATGCTTGACAGAACGAAGATATATATATCTATATATATATTTTATCCATGGTAACGGTAAAATTAAATATAAAAATAAATTTCAGATTTTCCAAAATCAAAATTTTAGAATTTTCTAAAGACTGACCACATAGTTTACAGATTCAGTTTCACATGGTCGTTCTTTTTCTCACGGTTCTGAATGTCTTTTATGCAGAGATATGAAATCACGCCTCTTCGACGTAATTCAGCAGGTCGCTCCAGACAGATCGTATTTGTCACTGAAAGGTGCTCAATTCTTTGAATATCTTTCTTCATTGCGCTGTATTTCGAGATCAGAAACTTTACGTATATCAAAAGGCCCTGATAAGATGAAAAGACGAAGGTATGTACCTATAACCAGAACTAAGAACAGGCTTCCTTCCACATCTTTAATAGACACTCACTATGCTCTTATCTTCCACTCCTTAATCATTCTTGATTGATTTGCAATGTAGGGGACGGATTGCGCGACATTACCTGATTACTGGTTCTCATCTGTTCTCCCCCGAAGACATAACATTGCTGGGACAATCTAACCTTCCATACAAAGATATGCGAGGATGTTGATGCTGTCTTCAGAAATTCATTCGTAAGGAATGATGCTAACAAGGTAGAGTTCACTAACACCTTTATGTTACTATTATATAATTGAATAGAATAGCTCTAGGGAATAGCTCAATAAAGCTGTTGTGAGGGAGGTCTTGATTGCATTTAGATTAGGTTTGTAGGTCGTTTATGCTTGTGATTAAATTGCCTCCCGTTATTATCAAGCTTGCTTACACTGATTGTTTTTGTAACTTTATAGCAGTAATTAATAGAAAATGTGTATTTAACAACAAAATTGTCCAGATTTTCACTTTTTTGCTTTGTTTAGAAAGCCTGAAAAGCCCTTCCTTGACATGATAGGAGCATTCGCATATTCCATGAACTTGAATGCGTTGTTCTTCACACTGACGTCTCGTTTTGTAGTTTTGAAAGTTACTTCCATATTGACCATTACTCATGATTTGGAGTGTAGAAATGTGAAGTTAGGTTCTAAGCTTTACAAAGTGGCAGACTGAACTCGTAGGTCAATCCTTAGTCTAGTGTTAGAATTTTGAGAATTGTATCCATTTTTTCTGGTAACTATTAAAATGATGTAGTAGGTTCATTAAATATCACTGTTATGTCAATTAGGTCTATGACAAATTTCTTTTTTTGAAAAAAATAATTGATTTGTTGGATTTAAATTCAAATTGTTAATGAAATTTTAAACTTTCAATTGCGTCCTAATGGATTGGTGAATTTTTAAAGAATAAATTTGTAGGTTTGGAAGTTGATATGCAAACTAATTTTGTAATTCAGCATTTATTTTGAATCATTCGGTAAAATTGACATCAACAATAGAACTTCGGCCTTCATTTTCTCAATTTGATTTAAGGGAAATGCTTATGAGAAACTGAACTCTAAAGTGGAAGCAATCAATTTTACAGAGTGCATTGTATTTTGAATCTTCCTTCAAGATAATTTCCTATTTGTTGCTATTAGTATTAGATTTGTAGTAGCCTCGTCCTCCATTATGAAACTTGAGATCTGTTCATCACTATGACATTTTTAAACGTGTACAAATTCGAAATCAATGGTGCATCAAAGTTCTGTAAATGTCGATAATTGGTAATTCTAAGTAACGTATCCTGTTGTGTAATTTTATTTTATGTCAGAAATCCTTGCTCTCTAACTTCCAATATTGTTCTATTCAGGGATAAACTTGAATAACTATATTTGAACTGTCGTTTATCTATAATCTATTTGAAAATGTCTTATATATATTAATTCTTGAAATATTTGAATCTTTAAAAAAATTCACAATCGATATATTTAAATATAAAATTAGATCTTATGTCCAATAAAGCTCTAAAATTTTAATTTACTTAAATTTGTATTAAGTAATGTCCCCCAATTTTAAAGGTTAAAACGTAGGCTTGTATCGTGAAGTATGTTCAATTTTAATCTCAATACTTTCAATTATCCAGTTTTAGTTCTTGTATTTTCAATAAAATTTAAACTTAAAAATTGGTTGATGATAGTAATTTACACGGGAAGAAATATAACAGAGGTCTAAATTTAAAACTTATCGAACGTATAAATACTAAAATTTCTAAAACTAGACATGTCGAAGCATATCTGGATTGAAAAAATATATAGACTAAAATTAAACAAATTTCAAAACATATAAACTAAAATGATATTTAACTAATTAAAACATGTTGTATAGATGAAGATCAAGTTAAACAAATACAATTGGAAAATTTAAATATTCATTGAACACATAGTTGATAGGACATATTAGGTGATTAAATAGACACAAATTTAAAAAGCTATTCATAGGATTCTAAATATACTTTTGTAAAACCAGTCAAATATATATAATGTTCAATCAATGGAAAGATGAAATTATGGCATCCACTTCAAGGTCTTATGAATCTTGATTCAAAAGTTGGTTTAATAAATAAATTCCTCCCCTTGTATTTATGTCTGTCGGCGCATAAATATTTACTACATTTCCAAAAATAAAGAGTTAAAAGGAAAAGTATTTACTAACTTCATTCAAACTCTGCCAAGAAGAGTTTGTAAATCTTCTTATTTTGATTTTAAAAAATTAAATTTATTTTCTCTCGATTTTCATTCGGATGGATAACACAAAGCAAGATAATTTAAAGATAGAAAAAATGGTTTTAGGCTTAATTTTCAAAAATTAAAAGCAAAAAATTACGGAATAAAAAGCCTTTTTTTTAAAGTCTTAGATAATTTTCATACAAAATTAAAAAAAATAATAATAAAAGTAGGTATTTAAACAAATACGCCAACTCGTGACAAAACTGCGTTCCAGAAAAGGTCAACAAATAAGCCAAATTGTGAAGGAACTCGCAAACCAGGCCTTTCAATAAGAATGGCCATCGTTACACTCTTCCAAAACATCTTTCCCACTCCTAAAAAAGCTTTCTTTTATTTTATTTCACAAACCATATATCTTGGTAATCATAGATTTTTGAAATCAAACGATTAAAAAAGAAAAAGGCTTCTGAAATAGATGCAAGCCATAATAGTACAGAGAGTCTTCCCTATCATCATCAAAGTAGGCAGTAGCGGTACTGTTTTTATTTGCATCAATGTTATAAGTAATCTGTAAAGGCAACATCAACTCAGTCTCTCCCGTGACTCAAAAAAGTTATAAATCATGGCTTTGTATTTATCACTCGGTCCCATCTTAACCCCTCTCTCTCTCTCTCTCTCTCTCTCTCTCTCTCTCTCTCTCTCTCCTAGAAAAAAAAAAGAAAAAGAAAAAGAAAAAGAAACTCAAGTTTCTATATAACCAACTTCTAGAGGAAAAGGGGGTTCATTTTTTAAGGCAGTGAAAGAGAGGGTTGAAGACTTCAAAATTCTAAGAGGGTGGGGTGTGGTGGGGTTTGATTTTTACCCTACAAGAAAGTTTGGTGTGCAGCAAAAAGAAGAAAGCTTTTAAACTGAGTGTCAATGGAAGGGTTTGGGAGGTATGGTAAGAAGAGGGTGATGGTGGTGGTGGATCATACATCAAACTCCAAGCATGCTATGTTGTGGGCTCTAGCTCATGTGGCTAATAAGGGTGATTTGATTACTCTTCTTCATATTGTTTCTCATTCAACAAACAGGCTCTCTGAAATGCCTTCTGATTCTTCTTCCTCTTCCTCCTCATTTCTTGCTAATTCTCTTGGCTATCTCTGCAAAGCTTCTAGACCTGAGGTATTAACTTCTGTTTTCATTCGTTAGTGTAGTATTCTTTAATTTGGATGTTTAATCTTTGGGTTGGATTTATCAAGTGTAAAGATGTTGGATGAATTACTACACTTCCTGCTAGTCCCAGTCCTTTCACGGGTTTTACTTCAATCTTCTATCCTATCTCAGTTGTGTGTAAACAACAATGAACTTAATTCTTAAACTCTGCTTAAGATATACATATTAATGTCAAGTTTAATATCTAGTTCTCTATCTTACTTGAAGAGTATGTGTGGGATATGGGCCACATGGGGAATTTCATATAGGGTTTTTCCTAATTTTACCCCTTGGGTTTTCCCACCAATGCATGTGTTAATAAATAAAATAAAGGGAAAAAACAAAACATAGTAAGGAGAGAGAGTGTTGCAAAAAAAAAGAAAAAAAGTAGTGAGGAGAGAAATCTCAAGTTGCACTAAGCCATGGCTAGTAGCTAGCCGTTTCCAGGTGCTCCCCATCATCCAGACTCAAAGGCCATCTTTGTAAATGACTTAGAAAGGGGGAAAAGTGAGGTGGAACCAACTTTCAAAGTATGTTAAAATACCATTTTGGATCTCATGTTTTGAAGTTTCTCCAATCTTGGTCCTGTATTTTTGTCCAATTTTAGTCTTTCATACTTTCAATAAATCTTAATTTAGTCTCTCAAAAGTTAAATTTAACCGAAATTGATTAAATACTAACAATAATTTTCATGCAAGAAAATACAACCTACGAATATATTTTAGAGATTTACAGTAAAAATGTAAAACTACTTTTATGAAAAACATATGAAGTAAGATTGAACCAACATTAAAATATAGGGACTAAAATGATATTTTAGCTTTTTAAAGTATTACATCAGTGCAGTGTTGGGTTCCGTGAGTGACCTAATTTTTGGTGCAAAATTTCAGGTGGAAGTTGAAGCACTGGTGATTCAAGGCCCAAAACTAGAGACAGTTTTGAGCCAAGTGAAGAAGCTTGAGGCATCTGTTTTAGTAGTACCCCAGAAAAAACCTTCACTGTTTGGTTGGTGGGTCCCAACACTCTCATAATCTTATATATATATAGAAGCCTTTGTTTCAACCAAAGAAAAAACAGTAAAAAGTTTGAATGGTTATGATTACTAACCAGGTGGACATGGTAATTTATTTCTCTTGCAGCTTCTGTGGGACCAACAGCTCAGAGCAGCTTGTTGAACAGTGCATCAACCATGCAGATTGCTGTACAATTGGGGTTAGAAAACAGACCAATGGCATGGGAGGTTACCTTATCAACACCAGATGGCAGAAGAACTTCTGGCTTCTTGCTTAGTTGTCTTCTTCTACATTTAACAGACAAAAAAATATCACCAATGCATCATCCATCATGTTAGCTCTAATCTTAATCTTAACCCTGTAACTAAAAGCTAGAATGAGCTAGATGCTCTTTAGATTGTAGAACTCTTCATCAAAGTTCAATGTCTTCCTCTTCCCTAAGCATTTTCGTAATCAGAAATTCACATCTTTCGTTCCAACAGGATATAATAATTGATCCATTCAGATGTACTTGGAAACTGAGATGGTTTCTAACCAAAGCCACGTCAGAAACCTGGGAATTTTTTTCTGTTTTGGTTTTAGAATTTGTATAAAGAAAGCTATTAAGAAGAAAAATGATTGGAACACTAATAATATAATTGCCCCTTTAATCAGAGGCATGAGATAACTAGTAAAAAAAAGTTAATATCAGTCGCTCGTTTATATTCTAAAGCTACAAACAACAAAATATGTGGGCGGGGAGATAAAAAAGATAGCATTATGAAGAAGAAAAATTGAAGTCGCCTAAAGCAAGTGGACAGAACGAACAAGCCCCAAGTATTCTGCTTTTGTATTCTTTTCATCTTTTGTACTCTCCTTTCTCTACTATTGGTGTGCCAACTACCAAGAACATCAACCGCAATGCAGCCAATTAGACCTTATCATCTAATTTGTCATTTACAAGGGGGAGCAGCTCCATCCGACTCCGAGGGGTCCGAGGTGTTCTTGGAGTTCGAGGGGTTCCGGGTGGCTGCTGTGAGATAAGATGTCTTACATACCCGTAGAATGTACAACCCAAAAGTGTAATCGCACATCCAACTGCATTTAGCATTGAAATTGGGTTTTGGAATATCAACCATGAAACAAGGACAGCAACAGCTACCTGGGCATGATGAAATTCAAATGTCACTCACCAGAGTATTAAGAAAGGAAATCGTATAAAGAAAAGGGAATTATAATGGTCTAAGATTTCAATCCAATGGCAATGGTATCAAGCAGGTCTTACCTTAAGGTTTCCAGCAACATTGAATGTCACCGCAGTGGTGGAATGAATCACATAAAATATGGAGAAGTTGAGACAGAAAGCCATCACCCCAGAGCTGAAAATGATGATGAGTGACGAGCAAATAGACTGGTGCGTGTGAAGCCAATCAAGCACCCCGTTACCTTCAAGGAGCATAGCAGGTACAGCCAAGATCATGGTTGCGAAAGGCGCCATGTAATAGACTGTGTTTATGCTGATGTCCAAAAGAAAACAAACACCAAAGACCAAACATCATTAGAGGACACATATAGAATAACAAAACGAACCATTAGCACAGAATGCATGTTCCTTGGATGGTAGAGGATTAATGGAAAACGACAACCAGCAAGGGAGGGGGAAAGAGGGGGTTCAACTATCCATTAAAGGCCAATTACTGTTGGATCGGACCATTTCATATTTATAACTGATGAGGGAGGAAAAATCCATTCCATTTAACCATCCATGCCAGTGATAATACACGTACAATTGAAGAAGGATACAATATGAAACACGAGTGTGTACTATTAAATAACAAAAACATGGCCACAAAAAGGAGAATGATGCATGGATCTCATGTACACAATTGAGTCATTCAAAAATTAATTTTTATAAGGACTAGAAGTACAAAATCAAGATTGCAAACAAGAAAACTTAATAATATGAATGCACTATACAAAATGCATCCAAATAATGCAACACCTGATGACAAAAACTAACAAAAAAAGAAGAAAAAAATCAAATGATTAAATGTTTAATGATTCAACGTTCTATATAAAAAGACAGAATATTCAAAATCACATGTATTCGTACAATTATGTAATCTTAAAAGGCATCCATAATTATTTTCATCATCCATCACTTGTCTAGTTTTCTTTGTGTTTTGTTGTGAAGGAGGGCCAAAACGAGCCTCCGTAACACGACTTATGCAACTGAGAAATTATAATTAATCATATTATAATTCGAGTGACTTATTTGTATCAGAATGTCAACGAGGTGCCTGGTGGAGGTGGACACTGACACACTACCTAAACTAAGGTACTCGTGCTTCCCATAATAAGAGTCCACCACCAATGGATGCGAGAAAGGTAACTGACAGCATGATATTTTGATAACATCGCCAGGAATCGATAGAAAATGAAAAAGGTTGAGTTGCTAAAGAGTGATAAAACGGTCTGCAGCCAAAAAACTAAAAAAATACTAGTAATGGGAAATTGATCTTCAGAGATAGTAATGTTTTCTTTACTGATTCGAAGAAAAACAAAAAAACAGAGAAAAAGGCAGCTGGAATTAGAAAGTGGTGAAGACCGAAGAATAGAGTATATTAATAATTCATTGCGACTAGAAAAACTTTCAAGATTTTTCCAATTCATCCAACCAAAACTAACCACTGCTGTATACATTTAAACACATTCCCTTTGGAAGTATTTGCATATTTTTAATCTATATTTGATATATGTCAATAAGAAGACAGAGGAACCAAATGGCCAAGAAGGGAATTGGCTTTTCAGTAACTATGATCCCACCGACTGCTGAACGTTACTGAATATATTCATATAAAATATTTGTACTTTAAGGGTATCTCTAAATCGGGGTTTTCAAGCAACAGCAATCTAAATAAACCCAGAAAAAGAATGCAACAACCAGGAATTCAGGATGAAACTTGGTTATAAAAGAAACATTGCATACAAAAAGAATTAGCCAGGCAAAAAGGCAGTACCTATCGAACTTGTATCCATGCAATAAGGATTCGGCAAGGATGGTCTTTGTGGAGGTAGCCAAACAACCAAATAAGGCAGCACAAAACCCAAGCATGTTAAAGCTCATTTCAGTCACAGAAGTAAGAAGAATTCCTCCAACAATGGGTATTAAAGATGCCCATATTCTCCAGTCAAAGTACTTTCTCCATACAAGCCATTGTAAAACAACTGTTAAAAGAAAAAGAAAAAGAAAATCAACAACACAACTTTTAAATTGAAAATTTCAAAAAAAAAAAAAAAAAAAAACATAGAACAATGAAAAACACAACAGAATAATGAAGAAACAATTAAAATTCAAAAACCGCACCTGTTGTTGCAGGGGTAAAAGACTTTATTGTCTGCATAAAAGAAACCGGAATATAACGCAAGCTGACATTCCCCAAAACTATGTTAATACAAAACACAAATGACATCGGGAATATCCTTCTCCACCGATCTTCAGGGTCAACAGAAATCAGTGGTTTAACTTTCAACACTTTAATAGCCATATAGGCTCCAATGGCAGAGCAGATGAAGTGAATACAAGACACTGTTAAAGGGAATTTAAAATCCAATTTCTGCAGAAAAAAAAAAACACAAAACACAAAACAGATCAATTTCACAACCAAATCAACCTAATCGAGAAATGAAAGAAAAAAATCAGCAATACCTGAAAGATCCACTTGTTCATGATAATGACGGTGACATTGAAACCCCACCATTGAAGAATTGCAAAGAGAGATCTAATGGTAGTCCACTGGCACAACCAAGCTTCCTCCATCTCTCTAGTGTAAGAACCCAGATCACCAAATGAGAAACCGCAAAATCCCAATAGAATAAAGAGAAAACAGAACCTGAATTTGGAAATGGAAAAGGAAAAGGAAGGAAGGGTCCAATTGAGCGTAGTTGAGAGGTGATGAAATGGTTTAGCAGGAAGAAGTTAGAGTATATGAAACGGATGAATTTGGGGTAGAAAAAACGCAGAAGGCATGCATCTCTGCCGAGGATCGTACTTGAAATTCTCTCTCTAATTCATTGAAATTGAAATCCTCAAAAAAAAAAGGAAAAAAAAAAACGCTTATTTCTTTAACTTAGGGTCTGTGCTGAAAAGGAAGAAGAGGAAGGGGATGGCCATGGCGATTGATTCAGAATTTGGATTTGGCTAATTGCTTGCTTTTGGGTTATATATTTTATTCTATTCTTTTTTACCCTTTTTCAAAAAAAAAAATAATAATAATAATAGATAAAATTACAAGGTAAAGTCCCAACATTATTTTTTTCTCTTTTTAAAAAATCCGCCCCAAAAGGCTTGGGATGGTGGGCCCCATTATGCCACGTGTCCGTAACTTAAGGGTGTCAAAACATCACCGGCACGCCAGATAATCTCACCCGTTTGTTTCTTGTTTTTGACAGATTACATAGTTTTACCCATCTCTCTACCATCCGATGTCTTGTCTCTCTTATCTTTTTAATTAATTTTTAAATTTTTTTTTTAATTAAATTTAGGTTAAAACATAATTTTGATAAAAATTAATTTTATTCAGGCTACTTTTTTAGTAAATCTTAAATTTATTCCTTTCTATTTATTTATTGTAATTTTTTCTTTACTTTTTATTTTTATTAGCATTTTTATAATAATTTTTTAAAATACATTCAAATATTAAGTTTAAAATTATTATTATTATTTAATCAATTCAATAAAATGCACTAAATTTAAGATTTTAATAAAAATATAATAACTAAAATTAAACATTTAAAGATACAATGATTAAAATTGAACAAATTTCAAAGTTGAGGATTAAAAATGATATTTTAACCTTAAATTTATAAATAAATAAAATAATTAATAAGAAAAATGTTTAGAGTAATTGTAATATGTAACATTTTTAAAAACAATAAATAATAATAGTTGTAGTTTTTAAATATAGTAAAATGAACCATTATATTTATAAATATAACAAAATATATTCCTAGACATTGACATCTATATTTTGCTATATTTCATATGTATGTATATTTTAAGGATTGAGATTCTTAGAGACGAGGATGTCCACCTAGAGCGAAGAAAAATATAATAAATTTCAGAATCATGATATATTTATTAAAAATAAGTTTTTTTAAAAAAGATATTGTATTAATAATAAATTTTAAAAACGACATAATTACATATATATATATATATGCATTTTTCTTTAAAAAAAAAAAACATTATTATGTGGCACCGGTAACGGCAGAATGTGATTACTCGGACCGGCCTCACTGGTAACGGCTACACTCGACTATGTTTTTTTTCCTCGCATTTAAAACCCATAATTATAATTATTTTCTTTTTTTAATTTATTTTATTTTCTCTACACCTAACTTAATAATTTCCTATATAAGTATTGTCTTTTTTCTTTTTTAGTGATAATACGTCGGAAGGAGAGATCGAACCAACATGGTTGTTTTTTTTTTTTAAATTCTTTTAAAATAAAGATAATAACTTCACGTTAGTTGAATTATGTCCGTGTTAGTTGTTGAAGAAATTTATGCTTCCGTTATGGAATTTTTTTTTTTAATTTAATCTTCATTTTCTATCATTGTAATTGATTGGTTTAGTGATATTGACATTACGTTTCTTTAAAGATTGAAAGTTCAATTCCTCATTTTATAATTGCTATACGGTTTATCTTTCGAGCCTAAATATTTTTATTAAGTCTAAAAGAAAAACAGAAGAGTGGCCTCACAAATTTTCAATATTTTGTTTAATGTATTGTTGATTTTCTCATTATTTATAATATATTTGACAATTTTTAGAACTAAGGACTTTTAAGCAACACAAAATTCACAATAGGGTCCGTTTAAATTGATTTAATAAAAAAATGTTCTTGAAATAACTTATTTTTATTTAAATTTTTTAATAAAATTTGTGTGAAACATCATTCAAAAAGTTATTTAAAGAGAGGTCAAACAGTCTAATTTTTTTTAAAAAAAATAACTTATTTTTTAAATTATTTTTTTTAAAAAAAAATAAAACCAAACAAAAAAACCAACCACAATCGACTAAGTTAAAATAGAAAAATATCATACTTACAACAATTCAATATCAATAACCAACTAGGAAAAGACGTTGACTAGGAATGTCAAACCCCAAAAAAACCCTTGTCAACTAGAGTGTGAACTATCGAATTTCATTCCCTATGGACAAAGTGAAAAGCAATGACGTCAAAGAAAGATGCTAACCAACGAATCTCCTCAATCGCCAATTTGTTATCAATATGAGGATGAATTTGAATTACACTCCCTAAGATTATCTCATTAACTAAAGCGTTAAAAACTATGTTGAACTAAAAAATCTATTTCTTAAAATACCTTTTAAAGTTGCAAATTATTAGACTTAGACACAAAAATTTACTGGTTGAACATGACTCAATTTTTTTATTAATACAATAATGATAGAACTAAACCATAGACCTCTTAGTTTCTTACATATGTTGGAATGATATATCTAGAAAATTGAAGGACAAAATACACCTATTTTTTTAAAATTTGAGGACTAAAATGTAATTTCATTTTTTAGTATAACAAGGCAGTGATGAGAGATCAAACTTTCAACTCACGAACCGAAATCTAAACTCTTTTTCATAGATTTTTCTATATTAGTTTATTTTTAATTTTAGATTTAATAGTTATTTTCGGTGTCAAACATAGATATGAGAGATTAAAATCTGTGACAACATGTGGATGATAGCTCATCTTTATACCAATTGAACTAATTAATCAAATTAATATTTACTTTATTCACCGTCAATAACTTTCTTTTTTATTTCAAAGAAACTATAAATATTTTTTTTAATAATATGCCGAATGACAACATTAAATTCATAATTTGTTTTTTGTTTTTTTGTTTTTTTTTTTTCTGAAAACCATGGATGTGATGAGTTCATCATATGTTGAAGATGATCAATAAATTTGACCAACAATCTTATTGAGTTGACCATCTTTTTCCAATCGGATGTTCCATATGTTATTATATTAATACACACACATCTCCACTACAAATAAATAATACATATATACAACTTTTTAAATGATATTTTTTCTACTACATAGTTCTAGAATATTTGGTGGAGTTTGCATCCATCTAGAATATATATA
>JBBPDJ010000021.1:6005364-6045822 GCA_037974625.1 Cucumis cinereus
AATGATTTATTAGTTGTTGTTGATTCTTTATCTGCTGGTTCATCTTCAAATACAGTATTTGTTAACAGTAATGTATCAAGGTCTCGAAATTCATCCAAGCATTCAAATTATGATGGTGGAGTAATTGACTTTAATGCGTTTGAATCATCTCATGCATAGATTTTAATAAATGTAGGCTCAATGTTTAGAAGTTTCATTTATTTGCTTGCAGTCAACAATAGTTTTGAACTCACTACCGTTAGGTCGAATAATACATCTTTTGAAATTTGTTATAAAAATGTGACATGTAATTGATATTTGCGTGCCTCTGTTTTCAAGAAAAGTAGTGTTTGAATAGTTTGTAAATTTGTTAGCAATCATCAGTGTGCAGTTGACATTGTTAAAGATGCCCACAAACAAGCAACATCTTGGATTGTTGCTGAGTGCACCAAATCGTTTTTTAAAATGAATGACAAGGCCCCTTGTCGCCCTTCCAATATTATTAATTATATGAAAATTCATCACGGTGTAAATGTAAGTTATGATAAGGCTTAGAGAGGACAAAAGATCGCTTTGAATTATATTAGGGACACCTCAGAGGCTTCGTATGCAATGTTGTCGTCATTTTCCTCTGCATTAATTCGTAACAATTCAGGTACGTACTTCATCAAATACAGTGTAATTCACAAATTCAATTTTAAGAAAATACATCACCTATATAGAATATGTTTCTAATAAATATAATTATTGTCATGAACATATACATCTGAAGAATCAGATGATGATGGAAGATTTAAGTATTATTTTATGGCTTTTGTTGCTTCATTAGATGCATGGAAATAATCTTTACCAATAATGTCTGTCGATGGTGCCACCTTGAAGAATAAATACTTGGGTACATTAATGTCTGCTTGTACTCTCGATGGTAATTCTCAAATTGTTCCTCTTGCATTTGCTGTTGTTGATTCAGAGAATGATCAGTCATGGACTTGGTTTTTTCGAAATTTGAAAGCTGCATTTGGGGAACACAATGATCTAGTAATTGTTAGTGATGCACATAAAAGTATAGAGAATGGTTTTAATGCGGTGTATGAATCAACTGAACATGGGTTATGTGCATTCCACCTGTTTAAGAATCTTAAGAAAAATCACAAGTCTATTCCAATGGAGGACACTTTCCACAAGTGTGCAAGAGCATATACACCTTTGGAGTACGAGTACTACATGAGACAACTTGATGAACTTTCTCCATCTATTAGGCATGAGTTAGAAGAGGTAGGAAGATGTCGGTGGGCTAGGGCGTTCTTTAGGAAAAAAAATGTACTCATTAATGATTACAAATATATCTAAAACTATGAATAACACCTTGAAAGAAGCGCGCGAATTACCTATCATTAGCCTTCTTGAAACTATTCGTTCTTTGGTTCAAATATGGTTTTATGAACGACGTACTAAATGGAGTTTCCATCGAACAGAACTCTCTATATATGCAGAGGATGTTATTCGAGTAGCATTAAGGGATAGTCGAGCAATGAATGTAAGTGTTGAGGCTTGCAATATTATAAGTTTACCATTATATTAGACATTATTTGTGATCTTACATTGTTAAATCATTTTGCAGATATATCCTATTAACCAACATGAATTTGAGATTCATCACCGTAAGGAGCAGTTTGTTGTAAATATTTTGGATCGAACGTGCTCATGTCGCCAATGGGACCTTGATATGATACCTTGTTCCCATGCATGCATAACATTGTCTAATAGGAATCTTGATTTGCATAGGTACACTGATAATTTTTACCATGTTTCGAAGGAAACACGTCTGATTGGTAATTTAGATCAGATTAGAGATATGCATCCAGTTAGAGAGGATGGTCTCCTTCCACCTCAGGTTAAACATCCAGTTGGAAGACCTAAGAAAAAGAGGATTCCTTCTTGCTTAGAGAAGAAAAATATGGTTCGTTGTAGTAGGTGTGGTGGTAGAGGTCACAATTGTAGGGCCTGTAAAGAACCTCTTAGACGTTAAGTTTTTCAAATGTAAAGAGTCTAGATTTAAATATAATTTAAGGTCTACATCAGTTAGTTATTGTCCGTAGTTTAGGATTTTGGTCATTGTATAGGTACTATTGATGTACTACAATTCGGTGGTTTTTCAATATTGGTACTTTAGGTAGGTCCATCATGAAATACACAGTATTTCAATCATTCAATTATTGACAATAAACAATCTGGTAGCAACTCATATATTTTGAAAATTCGAATGTCATGAACAATTTATTATTGATAATAAACAATCTAGTTGATATTAATTAAAAGTTAGAACTAACATGTTGGAAACATATTAATTAAAATACACTGTAATTAAATATATAAATCAATAGAAGAAATAAGTATGAGCATAATTGTTAGGTAATGTACACTGTATTATATTGTGAGTACATAAAGGCAATAGTAAGACATACTCATGATTATTATTAAATTTTCTTCAAATGGATCTTAAAAATAACACACTATGTAATTTGTTGGCATCAATTTGAGTTTATGGAATAATTCCAAATACATTTCGATTTTTTCTGTCTAACATCTATCAACATTGTGTATTATCATTAATTTCAAAACAGGTTAAAAGAAATGTAGTACAAATAAACGGTAGATAAAAATATATAGATAAGAAATATTGTATTCAGAAAGCAGATCACATGTTTTTTAGTTAATAAAAAAATCATACGAACACAGTTAAATAGAAAACCTTGGTCAATAAGAAAACAGTAGTTTCACTAACAATGAACTTCCTAAAAACTAAGAATTATAAGTTCACAGCTTTGTATTTTCAAGAGCTCTGCAGTTGTATCATGCATGGCTTAAATGCCGATTGAATGATGGCATGTGTGGTGGAGTATTTTCATCTTTTTGGAGTTCAGGTGGCATCTTGCCTCTTGCGGCCTGTAACTACATTCCATCTGTTGAACTTTCAACTACTGTAGCTTTCTCTGCTCTTGATTTTGTCACATTTTGCTGCCGTTTACCTTCATGTTTGTTTTCAACTATCTTCAAGAGTTCTTCCTTGCTAGTGTTCAACTACAGATATGCATGCATGTTGAATGTAATTTAGTGCATTTATACTAATTTTAAATAATTGAATTTAACACTAGTTAACCTTACATGTTTTAGGATTACCCTAGTGGTTGGGTTCATATCATTGATGTTTGACAATCTGTCTTCTTTCACCATTTTATCCATCTGTAAGTTATAACAAAGAAAAAAGAGTTTGAGTAATGCATTCAATTCATGATCTTCTATCATATTTAATTCAGTAATAATACCTTTTTAGTTGTTTTCTTTTGCTTGCATGTTGGCGGTATAGATGGTTTAACTTTTCTAAGTATATCAGTCGTCGAATTTAAACAGTCATTATTCTGTAAGAAACAATAAAAGTTTTCTATTTAAACAGTCATTAATTCATCAACTAGATAATATTTATAAATATTTTACGGGATCAATGTTTACCCTTTTATCTGATGCCTTTGTTTTCGACCTTTCAAGTCTGCATATATTTCTTGTTCATCAATCGAGCAGATGACTCGATTTATTCCTTCGTCTGCATCTTGTTGGTCCTATTATGGGATTATTCAACATTTAGACTAAATCATTTAAAGTTTTGAAACAAAATTAAATAAAACTAATAATGAAGTACCGTGTATTTTGATCCTTTGTATTGTCCAGTGGACGATTCTGGATCTTTGTTGGGTAAATTTGTTGACTGTTATTCTTGTTGTTGGCGAGCAGATTTTGTACTAGGATTTTCCATTCCATCGTCATCATGATCTTCGTTTCGTTTGCTGGATGTTCGTTCACGTCTGAATCCAAATCTATATCTTATTCTTTCCTTTTCTCCTCCTGGTCTTTTTCTATCTTGTCCAGTTCCTCTTCAAATTCTTTTGGTCCCTAGTTAAAATAAGGAGTCAATGGTTGTCTGTTATAAAATATAAAATACACTGTAATATAGTTTCACTTACCATGAAGACATTGCTAGTGGATGGTTTGTCCCTTCCAGTATTCTGATTTCCAATAATGCCAACTAGTTGTTGAACTGTTTTCTGGAGATCCATTAATTTCTGGTTCATTGTTTCCTGAACATTCTGGAGCGAAACGAACATTTCATTCATTTTCAGACTCAGTATTTCTTCGGATTTTTCAATTCTTGTTACAATATGTTTGATTGCTTCTGAGTCCATTCCAGATGACTGTCCTTTATTGACAGACAGATTTGCAACGCTCTCTCTTGGTCTACTTCTTTTCAATTCTTCTTCAATCTCTTTTACAATCTTCTTTTCTTCTTCAACAAAGGGAGCATAGTAAGACATCTTCAATTCTTCTTCCGTCGCTATCAATGGCATATTTCAAGCTGGACAAAAATATAATTCACACTTTATTTTACAATTCACGTGGGTGAAAACAGAAGTATTTAAGAAAAATAAATTAAGAGAAATACACATATCGTGGGTGAATCAAAGACATTCTGTTTAAGGTCTTTCCATTTTGGCTGTGTGTCTGCAGCCCAGTTAACTATCCTTTGTACTTTTGTTGAAATTCGTCATGCAAAAAAGTTTGGTGGATTGGTCAATGTTGGAATTACTTTGTATGCCCAAGCCAAGATTGGAAAGATAAATCCTCCCATTGCAATTCCAGTTTGACCTTTGCTGGTCACAACTCTATTCATAAAGCCTATTAGTAGATCAAAGGCTACCCTCCCCCACCGGTAGCTATCAAAGAATTCCTCATCATCCACCATTAGGATATGTTCCCACTCAATCTGTAGGTTTTCTTGTTTTGGTATTAGGAAGCTTTCTAAGAAATATAACTTCGCCATTTTCAGACGGTCACTGTCAGTTCCAGCTTTACTGACATTGAACATTACATTTAAATATTGTCTTGTGACCGATTTCAAATTTTCAAAATACATATTTTTCAGATGACCTTCTCCCTTAAGGTCATCTTTCTTTATTTTTGGGATCTCATGACAGTTAAGCCCAGTTATTAAAGCAAACTCTCTCAATCCAAATTTCAACACCCTTCCTCCTATTAAGAAATTCAACTGCTTCTCAGATTTGGGTTTGCACATTCTCTGAATTAGGTGCAGTAGGAGTTGGGATGATTGGTTTGTAATGGAGAAGTCTAAAAAATTGCCAAAAATCTCATCTCTAAACCTAGCAGTCAATACTTCCCCTAAGTTTTCCTTAACTTTATCTATCACAGTGAAAAGGTTCTCATTAAAATATTTTGAATTTTTTTAGGAATCTGTTTATCTAATGTGCTCGGGGAAGTGGAATGAACCCCTAAAAATTTTCAAGACAAGAGAATGAAAACTGGAAGATGAACAGAATGAATTTGAATAGTCCAAATTAATAATGGTTTCTGTTGTATTTTTAGGGATTTTTTACGTGGCAGAGTGATATTACTTTGGCTGTAGGTTTGGGGAGTATGAAACAATGATGATGTATTTTAAATTTGGGTGAGATTGTATATTTTGTAAGTTGTTATAATTTAAAGTAGAGGTAGTTTTGTACATTTAAATTATGCAATTTATTTACCATCTACGTTTTTGTCATTTTTATAAATAATTTTTTTTTTTTTACCATTTATCCAAATGAAACTTAAAAAACTGTTATATATCTAGTCAGCCCTTAGAAGTATATTTTGGACTTTCGCGGATTGGGTTGGGCTTTAGTGTATCTACATTGGGCTTTCTATTTACTCTGAGCCCAAATTGATATTTATTTAGAATAAGAAGAAAAAAAATAAAGAAATGAATTAATAAAAAATGAATTACATCACGATTACGTAGAGCGGGCAACAGAAACAGCTATCCACAATAAAAGCAAATGGATCTTGCTGTGTAACGGTTAGTTCACTGCGTACGTATTCGGATTTGGGCTACTTTCCTAGAAATTTCTTTAAAGAAAAAAAAAATAATTTAATTTATATTCTTATAAAAAAAATAATATGTAGTCTTATCAATATCAATTGCTAAATATATATATTTAATTTTTTTTTTTGGAGGTGTCACATGTGAAGTTTATATAGATATATGTATTCAAATGGGGTGTGATTCAAATCCTAATGTTCACTTTTATCTTTGTTTTTTACCCATTTTTGTAAGAATATTTTTTTCACCCACACTAAATTCAATCAACAAATTTCTAAAGTTCAGTTATTGGGACATATATTTGAATAAAACCAATGAAATAAAATAAAAATGTGCGTGAACACAACTTTAAAATATTCAAACTCAACAACGTTTCAATGGTATGATATCAATTAATGAGTACACATATTTGTCTACAAGTAATTATGTGTTAATATGTAAAATTTCATTACTTTATTTTCATCACCAACTAAATTTGAATTAGAATTGTTAGAACGAGTTGTCGTCTAACTCAATTAACATAGTGCTTGTATTATTGATCTCGAAGTTAGATGTTCGATTCACTCATCCAAAATAAATACATGTCTATATAATTGTATTGTAAGTGAGAAAAATACATTTTAAAATTAATAATAAATTGTGATTGGATTAAGCCAAACACACACAAAAAAGAAAAAGAAAAGAAAAGAGTAAGGTCGACTTTCACTTACCATTCTATATGGGGTGGAGGTACAAAGTGTCATTTCGTTCTATCTTATTTATTTTTCAATTGGTATATATTTACTAAATAGAAACAGGTTATTATCCTGTATAGTTAGGCAGTTAATATTTGTTATAAACTAGTTAATCTAGTATTAATCAGTTGTATTAAGAGTTATTAATAATACTTTTTGATACCTGACACCTGTTGTGAAGTGATGAGAAAATAATAGATTAGAGCAATGATTAGGTGCATCCAAATATTTAAAGTTTTATTTAATTTTTATTAAAAAAATAGTTGAAAAGAAGAGGGTTGGGGGAATGTAGAATGCGTCATGTGAATAGAGATATTAATGAATGAAGAGTACGGAGGGCAGGTACGGTGACAGACTGCCAGTTAAGACATACAAACTATTTTTATTATTATATAAAAATTTTAATTTTTTTATTATTATAAAACGAAAAAAAAAATACCTAAAATTGAAAAGCCCCACATACACAATTCGTGTAGTTAAGAAGTCAATTCCTTCGCCTACCCTATCCAATTTTAACCAACATTCTACTTTTTTTAATTTTTATTTTTAATCCCTAACTCAATTTATTTTCTTCTTTAATTTATTTACTTAACATCTAATTTTATGACTCCGAATTAAAAAAAAAAAAGATAATTTTAAATATATAAAAATAAATTAAAATATTTTTAAAATATAGTAAAATATTAATTTCTATCGTTATTATAAACTAAAATTTGTTATATTTTATAAATATTTTTAATAATTTTTTATTAACTTGAAATTTTTTAGTCATACTAATTAAATTTTAAAACCAATAGATTGTATCAGTTGTTTGTTTTTCTCTATTTTATCTATTTATTTATAGTGAGTAACATTATAATTTTCGTGTTGTTTTTGTTAGATTATTTTAGAAGAACGACTTTAATTGTGGGTGTTTTTAGCTGATTATTAATAATTTTAATATGAATTAGTTATTAAACAAATTATTTAAGAATTTTTAATGAAATTCAATTTTAATCTCATTAATAAACAAAAAAAAGAAAAAGAAAATGGAAGTGTCTTATTAAAATTAGACATATTCTTAACTATAAATTAATACAATATATAGTTTTTGTTATTGGATAGAAAATTCCAACTTTTAACTTTATAAAATTAATGGTAACATTATGATTTTGACAATTTATATACAAATTAAGGTGTTAATATTATGTTAAATATTAAAAAATAAACAAGGAAAAAGTAAATTGAAAGGAAACTTCCTCCCAACTCCACGCAACAACAAAAAAGTCCTATTTTGATTCTCCGCGTACGAAAATTAAAAAAAAAAAAAAGAACATAATAAAATTTAATTTTCCAAGATTCAATTAATTAATTTAAAAAAAAAACAATAAATAATTACAAATTTGGAGGTAGGAAAGGGAGGTGGCGACAAGATGTGAGATAGAAAAGGCATTGATCGGAGTTTGAACATTAATACATTAATTAAACACCATGTTTGTAACAAGACCATTAAATTAAATCTTGGAGAATGAGAATTATTATTATTATTATTTTTTAATTTTGAGGAGTTGTGTACGGACGGGGAATACTGTTGGTTTCACTTGTGTACTGTTTTGGGGGAAAACAAAGAAGAGTACAATATTGTACTTAAATATAAAATAAAATAAATAACTTAATTACGTGGAAATGGAATATCCCGTGATTAGGACATCACAGCTGGCATCGGATTTCATTGAGTGACGCCAACAGATTTTCGGACATCTACAAGGTCAGAAGTACGGTCCAGTAATAAAGCCGGCAGTTCCTACCCCTTTTACAAAAACTACGGCACCTTTAAATGATATACTTCTTTTTTTTTTTTTTTACATAATCTAATAATTTTTATTATAATATTATTATATATCTTACAACATTGTTTCACCATTAGTTATTGTTTTTATTTTTTTTTATTTGATCTCACAGATTTTTTTTTAAAGCAGGTAAAGCAAGTGTTTTGATCCTTAAAAAAAACTCACTATCATCATTCTGTTAAAAAGTCAACGAACTTCTAATTGTAGAGATCAAAATATGTTCTTTCTAAAAGTTAGAGACTAAACAGGCGTTTCTAAAAATTTAAGGACCAAAATAGAAGAAGATACAAAGTTCGAAGACAAAAATAAGATTAAACCGATTTTCGTTTTATTTTATAGGTGCATCTCACATATATTTTAGAAGGATCAATGCACCCTACCAATTCAATATGTGTAACCACCTCCACCTAGAAAAGATGCATCTAAATGACATCTATTGCACTTTACCTCAAAGAGTAGTGTCCGATTAAGATCAATTGAACTCTAAAAGTCATCCTACTGTCTCTCAAATAGACAACTATATTAGAAAAATCTCACAACTAGTCGACGAAGGATAATATGAAAATTTATAGAAAAATGTAACAGGAAAAGAAACATGTAAAGATTATTCCTACATTGCCCCTTTTGATTAGTAGAGATAAAGATAATGTTTTGTTACGTAAATAAAAGGTTTACAAGATGTTGCTAAAAAATGTTAACAATATTGGTTAAAAAACCACATTTGGACTTTAAAACTGTTTATACCGTAACAATTTAGTACTCAAACTTTGGTTATGTATACTTTTAAATTTGTAAGAATTCAGTTTCTTACTTTTAATAAACAATGTTTTAATCCATATATCTTATAAACTGTACCGAATTTACTTTTATTTTTTGAAGGAAATAAAATTTACTTTTTATTATAAAAATATTATAAAGACTTATTAAAATTTCTTACATGGTAAATTAATAATCTAGAGAATCAAACTATTTATAAACCAAAAAAGACTAAGGCATATGTAAAAATTGACACTTATTTTTCTTAATGTATGTGGACTAAACTACTGCTCATTAAAGTTTAACGATTAATTTGTTGCAAATTTAAGATTATAAGGATTGGATCACTCCAAACTAACGTTAATAGATTAAATTGTTGCTTTAATAAAAGTTTAAGGAATTGAGAGTGTATTTTAATGCTAATTTATGTTTTCTTTATTTCTTTTTTTGAAATGTTTATCCACCTCTATTTATTGGCGAATATATGAACATGGGCAAAGATGTAATACTCTTGTATGGTTTATATATATATATATATATATATATATATATATAGAAAATTCATTAATTAGGGAAGTGAATAACAAAGTACAAAAATCACTGTGAGTAAAAGATAAAAGGGGAAAAGGAAAAGCTATATCTATTGCATGAACACAACTCAAAATAAGTAAAGAATGAGCCAAATTATTACAAATTCTTGGAGGGTAAGATAAGGAAAATGTGGAGAACAAGTGCAAGAAAGTTTTAGTTTCATAAATCCAAACTCCAATTTTGTTTCTATAAGACCAATGATGCAACGAAGTGTCATAGCAATAAGAAAACTAGGTTCAACAACCACAAGAGTTGGGTTTTGGAGAATACCTGATTTACAATGTTTAACATGTAAAATGGACCCATTTGAGTCACAATTTTTAAATTTGTTGAAATGTGTGCCTTTGAACAGTTATTTGTGGGTAACAAATTCGTTAGATTTAGAAAAAAAATATTTAGCTCATCCAAGACAATCACACTTAGCAGCAGGCCACACTTTGCTAAGGTATCTCAAAGGATCACTGAGTCGAGGTCTCTTAGCATCTAATTCTTTTCGATTACGTGCTTTCTGTGATGCAGATTGAACTTCCTTGCCTTGATACTCGTAAATCTACTACCAGATTCTATGTGTTTCTTGGTGGATCATTACTTTCATAGAAATCAAAGAAACAAACAACTGTCTCAAAATATTTAGCTGAACCCGAATACAGAGTCTTAGCTGCCACTGTTAGTGATGATTCATGGCTTATTCAATTGCTAAAAGACTTGCACATGACCGTTCATTCGACCCCTTTTGTGTTTTGTGATAGTACTGCTACCATTCATATTATTGCCTCAAATCCAGCTTTTCACGAAAGAACGAAGCACATAGAGTTGGATTGTCATTTCGTGAGAGATCATGTAGCAAAAGGTTGTCATGTTTTATGTTCTAAAACTCGTAGATAATAAATGTAATCCATTGATCGTTATTAATAAAGGGTAATTATTCCAATTTTAATAAAGACTTATTGATGATTATGTTGTCTTATTAACCCAAATCCAATAAACTAACATTTTAAGTTGAATTATGAGTCTTAAACTGTATGTGAGACATACATGGATCAATATTTGAGATACAACTTAAAGAGTCCATAGTATAGGGATAAGACTAGATACCTTATCGTAGAACACTATGGATACAACCCACTTTGTATTTGGTACAAACACAATGATCCAACGTGTTCTTGTAGGTGACACACGATTGAGAGTATTCTATGCAATGAGTTTGCATAAGACTGGACCACAAAATAGTAACCAACTCCGTGAGCTAGTTAGGTTTCTATTTTAAAAGGATGATCTAGGAAACTTAGTCTTAATCCTGAATGTATTATGAACTTCTGTTCACAAGGGATTGTTCTTTGAATTGTACGGGTGCGAGTGGCCAGATTATCGACTCAATAAAAATATATTTAAAAATAGATTAATTTAAGTCTAAGTTCAAAAGTTATGCCCAAAGTCAACAAGGCCTGAGCCTCCCAAAACTCTGTAAATAGAGGAGGTCACCCTTCATTTGATTTATTCAAACGGAGATCCCTAAATTAGAATTTAGAGAACTCAATGAAGATAGAGCAACCCAACGAACAGATCTTCTCGTTTTCAACAAATTTAGTATCTCTTCTCCAACGAATAGATCATCTCGTCTCCAACAAATTGAGCATCTGTTTTTCAACAAATAGATTGCTGCTTCTTCAACAATTTGAGCATCTCTCCTTCAAACGAATAGATTGTCTCTTCTTCAATAAACTGATTGTATCTTCATCATCTACAACTGAAGATTAATCTTCTCGAATATTTGAAGACTTCAATAAATTGATAATTCTGCCCCATCTACAAACAAAAGATTGATTTTTCAAAGATTTGAAGACTTTAACAAATTGATAATTTCTTCACCATCTAAAAATTGAAGATCAATTTATAAAAAGATCAACAAGTCCAAAGGTCGATCATTGAAGAAAATCAACAGATTCAAAGGTGGATCTTCGAGGAAGATCATCAAACTCAAAGGCCGATCATCCAAGAAGATCAACAAACTTAAAGATTGAATTTTATATATTCTAGAGAAACCATAAGGGGATAAAATTTAGAGACTATGACACTTATATTACAAATTAATAAAATCAAATTTATTTCCACTAATTAAATATTATTTGTTGGATAACAATCACATAGGAAAAAATTAAAAGAAAATGGAAAGATAAAAAAACCAATGGAAGAACTATGTTACTTATTATCCACATTTGATGCCGATAATTTCTGTTTAATATTATGGTTAATTTCATATTGGTTTAGTTATAAATTAAAAGTATTTAATTTATTAATTATTTTTGAGTAATTTTTTTTCTTTCTAATATTTCACGAGTTTTTCTAAAAAAAGCGATCATACTTGTATCTGCATTTCAATTTACATCATAGTCCTAGTAAGAACAATTTTAAGTTGAAAATTGGAATCCAATAACGAGGCAAAAAAGCCCTTCTCACCTATAAATCCGAGGTTCTACTTGTGGATGGATCTCGACAACCTTATTTTATAATAATAATTTAAAAAAAAAAAAAAAAAGAACTTATATTATACCCAATTTAGTTATATTAATTTGTCAAATCAATCATTATATTAAACGAAGGATGTGATTATTAAAATAAATAAAAAAAAAGCTTATGGTACTTGAATTTCTTAAATATTAAATAAGCAAGTTATAATCAATTATTATTATACAAGCTGTAAGTTTGAAAACGAAAAATCTCCCATTAGAGAGAATCCAGAAGCTTCGTGTGTGATTCCGTGGAATTATGCCGTGGGAATATGGAACTGAATTCTAACTAATGGTAACAAATTTTTATTTTATTTTAATGTGTATTAATTTTGTTAAAGTAGCAATGGGACTGAAAGCAAATTAGATGTTATTAAAAAGTTGGTGATTAATTGTTGTCCTACTCCATGGGTTGAACCAATCGTAAAATACATTTTGAATACGCGACAGTGAATCTAAGACGCGTCTATAAAAGTGATCTTTACAAAAGTATAAATTTAAAATTTTTCACATCACAAACTATGATAAGACAATTTGATCAAAATTTTGTCACATGATAACTATGATTAGATAATTTAGTCAGATATATAAAGATAGATAATGTTCAGAACGTAACTAACTATTTTATGAATTTTTTGTATCTTATTTAATACATTTTTTTGTTCGATCCAATTTTTAATAAATTATAAATAATCTATAAAAAGAATGTAAAACTTGTAACTTGAATTTGGGTCTAGAGGTAAGTGGAACTAAAGGATAATTTTACCACGAGCCTATCTTCTGATATTATTATTTTGTCAATTTATATATATATATAGAGAGAGAGCATAAATTTGAGAGAGCTCGAGCCCCCTTGGATTTATATTAAATTTGTCGGTAAATATATATATATATATATATATATATATAGTATAGAATCAATAGTTTAATACGATGTAATGAGTTATTTGTAAAGACGATTTAAAAAATTTGATATTGGAGTTAGCTAAAAATGTGTGAAAGAATAATACAGTATCTTAACGGTAAAGACGTAGGTAACAATACTGGAAAAGGGTTTGCATGATCATAATTTCATATTTATGGATAACACTCTTTGATATGTTAAATGCCCATGGAGGATATAGAAAACCTGAAGATCATTAACCCAAAATTGAGGTGTGCATGTCTCCAGCTTCTAATGTAAATCATTCAAATTCTTAAATACATAAATAGATCACATAATTGCACATTGTTAGCCAAATTTGACATAGGTAGAACCCTAAACCAACCATTAATTATTGGAATTGATATTTAAATTTATTTAAGTTTGAAAAAGTAAAAAAAAAAAAAAAATTGAAGAATTTAACGTGGAGTGGAAAGTGGATAGGTGAGAGTGTAAAGGAAGTAGAAGGTAAGGAGGTTCCGTTGTCAATTTGTGGACCCACCGTCCCAGGTTGGATAACCCATGTCACTTTCCATAAAAAGCTTCCCCCTTTTTACTTTTTCCCCCTCACAATTTCACTTATTTACACAATTTTTCTTCTTTATTTTCCTAAAAGACCCCCTTCCCTCCAAATAACTTAATAACATTAAATAAATAGGGGGTTTTATGATTTTGATTGGCCGTACGTACCCCATGGGAATCTCAAATTCACAAATTGGGGGGATGGATGGCACACACCATTTATTATCTATCAAATATGCATTGTGTAAAATAAGTCAAGTCATTCACTCACTGCTTGCAAACCACATTTATTTATTTATTTATTTATTTATTTATTTATTTACAAAACGGTTGAGACGTCATTCTTCTAAACCTCTCTCTCTTTCTATGATTTTTATATATTATTTTGGATTTTAAAATAATCAAATCAACTTGAAAGGAAAATAGAAAAATAAAAATTACTCAAAGATAAGTGATGTTACAAAACGCGTTTTCAGCTGCTGCATGCATGCCAGTGGAGCAACAGCTGTTTTTAGCTCCATCACAATCCCGCGTCTTCACTTTCATTTATCCCTCTTTTTTTTTTTTTTTTTTTTTAAATTTTATTATCTTCCCTTTAACAATTAATTCACTACTTTATTATTATTATTATTATTAAATTTCCACATTACTATTTACCCTTTCCATTTAAATTTAATTACTGTTTTACAATTAATTGGCTAATTATGCTATTTTTTTTTTGTAACACTATAAATAGTCCATTTAGGGTTGTAATTACAAGCTTTTCTATCATTTTAATATAGAATTTAGTTCTTGGAGGACTTGGGTTAATACCTCTTCTCGCTAACTCAATTGATATCAAAACTATATTAAATTTTTTCTTTAATTTTTATTTGAACCTTAAATAAATTATAATTTTGTTCCTGCGATTTGATGTTTGTTATCTTTGTTTCAATTTAGTAATTAGGGTCAAGATTTATAATTATAACATTCATCTTTTTTAATATGCATGTCAATTAATTAACTTTATAGAGTTAAACAGTGAAAATTCATAAATAATTTTAGTTTCGATGAAAAATATATGATTGTAATCTTTTTAATTCTTTTAGATTAATTAATAAGCAATATCACTAAATTATAAAACCAAAGCAAGTATTAAATGAAAATTCATGTTTCTGTTATAGTTAAACTATAAATGTAATATCTTGAAGTTGATATAGCATAAAATATGAAGGTAGTAAACGTATAGTTTGGGAACGTGTAGGATCAAATAACATATCTCATACGTTAAACATATTACTTTGAAATGACATAATTATAAAAACTTTATTGAAATTAAAAAGATTAAAAATATAATTTGGCATCTATATTTTTAGAGAGCATACGAACAACAAAAAAATAATAAAAATTAGGTTAGAAAGATTTTGGCATTGATGAAGATCCGTTGAAGCAAAATCTCGGAAGCTGCCTATTTGGTACTATTATCCTATGATTTTGTCTCTCTTTCTTTATTTCTCATGTACGTACATCCATCGTTTATTTATTTATTAAAACAAACCATGTACCTTCTCCTCCCATTTATATTTATATTGAAATTACATTTTTGCTCTTTTAAAACTTTTTTTTGAGAGTTTGAAGCAACGATTATTCTAAGACTATAATAACTACCACTTGACTACAATAAATAACTATTTTATAGTTTTCAGTTAGCTACAGTCAAAGATATGTTCGTCATTTTTTTTTTTAATTATTAGTTACAATGTTCACCGTTGTTTTTTCAAACAAAAATAGTTTACATTTTAAAAACATATTGTTATAACTCAAACTAAAATAATTTATGCCACAAATACAAACTATTACCGTCGTTAAGTATCTATGTGTGTTAGGGTTAAATGGAGAATATAATAATTTGAAGTCTCAAGGGATAGAAGTATAATAATAACAATAATCATCTTAGAATTCTACAATATGGATTTAATATGAAATGAAGCATTTTCTTGGTCGTCTAACTGAAAGTTGCAGTTTTTAAAATATTTATTATTTATATCTATTTTTTTTTTTTTTGGTACAAATACATAGTTTGACTCCTTCATAGTAAATACAAATCCGTGAAGGAGCAAAAGTAAATTAAAAACAACTGACCTTGTGAAAGAGTGTTTAGTTAAACCCTAAGTGCTAATGTTATAATTATTTGTTTTCATTATTTCGATTGCTTTAGTTCAATTGTGTTTAACATAATGTTCAAGAGTTAAAAAGATTCGATCTCTCATTTCAATCGCATAATTTTGTCTATTTTAATCTATATGCCATAAAAATCAAAATTTTGAGGTTAGGAACTAAAGTTGCAAAAATGGTTATATTGTTTTGGGGGTATTATGAAAATGATGGACAATTTAAGAGTACAATAATCTCACAAAAACAGACATATATACATAAAAAAAGAATATATATCACATTTTTGACCAATTCAATACAAGTTGAAGAAGCAGCTTAGCTAGCTTTCTTTTTCCCCAATCCCATCCATAGCCAAGCTAGATTTCACATCCCATTTGGATAAATAGAAAGGGCAAAATAGTAATTATAGTGCAGCCATATTAATATTTAATACAAGAAAAACATCTGTCCCCCATTCTTGCATGTGTAGAGTGACATGCTTTGATTGACTAACAGATAAGCCATTTAGATCCATACTCCAAAGTTTCAATTTTCAATCATCTATATATATATGTGTGTGTGTGTGTGTTTGTATGTATATCTCATTCACTTGCTATCACATTCCACTATTTCACTTCACACCAAAATCAAGAACACTGCCCAAAAAGGAAAAAAAAAACCCATTGTTTCAATTTCAAATTTTATTTGCTATTTCTGTTATTCCAAATTTGGGGATTTCGTAAATGGTGAAGAAAGTTGAGAAGACGACGGTGGGATCATCTCCGGCGCCGCCGCCTCCGCCGTGTAAGAAGAAGTATAAGGGTGTCAGAATGAGGAGCTGGGGTTCATGGGTATCGGAAATTCGAGCGCCGAATCAAAAGACAAGGATTTGGTTAGGGTCTTATTCAACGCCGGAAGCAGCGGCGCGTGCATACGACGCGGCACTTTTATGTCTTAAAGGTGCCTCCGCCAGCCTCAACTTCCCGGAAATTGCTAACTCTATTCAAATTTCCGACAACAACTGTCACTTCCGCCGCCACCACCAACACCACCACATTGATACCTCCGACGACGCCATTATGTCTCCCAAATCCATCCAACGTTTCGCCGCCGCCGCCGCTAATGGCTTCCCGGATAATGTCGGCACGGTCGTCACTCCTCCGTCATCGGTCGTATCGTCGCCATCGACGTCGACATCTTCCATGCCGTCTGATCAGCCTGATGATGAGGTGTCGGTCATTGTGACATCCGATGGTTTCTACGATCAATTCGATCATCCGAGGGCTGAAATGGAATCTTGGTGTAATTACTTTGATGCCCTTCAGTCACCGAAGTACATTGACCAAATATTTACCGACGGTTGGTTTGATTTTGATTCAATGGGCGAGGGTAAAATCGACCATTTTTACGAAGAAGAAAGTGACATCAGACTGTGGAGCTTCTGCTGAAGGATATACCAGAAAAAAAAAAATAAAAATTATGTTTAGTTAATTTCTACATCATATTATATTTATTTAAAAATCTTCGTAAATTGTTTGAAGATATTACTGACCGTGACCAAAAATATAATATATTTTTCTTTTTAATTAACCAACAAACTCATATGAGATTGGACTTTTTTTCCAAACTAATCTCTATGGGAGTTGGTTTAATTTTATGATGGAAAAAACGTTTATGTAATTTTTGTAATGTGTAATCATTGTTATTAATTGTTAATTATATTATAATTATTATATTAATGAAAATGTTAATTCCTCATTTTTTTTCTATTATTGAGTAATTAATCATGTTCATCATCGTCAGTCATATATATAATATATGAGAAGCGGCGCAACCTAAAATATATAGGTGGAGATCTTAAAAATCGGCTTTTTTTTAAAGTTCTATCGAATTCCTCATATCAATTTTTTTATTATTATATTTTTGCAATTTTTTTTCTTTTTTCAAACCTATTAAAACAAAAACATTATATTTTCTATAAATAAAATTTAAAAAAAAAAACTAAAATTCTATTTATAATAAAGAGAAATGTACTTTGTCAGAGCTTCACAACTGTTTTCTCGAGAAATAAGAATAATAATTATATATAAAAAAAAACTCTGATCAACTTAGGGTTTTAAGATGGTATCAGAGAGTGTTAGATATTGTATTGCAAGGACCACCGTTAATATTAGGGGAGCATTAGATATTGTATTAACTTTGCCTTCACCCATGCGTTGTGGCTTGAAATATGAAAAAGACTCCACACATGGAAATCAATATTAATTGGAGAGAAAACAACGTTGTAGAAGTTTGAACCAATACATCTAACTCGCTTTGATAACATCTTAAATATCCAATCGACCTAAAAATTTAAGTAAGTGGGTAATAGTAAATTTAATATAATATTTACGACCTTCCCAAAATGAACAAAAATACTAAAATTTAAGATATTTATCTAGAAAATATTATGATTCTTTATTTACTACCCAGAAAGATTTTATATTTTCATAATATACTCTTGACAGCATTTTTATAATTCCAATACATTGAATGTTATTTTGAAAAATATATTCTTCTTCTTGCTGTTTCTTCTTCTTTTCTTTTCTTTTCTTTTTTCCCGAAAAAGCATGTAAATTAAAGTTATCTGTTAAAAAATATATATTTATTTAATAACGTGTGAATATTAAATTAAAGTTTTCTGTTTTTTTCTTACAATTTTTTTTTTATCTACAAAGGTAACAAAAATATTTTGAAAGAAAAAAATTAGCAAAATAGATGGGAATTTTTTTTTTTTTTTTTTTTTTTTTTACCATAAGTAGGAATTATGATTGGCTGTTTTATAGGGCAGGGTAGTTATAGTGTGAATGATAAATTTTGGAGGTCAATTCTTTAGATTAGATTAGAGTGTGACATATAAATAATATATGATTGATTGATAGCCTTCATATCGGAAATTAGCCAATTATATGGATCACTATGATTCAAATTATTTTTAACACAATACTATATTTGAAATGACATGATGTTTTATTTTTAAGGGATTTTATTAGGAAAATTATTTCAAAATTAATTCAATTTAAAAATTAATTTTAATTATGTATCGTTTTTAAATATAGCAAAATAAACAAAGATATATACAAATATAATCAATTTTATTGTTGATAGACCGTGATATATACTTTGATAGATTTGTAAATATTTTTATCAATTTTATTATTTAAAACATTTTTTCTTTAATTATTTCAAAATTATTTTCAACTATCAATAGCGAAGTCATCTCAACTGTTTTCGATATAATTACTTGAACAGCTTATGTACATGCATGTAATTTACAATAAAATTAATTGCTTCCTAACTTTTAACTATTAATTATTAGAGCAATTTTAAATATAATAAAATAAATAAAATATAGTAAAATTTCATATTTTATCACGATAGACACAGATAGACTCTATCAATGTCTATAGATGATATTGATAGAAAATAATAGAAGTTTATTAATGTCTACAAATGTTTATTATCGATAGAGTTTAAATTTTTACTATTTTTGTAAAAAATTTTAATATATTTTTTTTATTATTTTCAATAGTTTTCCTTAATTATTTCATTTGAAATAATTCATGTTCAAATAATTGAATTTTTGAAAAACAATTAAATATCTCAATATATATAAAATAATTTTGATGTAATTAGCTGATTATTGAACATTATTTTGCCCCTTCCAATCTCCACCAAATAAATAATTGATTAAAATGGTTGGAATTTTATTTTCTTGATGAAATAAAACATGACAATACTACAGTCATCCAATCAAAACCATCCTTTTGAAACTGCTTGACAACTTTTGGGTTTTGGTTTTCTTCGTGAAAATTTAAATAAATTATATTACGTTATGTTGTTGGTGAATTTTAGCCTACATAAGAGAAGCTCAAATGAGCCTAAAATCGCTGAAGAGGACATCTCGGTGGAACCATGAGGTGGCCTCCTGGGGAAAAGTCGTAGGAGGACCTACAAGGGTCAACTTAGCCTCCTAACAGCAGCTCACGGGAGGAGGACCTGTGTGAGAGCCTAAACGAGCCTAGTAAGAGCTCGGTAGACCCATGAGCTGAGTTAAGCGAGCCTAGAGAGAGCTTAGTAGACCCATGAAGTAAGCCTAAGTGAGCTTAGTGGTAGCTTGGTGGTCCCCTAAGGTGAGTCTAAGCGAGCTTAATGGTAACTCGGTGGACCCATGAGGTGAGATTAAGTGAGCCTAGTAAGAGCTCGGTGGACCCATGAAGTAAACCTAAGTGAGCTCAATGGTAGTTTGGTGGACCCATGAGGTGAGCCTAAGCAAGCCTAGTGAGAGCTCGGTGGACTCATGAAGTCAACTTAAGCGAACCTAGTGAGAGTTTGGTGGATCCATGAAGTAAACCTAAGCGAGCCTAGTGGAAGCTCGATGGACCCATGAAGTAAACCTAACTGAGCTCAATGGTAGCTCAATGGACCAATGAGGTGAGCCTAAGCGAGCCTAGAGAGAGCTTGGTGGACCTATGAATGAAGTAACCCTAAGCGAGGTCAATGGTAGCTTGGTGGTCCCATGAGGTGAGCCTAAGCGAGCCTAGAGAGAGCTCGGTGGACACATTAAATGGGCCTAAGCGACCTCAATAGTAGCTCGATGGACCCATGAGGTGAGCCTAAGCGAGCCTAGTGAGAGCTCGATGGACCCATGAAGTTATAGGGATAAGAGCTCTTACGTAGCGGAAAACAATTACATAATCATTACTCAAATTAGAAATTAAAAATACCATACATTGGCAATAAAAATATAGAGATAAACTACTATAAAATTTATTAATGGCTAAGCATGCTATTTAGAAAAAAAATCTAAATTATAGAAAAAAAGAAATTTACTTTCGTTGTTGTCTCTGTATCTACAAATCACCAAAAATGGAACCACCACTACTTGGAACTTTCTCTAAGTAATAAAGAATAATATTTGTGAGAATCTTTTTGAGATTTCGAAATTTTGAAAAAAATACCGAGAGCAAAATTCTTAAGAGAATTTCTTATGTTTACAGACCTTTCTGTAATTGCACACTCCATAATTGTTCCACTTTTCCTCTTATTCAGGTGGTTAGAGGAAATATGGGAGTACACGGGAACATCCCACATTTTTCAATAATAACTCTCACGATAATGAGTTATTAATTTAAAATAAAATAAAATATTAAATAAATAAATAAATAAATAAATAATTAATTAAATCATATTTAATTAATATTTCATTTAAATCATATTTAAATGAATTATATCTCACGTAACCTATAGTTTTAATTTAATTAAATCAAATTTAATTAATTAAAATTAAACTAAACTATTAACTAATTTTTTAATAAATTGATTACTAAATTAAATACCTTATATTAAATTTAATCCAACTTGCAGTGGTTTGGTTGAGGAAGTGGGTAAGTCAGAGGATGGGATAAAATGAAGGGAAGAATTAAGAATACTGATGAAAAAGAAAACCAAGAAAAAGCTTAGAGTACTTGGATGTTGATTCTGCCTACAAGCCCACTTCCAAACTAACAGAAATAAAGATGATGTTATAGATTTTTGGTATTTTAAATTTCTGGAATGGGGATAACTGATATTTGGACGTTGTTTAAGCTCAGAAATTCTCTAGATGAGCTAACCTTTGAATGTACACTAAAAAATGAAGAAGAAAGGGTCATGGACAGGTTGGAAATTTGCACAAAAGTAATGAAACCAGTTGCTGCTTCATTTTTCTTTAGTTTGTAGCTTGATCAACGACCCCACTTTTGACTTGAAACTCCCAAATCATATCATATTCAATGTCTTGGGATAGTTTTAGCACATATATTTAAATAAAGGAAATTATTTAGTAGTATTGAAACTATTTAAATTTGAATTTGGTAGCTAGGTAGCTCAAGGTTTATTTGAATTTTGTAAAAATCTTTGTAAGCATCTACTGTAGAAGATTTTCCATCGTGTATCAAGTATATCTTAAGAAAAACACTAAACTAAGCACTGCATATAGTATATTATAATCTGAATAGACCATCTTCTATTTCAGATTTCAGATGTAGATTTCTCAAATTCATTTTCACAATTTTCTCATATATACCAACATTAATTTTCACATTTTCTTGTTTGTTGCAAAAAAACAATTTCTTGGATAACTTTAAAATGGCTTCTACGTCTTCAATACCCACAAACCTTCATTTTTTGGATTTTCAGCATTCACACATTCATTTTAACCAAACTTCGATTATAGATTGTTATCGCCTCCAAAAAGCAAAAAAAACCACAACCAACCATATAAGATTAATAAAAAAGATCTTTGAAACACAACATGCATGTTTATTCAATAAAAATCAGTTCTTGGATTTCATGTAATACCCATCTGTATATTTCAAACCCCAACCAAAAGAAGGAAAATCTTCACGATTAAGGTCTGGCTGTAATTAACGACATAGAATATATAAACCCCATTGATAGTCGTATACTCAAGATAAGAACCATGAAATTGAAAATTTGTTGTAGAAGAAGATATTTGGGAGTCCTGTCTTTGGGAAATATACTGATGAAATTGAAAATAATTACCGATTTCGTAGTTTTCAGTCTGACTTGCTCTTGTATCTTTCATCGTCTTCCTTCTGTCAAACCCTAAAAAGTTTCTAATCTGGAATCTTCAAGGAGATTTTGGTTGAAGGCGATTTTGTAGTTACTCAAACATTTCAAACCAAACCAGTATGTTTGAAAAAACGGATACTCCACTTCTTTTGCGATTGTGATATGTGTCTTTTTTGTTTTCCACTTTTTCTTTTAAAATAATAATAATATAAGGATGAGTTATTTGGTCATTTGGGCCGAACATCGTGCCTTTTATGTAATTGGGCCTATGTAGGGTTTAGGGTAGAAACCCCATTGATAATTAGGGAATGACGATGACTTGAAAATTTGATGTTGAAACCAATGGGCTGCAACAAGAAGCCCAAATCAGCCACTCCGTCATGGACTCTTACCAATCTAGAGGCCATTCACAACACGACAGTCGATTCTCTTGGATTTCCATTGGCGTTCCATCTTGGTCTAAACCTTCGTCCTACTCTCCTCTCTCCTCTCTCCGGCGCGCTTCTTTGCTCTGAATTCCAGCTCTCTGCTTCAGTATGGCGAAGGAGGTTTATACCAGGGAAGACTTACTTGCGCTGTTGCAGGTACTTACATTTTTCACTCTTTCTCTATCAATTTACATGCCTCCAGTTCATATCTCGTCCTGAGTACGAGCACATAGGTTTATTTCTCCTGATCGAAATGTTAGAGAACTGTTGTACAGTTTCTGTAGAGCTCCGATAATTCTTATGGTTTTGAGATTCGCCTTGTATTTCTCTTGCTTGGAGTAGCGCTCAGGACGGAATGGCTCACGAATGGTTCAGTTTCTATCGGATTTTGTAGTTTGTACGACGCTTTATATTGATTTCCCCTAGATTGGGGACTGAGCTTGTTATCTTAACTGTTTCCAGATTGATATCCGATGACTAAATTAATTTCAATAACTCTCTGTAGGATCTTCAAGTTGATTTTTCCAGGTACGAACATCCTGCTGTATTGACAGTTGAAGCTCAGGTAATCGTAATTATGTATGGAAAAAATTGGAGAGAATAAATTATAAATCCATCCTTTTCATTTTAATATTAATTTATATACAAGCTAACGGGATTATGTATGGCCTAATCAACATTCAGGCAAAATATGTTGGAAATTTGGGGGGTGGACTCAGTAAGAATCTGTTTTTGAAGGTAGACATCTGAACAAACTGTTTCTGCTTCATAATTGTAGTTATTAGAACATGCATTCTATATTACAATGTATGTTTTTAACACCTGCGATACTTACCGCTAATATGCAGGACAAAAAGAATAGATACTATATTGTTTCTGCATTGGCAGATACCAAAGTGGATCTAAAAGGTCTGTACACTTCACTAGTGCCATCGATTCCTGTTAATTTTTCTTCTTTATATTGAGGGTCTATAAGTCTTGAGACGCCGTCACATGTGCTTGGTATTTAAGGGGAAAACTCTATGATCTTATATTTATAGTGTGATGTGATTAATGGTGCATTTTAGTCATGCAGTTCTATCTGCAAGACTTGGTTTGGGTAAAGGTGGTCTGAGAATGGCTCCCGAGGAAGCATTGGGTGAGAAACTTAAGGTCAGCAAAATTCAGGCTGATATAATTCTTTCACTTCATTTTGTTAGATCTTGCACGTGCTCATTTCTTGAACAAATTGATAGGTGTCCCTGGGTTGTGTTACTCCATTTGCACTCATCAATAAAACAGCACGGTATGCATTCCTTAGTCGTTGAGTTTTATTTCAAGACATCTATCAACAGTTCAGCCAAATTTTATTCTTGATATGTTTCATTTTTATTATCAGTAGCTTTATATGCTTTGTTGTTATGTGTATTGTTGCTAGGAAATCTTTCAGATATGAAGTTATGACTTGAACAGTGTGAAAGTTTAAAAATTTACAATGTATAAATAGTTGTAAGAAGAACCATCATGGGTTGGCCTAATGGTAAAAAGGTTAATAACTAACTAAGAGGTCATGGGTTCAATCTATGGTGGCCACCTACCTAGGAATTAATTTTCTATGAGTTTCCTTGACACCCAAATGTTGTAGGGTCAGGCGGGTGTTCGTGAGATTAGTTGAGGTGCACGTAAGCTGGCCCAAACACTCACGGATATAAAAAATAAAAATAAAAATAAAAAATAAATAGTTGTAAGAAGAGCTAACTTTTCCCAACATTCATACCTGGGATCATGTGATAATCCATGGGACAACATATTGTGTTTTTGCCTTTTATTTTGTTGCACATTAATTTTGGCTGAATTATTTATTGTATTTTGCTCTAGTTTTTATGTGCCACTGTAACCCTTTCCTCATGCAGGGATGTCGTCTTGTTGTTGGACCAGGGATTTAGAAGCCAGGAATTTTGTTTCTTCCATCCTCTGTCAAACGAAACATCAATATGTAAGTGAGGTGTATTTTCATTTATATTTTTCTTCCTTTGTTCACCTCTCTGAAGAATAGATTGCTTAGACTTTCTCTTTATAGCAGCCCAATTCTTGATTTTTGTGTTGCTTTATATTTTTCACTTGCTAGATAATGTTATTCCGGGTTCCACTCTTCAATTTGATGGCCGCCTTTCTTTTGTGTATTTGGGTGTGTTTGACAATATCATACTGTTCCATGTTTATCTTGCTCGATCTACTTTTGAAGTGAAGTTTTTCCCCCCTTCTATATGTGTAGAAAATAGAAAATTTCTTCCATGTTTATCTTTCACGATATAGCATTCTTGTTCTTGCATAAGTATGATCTATTAAAATAGACCATTGCCCGCTCTTTTATAAGTTAAATTAATCCACTTTATATATTGATGTTTCCAGCCATTAATACCAGAAATCTCGACAAGTTCATTCAATCGATTGGGAGAGACCCTTCATATGTGGACTTGGAGGTGAATCCATATCTGCTGATCACTAACTTCATTTAAAAAGTTTATTATTTGGTTGACTTAAATTTCCTATCTGCAGGCTAATCCTTCTGTAGGAAAGGATCAACCCCCAGATCTTGCCGGACTTGTTCCATCTGGTTCTGCTCTTGTGCCTGATACTCCAGAGAAAGTATCCTCTCGCCCAGATTCTAATGAAAATCATGGTGTCACTGACAAGAAATCTAAAGCAGTTGCAGGTAGCATACGAAGCTTATCCATATACGCTATATAGTGCAAAAAAATAGGGGAGACAAATTAGTGTAGGGGATTAAATTTTATGTAGGTTTTGTTGCTTCAGGACTGAAGAACTGGGCATCTAAATGTTAGGTTTGGTAAGGTCGTAAATTTGACTTTACGCTTATTTTTTAATTATGTAGGTAAGTACTAGAGCTTACTTTCCCACTGCTTTCTAGTCTTTTACGAACCACTTGCTAAGTAATAATCGAAGGTCCACTGATTGCATAACTGCTGTATAGCTCGCCATGACCATAACATCAAGAAAATCTCTTATGGCTTATTACATTTCTGTTAATTAATGCTATCTTTATTTGGAAGAATGCCAACTGGATGGATGAGTTGTCTTCCTCCCTCATTTAGGAACTAGCAAGGTTACACCGGCTGTACTAAATGATCTTCTTTTGGCCGAAGTAATGACTTTCTCCCTTTAAAACAGCGAACACAGTCCAATCATCTACCACTGTGAAAGTTGGAAAGGACAAACCTACACCCAAAGGTCGACCAACCTATGCAAATGTGGAAAAATTTGTGGAAGAGATCCTTGATAGGACGTCGGCAATAGTGCTCTCAGAGGTATACTGTTCTTTCCATTACCATCCACTTAGTTGTCATTGTTCTGGAACTGACAAAATCAAGTTTGACAGCTGACAGAGGAGACAGTTAATAAACATGGAGAGCAGTTGGGAGCCGTGGTGTCAAACAGCATTAAGAGACATCTCGGCTCGGAGTTGAACAATCTTTCTGTGAGTATTTTACTTAAAATGATGACTTTGCTTTCTTCTTCTGGAGTTACGTAAAACAGCTTTAAAAGCCTTTCACTTGCTATTTCTAAGTTCTAAATACTTGAATTGCTTACAGCCTTTTCAATTTTGAGTCCAGCAGTTTTCTTTTTCTCAGTTTATACGCTATTTCGCATGAATAAAAGCTGAAGCGTGTGATTTATGATGCATTTTTTATTGCAGATGATATTTAAGAACGCTGCATACACAGAAGGGTTCCATGCTGGGTCTTCCCATAAAGTGAAACATGCATGCTGATATTTTTGTCCGCCTGTGGTTCCTAGCAACTGGAGAAGAGAACTCGGACAGAAGGCGGGTAAGGGATCTAGTTGTCTTCAAGATTCTTTTAAAATGATATATGGTGGCGTAACCTAACATTTGGCAAAAAATTTCATAACCGATTGTTACAAGACCTGGTTCCGTGGTAAAGCATCTTAGCACTACCGCTAAAAGTTATTTTTATTTTCATCGAGTTCTCTGATCTCATTGTCCTGTGATCAAGTTCTGCCATTTCCCTTTGTTTTGTAAAAATGATGACCACCAGCTTAATATTGTCGATGGGGCCTCATTGGTTCAGGTAATATATTTAGGTTTAATGTTCAGAGTGAAAATTGCAAGCTAATATATGATTATGAATTTTGGCTTCGGATTAGCACTTGTTTTTCCTCCCTTAAAAGAAATATACAAATGCATTTATGGTAGTGAAAATAACGGTAACCTTGTATCATTTACATAGGAATTCTTTGGTAATTTTGGTATTTTCATTGTCTGTCATGCACATACATGTTTTTTGTGTGCTTATTGTCGAATATTTAGATAGTATAAATTGGGTAGAAATGACAACATTCCTGCCAGTGTAATGGGCATGGGTTTCAGAGAGGTGTGTTTAGTTTAGAACATGAAACATGCTTCGAACTAACACAATCGAAATGATATACGTTGGAGACTGATCTTTTAGGACAATCTCAATCCTGCAGATCAAAGAGTTGAATCATCTGATTAGTGCTTTTGCTGAGACCGTAGAATAATTAGAATATATTTGAAAGAAGGCAATGGAGTGGCATGCCATACCAAATGTGTACCGTGGTAATGAATCCAATGAATACGTTTTCCCTTTCCAGTGTCTTCGTACATGCGGACCGTATTTACATTCCTAACGAAGAGGTTCAAGTAAAATCCAAGTTATTTGCAGCATAAACATCGACATTAGAAGGGCTAGGGAAGAGAGGTAGGATGAACCACCCCTTGAATTAATTTCTGGAAAATGGAATAAAATATCTGAGTCAGAATCTGTGATGAGAATAATAGAACCATTTTTATTTGTTTACATTTTATGCTTTTATTTTCAATTTAGTAGAATTCGTCAAACTTCTATATATAATATATATATATATATATATGTATTTTATTACTTTTAAATTTTATTCATTAGCTGTTTAAATGATTTTTTAATTTGTGAAATTGATTTTTCCCCGTAGAAAGTCTGCGAATTGATTTCTTTCGCCGAAGATTTAGAATAATGGGATGAAGGGGAATGGCTTGAAAAGGAAAATAATTTTAGGCATGATTTTATCTCCCATTAGAGACATAACGAATGTAAGATCATCAGCAATAGATCCCTAATTATTATATGTGCATCTCTAATTATGCTCGTACAAATTTTATTTAATCGTATATCAATATCTCTATACTGGAGACATTCCACTATTTTGAAGAGTAGAAGAAACAAATTATGCATCACCTCGAGAAGAAGCATCGAAGCGGTGCCGTGGAAATGGACTAATCTGCCTATACCGATTCCGAAATGGCCAAGGCACCAACTGACTCCACCATCTGGCACATCTTCTCCCCATCCCTTCCTCTTCAGAACTACTGGACGCTTCATTCTCCGGTGTCAACAACGGCATCTCTTGCCTACAAACTGGGCAAGAGTTATGAAGCCGAAGCCATGGCACTATGCACTCCGAATGGTATATATGCTTACAACTCAACTCCCTTGCTTCTCCCCCCACTTCAAACTCCTCCTTACAAACTGGGCAGTGCGAGTCGTTCTTCAGATGCTCTGCTGCTATTTTCACCGTTGGAATCCTCTCGATTGCCTCCTCGCTTGCCGGTGCCGGTCCTGGTCGGTCGTTCTGCGTCAGCTCTTCAATTAACTCATCTAGTTGTGGTCCAGTGAAGTAGTCTCTTGGATTGACTCTCCGTGGTAATACCGGCTGAATCGGCTGAAGTTGGTCAGGGGGACCAAAAACGATGACAGTACGAGACCGATTTGGATTTGGAGGTTGTTGGCCAAAGTTGTCCCTCTCGTCCAGACTTCGACTGCGCCATCGTCTTCGCCATTGAGGCAATTCATCTCCTTCAGGATCACTAAACGATCTCCGATCGAATTCGTCGAACCTGTGCAATGGTGGATGGTGGCGGTTCCCATTTGGGGTTCTGTTATTGAAGAGACGAATCGGCTGGTTGAGCATTAGTGAGAGGGCTTCAAATAAACGAGCCTCTGGCGAGGGATTAAATTCAGGGAGGGTGAGGCGAACCTCTTCAATGAACTGCCCAAAACAGCGTGGGCAAGTGAGCTCCGACGGGTGTGCAGAGGCGAGGGTGATGGTGCGGTGGCATTGGTGGCACCAGTAGAGCTGGAAGGTTGTGGTATGGCGGTCGTTGGTTGTGTATTGGGGTGGGCTCAAAGACATGGGTAAGATGAACAATGTTTGGAAATGGTGGAAGTTGGAGATTAGTTTTGTTAGTTAGAGAAATGATTTGGGAAAGGGAATCCGAATGTGGGAAGAATTTATATAATGGGGAAAACGATGGGAGAGGGAGTGGAGAAAGGAATGGCTTTCTGGATTTGCAGAAGCAATTCTGACATTGCCATCCTCATATGATATCTATCTCTATCCTGGGGATTTGTTTAGTTTCATATTGTTTCGTGGAGATGAAGAAAAGGATGAGTGAAATGTTGTACTAACAGTTGTCTTGTTTATGGGCTTAATTTCCTGCTGATTGTTTTCTGAGTTTGGGAATGGAGGGAAGATTATTTACGCTTCCCTTCTCTATTTCTTTACTAATTTAACCTAAATTACAAGCTTAGGCTTCCTAGAATTCCTTTAAAATAAGGTTGAATTATAAATTTAGTCTTTCTTTCTGTGATTTTTTCCCCCCTCCAGTTAATTAGATTTAAATTGAATTTCATGTCTAATGGTATCTTTGGAATGATCAGCACTAAACTTGCTATCTGTTTCGAAGTGGAGATGAGGCTGCTCCCTGCTAGGCCCCAACCTTTCTCTGGATACTCCACATTTTGGGCTTAATGTTGTTATATTCGGCTCAAGACGTTTGTATGCGTTCCCAAGAGACACGAATATAGCCCATCTCTTTAGAGCAATTGAACAAATGGTCTAAACAAAATGATAATTGCCAACCAGCTGTTTTGTTGTAAAATCGCTAAATCTTGATCCTATTTAGAATTTAAAGAAAATATCAATTTAAACTTTGAACTTTGGGGTTGTATTAATTTAATTTAAACTCTAAGTTTGTGTTTGTGGAATTGTATTTTAATTTAAACCCCAATCTGAAATCAAATCAAATAGGTGGAGAAGTCAATCTAATGGCCAAGTTCTGAAGCAATGCAACTGTTTGAGAAAAAAATGTCAATAATAGTTTTTTCCAATTGGGATTATATCAAACCTGGCCTGGAGCAATTAACAAATAATTTGACTTTATAATCAAATATTTATTAAGAGAGAAAATAGAGAGAGAGGGTTTTGGTGTGAGTTTTTAGGGAGAGAATTAGGGTTTCTTCACCAAATCCTCAATAATAATGGCTTTTGGTGGTTCACCTACATCTTCCCTTGTGTTACTCCCCTTTCATTTGCACTTCCACTGTATAATTTCACACTTTTCTTTAGGGTATCATTCCCAAAAACCCATTTTGTAGAAGTTAGTGTGACATGTTTGACCAAGTAGACTTATTTTATGAGATAACACTAATTATATTCTACTTCAACAAATCCTTGATCCATCATGTTATGAAATACACGAATTCATTAAAATGTCGGTATTTGCTTTGAGAATGCAAAAATTGAATGAAATAAAGCCAATTTGAATGTAGCTTCCATTGGTTGATTGAGTCTTCACACACCTATGTTTTCTATCATATTCAAATTTTATATATATATATATATATAATGAGACATTTATTATTTATTATTGGTGGTTGATCTTTGTGTTATTGTATGTTAGAATAACATAGGTGTTCTTTTTACGTTATTACGGCGTAAAATTACTATTTAAACTCTAACTATATTATTTTTCCCTTTTCTTTGTTTTGCAACTTTTTTTCTTCCATCTCTTCTTTTGTTTTTTTACAATTCTTTTTTCTTATTATTTTTTCATTTCTTCTTCCATTTTTTCATTTTTTTTCTTTTGTGTCTTTTTTTTTTAGATTTCTTCTTCTGTTTTCTCATTTTTTTTGTTCCATTTCTATTCCTTTTTTGTGTGTGTTTCTTTAAGTATCAAGCATCGAGTAGCAAACATATAGCATAACTAAAGGGTATAGAGCATCAAATATTAAGCATTGAGTATCGAGTATCGAGGATTGAGTACCAATATGTAACATAGAGCATAGAGCATCAAGTATCAAACACTGTGCATGGACATAAGATAAAATTGTATTCAACGATGAGCATCATGCGTCGAGTGACGTTCTCAGTTGCAAACACGCATGTAGTAGGGATTGGTAAATTCACAAGATGTTGATACAAGCAGAAGTCAACTTTCCATTGATTTTTTTTTTTTTTAAAATCTATTAAGGGCCATCCGTACAAAGTAGGCAATTACTTTTAATGGCATTTTCATTTATAATGAAGTGTAGAGACATGAGATAAAATTATGAAACAAAAAACCAGCAATAAGGGGTAAGAAAAAAAGGATATTAGGTTTAATTTTAATTAATTTATCAAAATGTGAAGAATCTTTTTAGTAATATCTATTATGTTCATTCTATTTAAAAGTGATGAAAAAGGCATGAAATATTTAAGAATTAACCATACAATAGGAGTGGGTCTTATTTGAGAGAGAGAAGAACTAGACTAACATTCCTACATTTATACAACAATAACCTAACACCATATATATATATATATATATATTTAAACAAATTTTAAAAAAGAAATAACAATCATGGGTAATTCTTTTTTTTTTTTTTTTTGTTGTAAAATACTAGTTTCTCGCTAAAACGAGTATAGCTCAACTAAAAATGGTTAGAAATCAAGAAGTTTATGGTTCGAATATTTCCTTCCTCGTGGTACTTTAAAAAATATTAATGTCCCATTTTAACGACAGTGGGTTTGAACCTCTTAGTTATAGTGTAAAAGAACATTTTATGTAATATTCCCCATGTAATTTAGAATATGCTAAATTAGACTTTAGGTTTTTTTTTTTTTCCATTTCTTTTTTGAAACGTATAATTAGTTAAGTTTACTAAGCTATAAGATTTCTGTATATTTAGTTAATAAACTTGCTTGTATATTTAAAAAATCTCTAAATATTAAAATTGTATAATTAGTCGATTTTACGTTTGACAAGTCTGTGATATGCCTTCAAATTTTAAATGTTAATTAATTGATCTTAATATAAATTCAAAATTGAAAAGATGGTATTTAAATTTTCAATTTGGTATGGAGTAGATTTGTAAATTTTGTTTCAAATAATTCAAAATTTTTTTTATTAGATATAGAATTGAAAGTTCATCGTAAATTCTTCTAAATGAAAAAAAACGCTAAAAAAGTATGAGACATTCTTAAAATTGACAAAATTAATAATACCCTAAAAGAATGATTCCAATCCAACAGTAATATGACATAGCTAGCAAAAGCACTAAAAAGAAAAAGGGGTTTAGGGTTTGGCAAAATTTCCTTTTGAAATAGAGGGCTAAGGCCAACCCTTCTATCAATCCATTTCCTAAGTTCCTATTTTCTATTGTCATTAAAAAATTAAAAAAAAAAAAAAAAAAAAGGTAAAATGTTAATAAATTCCCAAAACTCACAAGTTAAAGAACCTTTCTTACACCACTTTGCAAATGTACCCTTCTTCTTCTTCTTATTATTATTAATTAATTAATTAATTAATTAATTAATTAATTATATTATTATTATATGGAAGTATGAATACTAAAGAGATCAGAATGGTTGCATTATTGAGTTCTTATTGGAATCTATAAGTAAAAGAAAGTGACAAAGCTACAAAAGTAGATTTTATAGAGAAAATAAAAGCAATTGAAGGATCATTGTGTTTTGGGTTATTATTATTATTATTATTATTATTATTCAATTTATATACATACCCACTAAATTGGTATATGAAAGGGTTTTTGTTTTTGTGTTCAATGATGGAAATTTAGGGTTTTTTTGTGTTTGATAAATACATTTTTTTTATTTTTCCCAAAAAAAAAAAAAAAAAAACACATGAAAAGTTGTTTCTTTTTGTTTGGTGGGTAACAGTTATATATGCAATATCTTCCATTTAATTGTTTTATTTATTTATTTATTTATTTTATTGCCTTTCCTAACCAAAACTTTAACTAATATTGTTAATGTTCAAATGCATACAACAAAACCCTATACCTCTATAAATATAGCTTTTATTATTATTATTATTATTATTATTATTATTATTATTATTATTATTATTATTATTTTCTACCAAGATGACTTAGCCCTAATTGGTAATTTGAATGCATTTATTTTGTTTGAAGTTGAAGGCTTCAAACTCTCATCCTCATTATTTGTTGTTAAATTTGTATACACACTCTTAAAAAAAAGTAAGGTTTAAAATATTATTTTGGTTCAAATGTTTGAGAGTTTGTTCAATTTAAATTTCTTTGCTTTTAATTCTCCAATTTTTATCATTGAACTATTATTAAGTCTAAATTTAGTTTCTCAAAATTAATTAAATAATAATAATAATTTTTATAACTATTTCAAATATAGCAAAATGAACCAAAATATAGCAAAATATCACAATCTATATACGATGGACCACAATATAACTTTATATGTATTATGATAGACACATAGGGTAGTCTATTATGGTTTACATATATAGATTGTGATATTTTTCTATATTTTCGTAAATATTTTTAAAAGTTTTGTCATTTAAAATAATTTTCATAATTTTTATGTGAGAAAACAATACATTGTAATTATATTTTAAAATTTTATATTAAAAATGTTATAGATACTATTTTTTAAAATAAATAATAAACTAGCATTGGAATTAAATTTAAAATTTATGGAAAGTACATGGAGTCGGGAACTAAAATTCGACAACTGAATAAATTAAAATTGAACAAATTTCAAAGTGTAAAGTCCAAAACAATATTTTTTTAAAAAAAAATTTTTGTTTTTGATGTTTTATCCTAACAATTAAAGGTTATTTATCCCTTTTAGGATCTTAAATGGAAAAAAAAAAAAAAGGAGTAATGAGATTGCTTAGAAACTACTTCATGTTTTGCCCAAAGAGGGGTTAAAATAGTTTTTTTTTCAAAAAAAAAAAAAAGAATACTTTTATTAAAGTAATTTTATTTCTAAATAAGAAAAATAAACGAAAACGTGGACTGACGTGGATGAATGAAGACTCGCGAGTCAGTAGCGAGAGATATAGAAGGGTCGTTGAGTAACGATTACGGACAACCTATTGATGAGAGCGAGACAAAGTTAAAGAGTTTTATTGGAACCACCGCGTGGTTCCATGTGCAAACTATATACACAACTTGGAAGCAAGTACCAAACGAGCTAAAGGATAGGATTTACGAACTTATTGACGTAACAATTCGTTCCTTAGTTCAAAATATGCATTAATGTTTCTACTAACCATCATTGTATGATATCATGCAATAGGGTGGCTTTGTAGTAAACCCGAGGTCTAGGAAGAGTATTATTTACAGAATGCTAGTGTCTGCTACCATCAATTCAAATGAACACTGACCACCAAGTACATAATGCCCTTTAAGAATGATTGGGAAAAACTCAAACATCCTCCTACGAAATACCATTTCATCAATCGAGGGCATTGGGAATACGTTCGTCGCTTCTCGATTGACATAAGATTTTGAGGTAGGCGTACTAACTCCTATCTTCCTTTGCTTCACGTACTTATGTACAATATCAGATTATTTGTAAACATTTTGTTGATCATTAGCCAGAAGGATAGAGGCAAAAAACAATAAATACACATTGGATGTCACGAAAGGGTTATGCGAATCTCGTGAAAGAGAGATGGTAAGCCACACCAAAATTTTAAATTTTTTGTAGCTTTCAATTGGAAATTACTAATTAAATTGTAATTACTTCATATAGAAAGCAAGTTCAGAAAACTCTGGAGTAGTGGATCGCTATGTTGTATGGAAGAAAGTCATACAAATTGAGATGGTGAAATTTCTGATAAAGACACGAAGGAAGTGGTCGATCGTATAGTAAGTACTATAAGTTTCTGATTCATGCACTAATAAATGATACTTAATAATATGACACAAGCCTTTTCCTTTCATAGATGAGCTAATGGCTACACAAAATTGGAAGGGTCCATTTCATCAATCTAGTTTGAACATACTAGCACAGGCAATTGGAAGGAAGGATCCACCTGAAAAGATTCAAGGGGTTGGTAGATATGTGACAAGGACCAAGTACTTTCATACGACAAGAGAAAAAAGGAAGTTTAAGCCAGATGATGGAGGTAACTATGCAGAAGAACGAGTTGGAATGTTAGCTCATATCTTGGAGTTAGAAGAAGAACTAAGGAACCATAAGAGTATTCATGGAGTACCAACCAATGAAGAAGATGTCAACGAGAGTAAAGTAAAAAGTGAAATGTCTTCAAGAAGTATGAATATCTCGGAAGCAAGTACTGAACAAGAAACTGAAGAAGGACAACCTATTGTTGAAAAAAGAGGATCAAAGAAAAGCATTTGTCCGTAGTTGATGAACATAAGGTTAACTACTATACACTTGTAGCACTTCTTAAATTATTGTATGGTGAGTGAATATTTTATGACATAACTAATTGTCAAATTGAAGGTTGGAGTTAAGAAGAAAGATGTCTACGTAAAAGCTGGAACTTCTAAGAAATTCAAGGTAAGTACAATGACATTCATCTAATTATCGACTTTTATGAATGTAAATAATTGAGGTACTTGGGTAATATTTATGAATTTTTGTAGGATGAGGCTTCTTGTCTATTGACAATTGGAACAAGAGATAATGTGGCCAGTGCAGAAACAATTTTTGACTATGACATGGAAGGTGATATGGTGAAGGTTTCAATAGACGTGGTTATTGATGGTGATTGCTCAGCCCATGTACCAGAAAAAAAAAAAGCATTTGCATACTTTTACAAGAAGTAGGATCACAGTTACTATGACCGTGCAACTTGGTGATTGCACAGGATGAAAAGGTAATATGCTTGCAAGTAATGACTTTAGTTTCCATAGGGCATGATCTGTCTTTCGTCAGACAATGAGATTTTGTGACTGAGAGAAGATGTTCGATCCCATTGGATTTGCTTATAAGCCCGTTAACACGGATCCAAACTTCACCTGTAGCACTTCGGTGTTTGCTACGGGAACTAGGTACATCGGCTCAAAAATCCAATAAATGTTCATGTTTAAATATTTGTATTGCAGCAAAAATGTTGCATACACCTTGAGGTGCTGCGAGTTTTTTTACATGCATTTGATATCGATCCTTGTATTGATGCAGACATAATGTAAGTTATTTCATCTTTATTCAATTGTATAATCGCTAGATGTTTACCAAGTAAAAATGTTTGTTCTTTACAATATGTTCTTTAAAATATGTTGTTGATGTTTTCATACAATTTGGGGTATGTATATAAGTATTTCATTGAATAAATATAAACCAGTATAGTATTTTTATTCTAAGTCATTGACACATCTTTCAAAATATAGCAACCATTGATGTTTAGTTGCTATAGACTACACGAGGGGTACTCCATATTGGTTAAATCCCTTGAAAAATCGTATCCACAGTGATATCATGGATGTGGTAAAAATGTATGTCGAACGATAGATTCCTTGATTTGTGGTTTACTACTATTAATTAAGTAATATTTGGTTCTAAAGTAAATGTTTACATTCATGCAATTGGTTTATAGGGATTTCGACATCGCTAAGAAACAAAAGCCGATTTGAAAAGTCAGCAAGGTATAAGGGGTGGGAGTGAAATACAATTGGATGGTAAGTGTAGCTTCATTTTGATAATTCTAAACATATACCATATTATTTTGGTCGTGTCCATAGGGCCTGAAGTAGTCTGACTTTGTTGAATGCGGGTGAACACTTCAATTGTTGACGTAGTACGTATTTTTTATATTGTTAACTTTCGCATTTAATTGCAACTATCGATGGATCTAGTACATATTTTATTGTGAATAGATGGAAGGTGCATCATCGACCTACACTCAAGAACAGTGGCAGTTCCAAAAATTTTGTTGATGAGGGGCTAAAAATAATCTGAAAAAAAAATTTACAGAGTAGGGCTTGAACCTGGGAGATAGTTTTACCACTAAGTTATCTTCTGATATTGGTATTATTTCAGTTTTTTGTATATATATTATATAAAGAGCATAAAGCTGAGGGGGACTTGAGGCTCCCCTAGACCTATACTAAATTCGTCAGTGCTCAAGAAAAAATAGATAGCATAAGATCTGAGTGGGTTGAATTGTGGGGATACATGTATTCTTTGCGTAGTATTTACTAGTACTTTTGGTATTTTTTGTTAACTTTTTGGAAATTCATGTTCATATAAATTATATTTTAGAGTAACATGATACATTTGTGCATACATATTGATTTTGATCTCATCGGATCGGCTGCAAGGGGGCTAAATGGTAAGATATCATTTTTTAGGATATTCTATTAAATTTATACTTTTGACGCTATGTGATATGCACTAATTAAATTACTCACATTCTACTGTAGGAATTATTGGAAGGATGACTTTTTTTTTTTTTTTATGGAGTGGGTTTAATAGTGTCCAATAGGTATGTCTTACACTATTCAAAGTATTAGAATTGCTAGTTTAGAAACGAGTGGAAAGGGTGTACTTCTCGTATTGTTGAGTGTGTAGTTTGATGAAGTTTAGTGCTCTTTTCTATGGTACTTATATAATGTTGGAATTAGACATATTTCTTGTAACTTCTTTTTTTTCTTTTCAAAATTTAGTTTTAGAAACTTGTTACATTGGATAAAGAGTTGTCTTGCTTCTGAATGACGTCTGTTGTGTTTATAGTATAATCATATGGTGGATTCTTGTATAAAAAATATCGGATATTGCTTTGTCAATATAAAGTTACTCTTCATTATCAATATATATATCTGATTTATGGTGAGTTTTCTCTTAAAATTTGGTGAAAATGATAGGGTAGACGTATTATGAGCCCTTAATTGTACTTTTTTTACAAGAAAAAAATGTAGAATATAGTAGTTACATGACTGGAAAACCCATGTTTTGATGTGAAATATAATGACGCTTAATTAGTGTTGTGTTATATAAGTAATTATAATACAACAGACTAGTTATGAAATTGTATATGTTGACAGTAAATAATTGTTACTAAACGTCAATCCATAACACACAAAAAATTGTCGTAAAAAATGCGAACATTACAGAAATAAACAAATCTAGACCTCAACAATGACAGTTTCGTTGTGTCGACGTTCAGTTAACAATGATAGATTTTAACTGTTAGGATAAATTGATTATCGACGCTAAATCAATGTTGCGTAATGTAAATTAACGACACTTTTTCGGTAGTGTCATTAAATGTTCTATCTTTACAAGGGTTTGAAGGACCCAAAATATGTGTCAAGAAAAGTGTTCGTGACACGTATTTTGCATCGTTAGATCCTTGTTTTCTAGTAGTAAAATTCCAACATTCAAACATGTTACTAATACTTTACTTAACTAAAACACCATTATAGTGAAGTTTCTCTTTGTTGGAATATAATATTAAAATAATCTTTTTTTCAAGTCCAACAATTATAAAAGTGTGTGATCAAACCATTAACTTTTATAGTATATAGTGAATTATTATTGTTATTCAACAACGTGTGAAGTATACAATTTAATTTCGAGATTGATAATATAAATATTACATCATATTAAACTACGGTCTTTCTCGACTAATAAATTATTATTATTTGTTTTATCCAAGGGACTCGATCAATATTTCTTACCTAACTCTCTTAAAAATATATTAAAATCATGGTGTAAACAACCATTGTGTTTGAAAATGATCACATCCCAAGGAATAAACTATATATATTATGAAAAAGAAAGAAACTAACCCAAATTATAAATAAAATAAAATAAAATAAAATAAATATGAAAGAATAAGAAGAAGAAAAATGGGGAGAAAAGAGAGGATAAAAATAAAAGAGATTTGAGAAAGAGACAAACCAAAATAATGCAAAAACACAAAACACACTCGCACAGTGTGTCATAGTGGCTGTCTTCCTCCATGTTTTTATGTTTTTTTTTTCTTTTTTGGCCATTTTCTCATAATAATAACCAAAGTTTTGAAACAAATTAAAGCATTATTTTTCAATAATAAATAAATAAATAAATAAAAGAAAAAGGGTTTTAGAAGGAACCATCATTTCATAAACCACTAAAATCCAATTCTTAACCATTCTCTCTTTTTAACAAAATATGGAGTTGTCTTCTTTCTTCTTTTTTCTTTTTGTTGGACATCCCTCTGTTTGTTTGCCTCTTCTATCTTATTCAAAATTCAACTTCCAAAAGCTTTAACTTTTGAATTTCTAATCACTCCCACTTTTGATTAGGTTTAACATGTATGTAGTCACAATATTATTTCTCTAAAACTTAAATTACACCTTTACACGATGTTTGACGCAACCGACTTGGTTATTATAACCTTAGATTGTTGTAGTAATTGAATTATAATAATTTGTGTTTGGAGTGTTCATTATTTTAATTTGCGACGTTATAATAATATGTATGTGAGGTGTAAACTATTTTAGTTTTAAAAGAAAATAGTAAATAATGTAGCAAATAAGATGTTTTAAAATAAGCTTAATTTTAAAAAATCTGAAACCAAAAGACAAAATGATTACCACGTGGAGTGTTAGGCTCCATTCATTGTTAAGTATGAAACAAACGCAAAATTCAAAATTCAAAAATGTTCCAAACATAGATCTATTTAGACACTTTTCAAAGTCTATATATATATATATATAGACCAAATAACATAAACATAAAAATTAATGTAGCCTAAGGTTTTTTTTTTTTTTTTTTTTTAGAAAAAAGGGAGGGGATTGGTAGATGTATCCACCAAATCTGTTAAAAAGAGTTTAAAACTCTAAAAAAAAGTTGCTAACTTTATATATTTGATGAAATTGATTCCATGGATTAAAACAAAAGATTTGAAATGTATAGCATTTAAAGTGATGAGGAGTAGTAAGCAAAAAGCAGTTGGAAAGTAAAATAAAATTGATTTTAAAAAAAGTCAAAATGAAGGTAGAGAGAGAGAGAGAGAGAAGAAAAGAAAAGAAAAGTTTTGGAAGTGATGATGAGTTTGAGGAAGAGAGAGTTTTTAATATTAATTAAATTAAAAGAAGTAATCTCATGATTTATAAATAAATATATATAGATATAGCGAGATGATGGGGGCATGTGGTATGTGTAAAAATAATGAACAAGTCCCTCTAAAACTCATACAATTAACATATGGGACAGAATCATGGCACATGTATTCTTTTGATTGCCATAACATAAACTACAATCCTAATTACTTCCATTTTCTTATCCATTTGGTTGTATTATTATATGTTTGAAGTTGATTTTAGACTGAAATTAACCATTCTCACACATGAGATTTTGAAAGGGTTGAATGAATGAATGATAATTTTGAAGTAATAATGAATGAAACAACAATAATCAAATTAAAAAAAAAGGGG
>JBBPDJ010000021.1:6052178-6069311 GCA_037974625.1 Cucumis cinereus
TATATATATATTTTTTTTTTTTTTTTTTTTTAATTTTGAAAATGTTATTTAATTAATATGATGTGTTGAAAATGAAATGGAGAGATGTTGGAAATGATTGGAATGTAATTAAGACTTATGAAGTAGTTATTGATATTATAATAATTTATTACTGATTAATTGAAATTTTATCAATTTTTAGAAATAGTAATTATCATGGGTTTTTACGTTGATAACCAATTCTCATTCAAATCAAATAATATTTTATTCATAACTGATTAAATTTGTAATTGCCTTTTAATAAGGTTTGGTCTGTGTTTTTCTACTACAACAAGGCTCAATATTTTGCCTTTTAATTTAATTTTTCTTGGACATTTTTTCCTCAAAACTTTTCTAAAAAAACATATGAATGTAGACCAAATATGCTAAAAGGACCTCATGCATGAAATGTTATGATTTGAATTTCACCTAATAGAGACTCGATATTGTTGTAGCTTTTAAAGTAATTATTAGTGTAACCGTGCTTTTTCACTCGCTACAAACAAACAGACCAGGAATTATTCGACTAGATTTTTCGATTCATTGATGCAATAAGTTGAACTCCAAAGTACCAGGGGAAAGGGAGAATGGAAGCATGGGTCTTTGAAGAAACTAGGCTCTCTGCAATCATGACGACTTCCTACTTAGCTTCTCCTTCATCCTCTCCACAGCGGCCCTCAGAGTGTTCTCATCTTTGCAGAATGTAAATCTAACAAGATTTTTCCCATCTTCTGGGTTAAGGTAAAAAACACTGGTTGGAATAGCAACAACTCCAACTTCTTTGATCAGATACTCGCAAAAGTCGACATCATTTTTCAACCCGAAAGGGGTGTGATCCACAATAATAAAGTAGGTTCCGCTTGATGCAAAGACCTTGAAACCAACTGCCTTCAGACCCTCTTCCAAAATGGCTTTCTTTGATAGGTAATCTTTCTTCAGTTCCTCATAGTAAGATTCCGGTGCTCGAAGAGCTGTAGCAGCAGCTGACTGCATTGGTGTCGAAGTAGCAAATGTAAGGAAAGCGTGTGCTTGTCGCACCCCCCATGTCAAATGAGGTGGGGCGATTGCCCAGCCTATCTTCCAACCAGTGAGGGAGAATGTTTTTCCTAACGAATTCATGGTAACAGTGCGCTCAAACATTCCTGGAAGAGAAGCAATGGAAATGTGGTCCATTTCAAAAGATAACTTGTCATAAACTTCATCAGCAAAAACTAGCACATCATTCTCAATGCAGAGAGAGGCAATCTCATTAAGTTCATCCCTTGTGAACATTTTTCCGGTTGGGTTGTGTGGTGTGTTAATGAGAACTGCACGAGTATCCTTTGAGATTGCTGACCTCAGCTCATTTATAGGGAGAGAAAAATCGGGTGGGCGTAGTGTGATGCACTTGATTTTTGCACCAGCCATTGATAGAGTGGCCTCATAAGAATCATAAAAAGGAGCAAAAAGGATCACCTCGTCGCCAGGATTTATTAAGCCAAGCATGGTTGCAGCAATTGCTTCGGTGCACCCAGAGGTAACTGTAACTTCCTTCTCTGGGTCGACAACAAGTCCAGTATCTTTCTTGAATCTCTCAGAAATGGCCAAGTTCAAATCTGGCACTCCACATCCACGAGCATATTGATTTTTACCATCTTTGATGGCTTGAATTGCTGCTTCCTTTACAAATTCAGGACCGTCAAAGTTTGGGAAGCCTTGGCCAAGGTTTATTCCCCCATATTGAATTGCCAAGTTACTCATTCTAGTAAAAATGGTTGTTTTAAACTTTTCCAGCCGGTTTGAAACCTACCAAACATAGCAGTTTATTTCAAAGGCAATATCCATGAGGCTAACGACAAAGATTATCCTAATTTTGAAGTTCTGTTGAAAAATTATTCTTCCATTCAAGTATATAGTCCTTAAAAATCTCTTCTTTACTATAAGAAAACATATAAATTCCAGTTACTTTATATACATATATGAAATATTCAAAGCTTCTTCAGCCAATACAGAATAAAATCTAGGAATCAGACCATATTTCAAGCATTACAATTGTCGTTGATACTAAAAGAACAACATAGCAGCAGGCATTTAAGAACAAAAGATAGGATTGGAAATGGAGGAAGGAAAGTGTGTGACTTATTGAACTGAGGCATGCTCCAATGAAAACGTAATGCCACATCAGTATATCTCCAATTATAACGCTTATACTAGGCACCATTGCTTCACCAGGAAATTCAGTAAAAAACTAGTGAAGTAGATTCATACTTCTGATTTACTCGTCTAAATATTAGTAATACCAACAACTTGTTACTAAATAAAAGAGGATCATTCTGGAACATGCAAATCTAATGGCATGGCTGAACGATGAGAGGGAGAAAGTAAACCAACAACTTTTTTGTTTGATAGGAAATGTAACTTATATCGAGAACAAAAGAAGAAAGACACAGAGTTGGAGTACTTCAGAAAACGGTAAACCACCATAGGTACAAATTCTTTTGGGTAACTGGGTCAGTTGGTTGGGTAAATTCATGTAAGAACAATGAAAAAGCTTGTATTGTAGTTAAAAGGAATCTGAACAGATTCCTATGAATGCTGACAAAAAAAAAAAGTTAAGGGTGAGTTTGAGATTACTTTTTGAAGGGATGAGTGTGTATTATGCCCATTCAAAAACATTTTTCAACATTTCTGTAGTGTTTGATTAGATAATTAAAAGTAATATTGAAAATTCTCAAAGCACTAAAGCATTGTTTAAAAATTCATTCCAAACGTTGGATGTAAATTATTTTAGCTTGAGAAGTAAATAGTAAACACTTATTTTAGCTTGAGAAGTAAATAGTAAACACTGTAGCAAATAAGAAAAAATGATGAATATAGTTGGAGGTTTAGAAATAGTGTTTACGGTAGCTAATTGAGAATTCGATAGCTAATTGAGAATTTTTAAATAGTAATTACTGTAGCCAGAGGGGTTATTATAGTCTTACATAATTCTTGTCCAAACTGCTCCAAAGAGAATGTAGAATTGATAAGTAGATCCATGAACATAAAAGAACTTGGAGCAGTACAGAGGTCTCACCCCCAAACAAGAACAAGCAACAAAACAGAACGTTTTCACTATAACCAGATACTAATCCATTTCCAAACACCAAAAAATTATAGAATTCAAAGGGTTGAAATCAATCAAAATCAAAACCCCAGTTTTTCTTGTATTAAGCAACTGAAAATCCCATTCAAAGCTGACCCAACAAATCAAAACTTCTCAATTTGCAGAAACTGTATCTCTCGATAACCAATCATAAGTGGCACGAAAGGAAAACAAATTCGACAATCTAAGCATGACCCAGAAAAGAAATGGGAAATATAATCAAGAACATGAGTATGCCAAACCCAATTCCACAAAAAGGCGATGGAAAAGCAAAACCCCACCGAATCTAACAGAAACCCAGAATAGAAATCATTCAAATAAAAGGGAAAAAAGAGATTAGGGATGAAGGGGTTACCTGCAATGGCTTCTGAGCGTCGTTGGTCGATCCATTCTGGTCGGAAGCGACGGGGCTTTCAGTGGAAACAGTGGACATGGTGGCCAGAACAGATGAGCGGATAGAGCTTGGTTTTGGATGAATATTAGTACATCTAAACAAAACGGGAGGTCTGAATTGAAAGCGGTTGAGGGTCCAGGTGCATTGGATCCGCATTAGAAATTCTGTATTATGGAAAAAGGATTTGTGTGTTTAAGCTGCACAAAAGAGAAAAAGTAGGGATCATAGAAGGAAAGTGCGAAATTTTACTTGGAATTTCCTTTCGCAAGAGCTGCTGAGTTCAACGCTCGCCAGGGGCTGCGTCAATCACCGTCCAGGAAAATGGACTCGCTTTGATTTAGCCTCACATGTGTGTGCCATGCCTCATTTGACTCACTTCTGTTTTATATTACTACTAAATTAGCTAATTTCGGTTCAAACTAAGAATGGTTTTACTCGCTAGTTGGTAAGGATAAAGGTTAGAATCGCTAATATGTTCATTTGTTTGTTCCAAAAATAAAAGTGGTTAGCCAAAAGCAAAATGTAATTGATATATAGATTTGAAAAACTATTTAGAATCTTGCAATCAGTAGTTACACTGATAATATAAATATAGATGCAATACTTAAATGAAGAAAGAAAGACACCAAGACGTTGTTAACCCAGTTCGGCAATCCAGCCTACATCGGGGGTTTTCACCATGATGAGATCATTATTATTATTATCACAGAAACTCCTCACAATTTACAGAGTTACAACACTTGTCATAACTTAGGATAATAACTACAGTAGCACAGATACAGCAAGAATATCACCGCAACCGATACTCGTCTTCTCAATTCACCAAATCGTTCTGTAATCTGTCATTACTGAATCTCTATGATCTCATATATTCACAGGCTCTCATGTTTAAGTTTTTCAAGATGTTTGTCAAAGAGTTCTCCTCTCAAGAGGCTCACACCATGTAAACAAACTTTCACACTTTTTAGAATACTCACATATGCTAGATGAAAAAACAAACTGTTCTTCAAAAAGTGTGTATATAAACAAGACGGCAACACCTTTTTAATCTCTTATTCTGGACATCAAAGCCACGCCGCACACACTAGGTCAAAAACAAAAGATCTTCTATCCATAATTAATTTTTAGAAGATTTAATTCATTTTAAAAAGAATCTTTCCAGGAATATCTCAAAAGTAATTAATCATATAATTAAATAAGATATTCTTGGAGAAAATGAATTATGAAGATTTAATCCTTTTAAATCAAATCTTTCTAAGAATATCTCAACCACTAAAGAAGGTAATTAATCATATAATTAAATAAGATATTTTTGGAGAAAATGAATTATGTTAAGCCAATTAATAAATGCAACAGATGTGTTAGTAACTAAGATGTCTGTAGTTCGAATTTGCAACTCTTATTATACTTACCGAACAAACTTCTTTTAAAAAGGATTATTTGAATAAAGAAAAAGTTAAGCATCACTTTAGAATTACTGTAATAGCCATGTTGAGGTATAGTTGTGTTTAAAGTATCATTTTGAGTCAAAATGAGCATAAGTTTATCTAACATGGTGTTCGTACTATTAACCTCAAAATCAAAGTTTTAATTCCCCTACCTTACCCACTGGAGGTCCTTCCTTGGATCGACGAGGAGTGTAGGAGAACTCATGGACCCATGGAAAGAGCTTGGTGGAGCTTTAGAAGATCCAATGAGAGACTCTAGAAAGCTTAGAGGATCCATGAGGAGTCTATTGGAACTTAAAGGTCCTTGGAAAGAGTTTAGGAGAGTGAGCTCAAAGGACCTATAAGAAAGTTTAGTGGAGCTCAAAGAACCTACAGTAAGTCACATGAGAAAATTCGGAAGACTTTATAGAACCTCAGAGTACCTATTAGAGACCTCAAAGCGATAGTAATAGCCAACAAATATTAACTCATCTGTTCCAAATTTTAAGAGGAGCAGTTATGAGCCTGAACGTCAAGTTATACTTTAGCATCCTCTATAAACGACCAAAGTCATTGGTCGAAGATACACAAAAGACTGCCTTAAAGTTACTCACAAAAGACTGCCTTGAAAGTTAGAATGTGTGTAGCTTGACATCATACATGTACTTAATCTCTTTTGCCGTGGAGATAATTTGACTATCCATAATACATAATCACATTAAAAATAAATAAATAAAAAGATGGCGTTTCATAATAAATGAACGAAAAAGAAAAGAGAAAAAGAGAAATCGAAGTTTATGTTCGAGTTCTAATATTTTAGAAAATGATGTGATGCTTTCAAAAGTATGATAGGAAGAATCATAAAGCATTAAAAATCAAAGTTTATCTTCTACCTATCACATCTAATACCTTTTAAATTCACATTTGAGTTTAGGGCATCTATCTAAAAGACTTTATTCTACAAATATGGCAATCAATAATTTTGAAATATGCTAAAATCCACAAAATAAAAAGAAAACATTTTTTTGGATCTCTTTCATTCCACTAATTTCATCAAAATACAATATACATACTTTAAATTTCATTATTAATGACAAAATAAATGAAATATAATATATAATAGGATATTCCTATAATTGGGAAATATAATTAACATAGGAAGAAAAATCTCATATAATCTTCCCTTTCTAATGTTTGGGGTTTGGTTTGAGGGTGGAGGTTGCAAGTTGAGCATTTTGATGACAATTTTATAGGTTTTTGGATGGTTTAGAGCATATGGGACTTGAAAATTATGGAATTTATTGTGTTTATTTTAGGCTTTAAAATATATTTCACGCTTTGTTGACACTTTTTTGGTACTTTGATTGCATTCGGGAAGATATGCACTTCAATATGCATATTTTGAACAGTTTCAATAGGTGTCTAGTGGGTATATAACATATGAAACTTGAATCTCATGCATATGAATGTACTTTATTAATTTTGATACTTGATTCATTTCAAACAAATAAGATTTAGCATGTTGTTCTTATTTAACTTTGATATACCTTTTTGAGGTTTATGTATTTTGAAGATGTCGGAAATGACTTTTTTTGTGAATACCAACTAACCGACCATTTTTTGTGTTTTTTATTTTTATTTTTTTTGTTCATTTTGGTATGTCAAAATGAAATCTAATAGCTCATATAACAAATAGGCACTAAAGAATTCTAGTTTGATATATTTTGATGAAAATATTAATGGTTGAAAATATTTTCTTTTTCAAATTTGTTGTTGCGATGGATATATTTTGTCATAGGAAATTCAACTTCTTATTTGAAAGTTGATTTAGAAGCATATAAAAGTAAATGTGGGACAAATTAAAATAGTTTCTGGTAATGTTTTTTTTGTGTTGTCAGAAATATGTTAGTAGTTATAAAGCTCTGGTGACGTTTTGTGCATGGACAAAAATGAAACAAACATTATCTGTCGACGTATCATGCATGGTCCAAAGTGCAATTTCTATCCACTGAAGTCTTTTACGTGGGAAAATATTCATTTCTATCGATGAATCTTGCGTGAAAAGAAGTTACGTTTTTCCGACATAAATGTTTGTATTAGTAGAAACAGTTTCTGCCACACAAAAAAATGTGTGTATAAATACAAGTTCTGCCCGCTAGATGATGTTTACCTATGTAAAAAAAAACTCATTGGCAGAGATTTTTGTCCACGTTTATTTTAAGATCTACCAACGTTTTTCTGCTTCAGCAAAGACCAAAGTTCTTAAGACACGAGCAACATTCAAAATATGTCTATGTTTACATTTTGCTCCTAAGATTTCTTAAGATTCAAAATATTTCTTTTGAATCTGCAAAAACCACTCTTTAGATTTCTTTTGCACTAAATTCATGAAAATACATAATATATTTAGCTCCTTTAAAATCCCATTATTAATGGCATAATAAATGAAATAAAAGATGACATAATAAAGGAAATAAAATATATAATAGGATATTTCTATGATTGGGAAATATAATTAACATAAGAAGAAATATGTTATATCAAAATACCAAATTATCCAAAATAGTGTTTCATTCTTTCAAGAAAAATATTGCAATACTACAATAGTTACCTTCAAAATATAATAAAATTTTGTCAATATCAATCATAGTTTTCCATAATATTACAAGTTTTGAAATGTATTTTAAAAATAAATAGAGTTTGGAGTTTTGTCTTATACATAAAATAAATGTTCAAATGCTATTTTAGTTCTCAAAATTTGTTTAATTTTAGTTTTTATACTTTTAATTATTCAATTTTGGTTGATGCACTTTTAATAAATTTTAATCTTGTAGTTAAATTTTATCAAAATTGATTGAATAATAAACAATAATTTTGTGGTAAAAACACTATTAAATAAAAAAAAATTAAAATAAAAAACATCAACAAACCAAGACTAATTTAAATTTATTTTCTTGAAAAAATACATTTTTGGTCTAGTTTCTATTTGGTTCTTGGATTTCAAAATGTTACACATTTAGTTTTAAATTTTGATTTTGGTTTCAATTTAGTTCCTAAATATCAAAATGTTACGATTTTACCATCTAAAATTTGAATTTTGTTTTAATTTGGTTCATAGATTTAAAAGTTTTTACATTTTTAACTTTAATTTTTTATTTAATCCTCACTTTCAATGTATATTAATTAATTTAAAGTCATTACGAAAGTAAAGTTTTAAATTTAATTTAAAAAAGGGTGAAAATGAAAAACAATGAAATTTAATTAGCGATAATTTGTTTATTTTCCGGAAATGGGCTCCTCAATAATCCTATTGCAGTTCACAACTCGCCATTGATGAGAAACAAAGGGGCCGGGGCCATTGACACTCCACTGCAACCGATTCTAGGGCTCAACATTCAAACGAGAATCATAAAATCCACCGTCCCAGATCGTAATTCTTTAAGTTCATCGCCGGAGAAGCGTCATCCCCACCGGCAATCACTGTTTGGGTGTGTGAAAATTTCTTATAGTTTCTCCATTTTCTTCTTCTTCTCAGCTTCACTTCCCAACTGTCTGCGATAAATTTAATTTTGACATCTTCGGCCTTTCTGCAAATAGGAGTGATTAGCTCATATTGTGTTGTTAGTTGTAATTACTCATCAAATTTGATCATTGCAATTCAGGTGTTGCGAGCTGAGGAACGAGTGCAAATAGAAATGTAGGTTTATGGGTGGGTTTTAGAACCTTCGTTCCTGATTTTTTTTTTTTTTTTTTTTTTTTTTGAGGATGGAAGTTTGACCTAGAACTGCTTATTTACTTCGTTTAATGAAAAGATGGAACTGTGTTTTTACTCTATCTGTATTCTGCACATTGATGCATTCCATGGACAGCCCATTTTCTTGAAAACCCTTGAATTATTTCCAAGTTAGGATTGTTTTGATTGTTCTTTCCATTGACAGCTCTTTCTTAAAGTATATATTCAGACTGTTGAGTGTTGTACGCTAACACAATTTTCTTTCTCAGCTAATATTGGAGTTTAATTTTGCCGCTGTTTCTCATTAGTAATTGAGTTCATTTTACTGAGGAAGAGATATGGGAAGCCAAGAAAATGTTAAGCATATTGAGGATTGCTCAGTTTCAAAGTAAGCTCTCTTCTCCTTCCTTTTCTATTTCAAGTTTCACTTTTCTATTCCAATTTTTGAAAGCTGGACTGTGTACTTGCAAATGAAAATTCCTCTAAAATCTTATCTTACAACACCATCTTGTTGTGCCTGCAAATCTCAAATTGCTTAGCAAAAAAATTTGGCAGTCTTTTCCTAAACCGAGGGATATGTACATATTGTTTTGTTTCTAAATTTTAAGATTAGCTTAACTTCTGCCAAGTAGGGTATTTACTCCAAAAAACCAATACGTTTACCTTATTCATCCTTGAATCCCATTGCTTGTTTCGTGGATCGAATGGAAGCAGAAATTTGTTCAAAATGTTGTGTTGAATGTCTTAACTCTGGTGTAGCCATGGTTTAAATTTTGGTAAATATAACTTAGTAGCTACTCTTAGGTAGTTTGTCTAAGATGACAGAAGGAATCTTAAAAAGTTTTACCGTTTGTAATCTAAACTATATCATTTTATTAAGGTAACCCTGCATCCTTCCGCCTGTTGAGCATAATGTTTTATGAGTTTTCGGGTTTAAATACTAGTTTGATCTCGTAATTTAGTTCATTTTACTTCATATATTTTCAAAATGTCCATTTTTATCTCTGCTGTGGAGGTTGGTCCTTTCATTTTCATATTTATCTATTAAAATTTTAGCATCACACTTGATTATTAAAGCTTTCCATTGTGTATAAAACTTTTGTTAAAACTTTGCAGATAGGGATAATATAACCAAAAATTTTAAATACAAGACCAAAATAGACATTTTGAAAGTACATGAACTAAAAATGATAAAAAAATCGAAAATACAAGAATCAAAATGAACATTTTAAATATATAAGAATGCAATTAACCAGAATAAAAAAGTATGAGAACCAAAGTAATACTTAACCTTTTTTCCCCTCTTTTTCCTTCTGTTTGAACTAGTATCTTTTTCTTGACTCTTGAGATTTTATTGATGATTGGACATTCACAGTGCGTTGGGCACTTGGGTATTCTCAGTAGCAGGAGCCTTGCTAGCAATTCCGGTGGGAATAAAGAGGAAGTCACTTGCACCCCTTGTCTTTTTTGGCACAACTGGTACTATGCTTGACATTATAATGGGAATTAGTGCTTGTGAAAGAGAACATGCTGAGCGTCAAATGAAGCTATTAGAGGAAGCTCAAAACTCTGCACTTGAAGCTTCTCCTAACAATTCCGATTCCCATTATTGATATCGTGCTTACATGGTTGTATCACCCGTTCATGTCGTTGCTAATGACCTTTTTCTTCCCTCAGCTGTGCTAAATGATGAACACCCTTGTGGCATGGCGTTTGGCTGGATTTATTCAGCCTTCTTTCAAATCACAGTGACATTGCATCAGTTATGGTTCCCAAAATCGTCTGCCTTGGCTTTATTAATTTGCAATAAAATTATACTTTAGTTACCAAAGTACAAATTATCATGTGCATTAATATTTTATAAACTACTTTGAGGATTTAGTTCCCTTGTTCCCTAGAAGAACTCACCAGTTTCAGAAGTAAATAGGTTCGAAATTCAAATAAATCTTTATGTGTAACGCTTCTTCACTTGCCTCGCCTTCACTTCAATATTTTCTCTGGTGGTACACAATTTGAATTCTATTTTAGGTTATTGGTATTTTGACAAAGTTTTAACAAATTTTGTTATGTTATAAATTCTAGTCTCTTTTATTAAATTAAAATTTCTATACGATGTTGTGAAATAATACTCAATACCAAAAAAAAATTAATATAAAATACGTTCATTAATTAGTAAGTCATAGTTTAAATTCAACTCCAAATATAGTAGTTGACACAACTAATTATGAATAATTATTCAAATTAAAAAATGTAGTCCATACGCTCGTAGATATAAGAAAATTATTTAAATTAGAATTTAATTAATGAATCTACTACCAAATATTTTGTTTTTTTATCGAATGATCGATTTTTCAGATATTTGTCCATAATTTCCTCGTGAATTCTTACGCTAGGGCATTGGATGTGACGAGTCCAAAGACCGGTTGATTAATAAGGAGCATGGAAATGTGGAAGAAACCATCTCAAATCTCCCATTCTCTTTGTCCATGCTGGTATTAACCGTTACTTCAAATTTAAGAGGGCTGTTTTTTCCTTGTTCTAACAACATTTTCAGAAAAATCAACCAAATTAGATATAAATTCTTAGAAGGCGTCTCTCCTTTCCCGAAAGCTCGAGGGGAATTAGCAATTGGAGCACTGGAATGGCTTGATTCAGCAACAGCATTTGAGTTAGGATGAGAATTGGATTTATGCCAACTATAGTGGGAATAAATCTTTTCAGCTTTGATGTTACCAAATAAGATTTCTGCAGCTTGATTCTTAACGAGCAGAGGAATGCATTCTGATTCATCCCATACGTATAACTGCAGTAGAACAATATAGTAGATTCAGAATACGTATAATACAAACTATCTATTATCTAAATAGGCGAGACAAAACAAATATATGACATTACTGGTCATCGTGATGAAACAAAATGATGATGGGTTTCATTGTTGAACTTGAACATGAATAGTAAATCTAGCACATATGTCGGGAAATGTTCGGATTGGTGATTGTGGATCCAATCGAGGTGCAAAATGAAAATGTGAGGTAGAGTGAACACTATATGGAAGAAGACTCTTCAGCATTTGAAGCTTCCGGGATATCATACAAGGGATTGATAAAAGGTTGTCTAAAGAAAGGAAAGACGTGAACTCCCAAAGTGCAACTAAAAAGACAACGTTAAATCAAGTGATATCAATACATAGTACTGGTCAATGCAGGATATATATGTTCAAAACAGCAGGATGGTTAGTTGATGCGTTCTGTTTATTAGGGTTTATAAACTGAAACTAGCAGGCCCATAGCACTCGTTCAAAGCAGTTGAAAAGATGGTTGAAATCAGGTGTTTGTAAAGGAGATGTTTCGTACAAAATTTATTTTTCAGAGTTCAAAGATGGGTGCTTAAGCTAGCAACAATCCAATCACTAAATAATGGATTATTTAATGCCCATCACAACTCGACTAATAGTATTTTCGATTTTTAGGTGAAATAGAGTCTAGAACATAAAGAAAGTGCAAGAATAGTTCATACCATGAAGGGCCTATATATCATGCTTACTACATGAAGGCGGTTTGAGCTTTTTGAACAATAAAGTGGAACGGTAATCTGATTATCCACGGACCTGAAGACAAAAGAAGAACAATCAATGTTCAGAAATCAGAAATAAAATAGTCTTCAGTCAAATAATACAAACTGCTGCAACCTTTCGTACCCATTTTGCAGGCCTAAAGGCGAACCACACAACTGGCAACCAGGGCAAATGAGATCTTCTGCCAGACCAAAATCTTCATGGTTGGACAATCGCCTACTGACAAACAACTTCTCTTTTCGAAGTTCATCAAGATTTATCCAGGGGGATAGCAAAAAGATTTCCCCAATTGACGCATCAAATATAACCTTGCATGATTCAGTAAGAAATGATACTTCGGATAGCGAGAGACAGTCTCTGGACATCCCCTTTTCAGGCAATTTCCAGTTGCGGAAGAAATGGCTCGTTTTCTGACCAGGCACAACATGATGAATACAACAAATGATTTAGGACTTGGGTGTGAAATGGAATTAGGTAATCACTAAATGATGTTCAGTTCGTTCAAAATGTTTAATCTACAATATCAATCTGCTTTCATAATAATCAACAGACTACATTTGTATGCAATCTTATGATATATAGAAAACTGTAATAAAACTATTTGTATCTTGGGATGGGAAAACCCTCACAGTCAATGGTACTAGATTAAATTTTCAGATCTCCACTGATGCTCAAACAATTGTATCTGAGTCGACCATGAAAACAGTGATTTGGAAAGAGCGATCCTATCAAACCATATTTACAAAATGGCATTCAAAAGTTTTAGTAAGGTATTATCAGTTGTGATTTTCACTCGAAACAGTAGCAAATTGTAAGTTCACTAATCGCATGCCTCCACCCTGTAAAGGGAGGTTCCTTCTAATGTCTTGTTGTTACAAAATCAACAATTAAGCAATGGGAAGAAGATAAAGATCGATACACAGATATGCGTGGTTCAGTAATAGTGTGTTAGCTACGTTCACGGCACAAATATTATTCGAGAGAACGTAAACCCTAGAGTCAAAATCGTAAATAATTACATATACTCAATTACGAAAACTGAAGACCTTTCTTGGTTGTTCGTAGCGTCACATAACGAATTCAAAACATTGCAACACTTGTGACATGTCCTTCCTTAGAGTTTATAACCCAAATCAACCTCACAAGTCAAATGAATCCCAATTGCCAACTGCCGGCAAATTTGATAATCACTATTAGGTCTAAGAAGCTTATAAGAAGCCGTTCAGGGCGTGAAAAGAGAAAAATCAACAAAACATCTGCATATGTGCAAGTCATCAGAAAAACACTTGATCATACAATAACTTGAAAAGGACTGACTTCAAGAATCAGAAAAGAAATTCGATCAAAAGTGTTATTTTCCAGCTACCAAAAGAAGGATAATGCCATGTCACAAAAATATTTAAAGTAGGCTGTGTCTACCTTCCACAAATTAAACCAGTCAGACAATATAATATAAATAGATAGATCTCAGGCTTTAATGCTCAATATATCACACAAGTAGAAAAGTATGGAGAGACTGCATGATTATGAAAGAGATAGCAAATATAAATACTTGGTCACTAGGCAATCTTATGTTGTGGAAGGTAGAACCAGCCCCCTTCGCCCATTGTACAACCTTCCTCAGCTTTTCTTTAGCTGCTAAACCAGCTCGACAATTGGCTGTTAATTCATCTACACCTATATACACAAAGAATGATTAGATTTCATTTTCCTTCCCCAGTCTATCCAGAAAATGGTCGTTTATTAAGAACTTGAAGAAGAAAGCTTTCTATAACTCATCAGGACATACGAATTTCATTAAAGCAATGCGTTAACAAAACTGCAATTTAACTATCAATTACAATCCAATCATAATACTAAGAATACAATGGTATAAATCTGGAAATCATGAACTCAAAGAGCCACAAGATATAAATGTTGCACCAGTTCTTCATCTATTAGAGAAATATGCAATAAATTGCAGAAATTATCTCAAAAATAAAAGGCAACGGTAGGCATAAATTAACGGAGTATTATACCTTCAGAGACAAGTGTTTCGTAAGGATGGATTATACACGCTAGGGAAGAACAATGAACAGTTGTCGCCTCAGTTGAATCTCCAAATTTCCTTAGTTTCACATCTGAAACGTCCCGAACGAATGGGGAAAAAGGATAAAATAAATTCCCTTAGAAATCAAAACCTAAAACTAGAGATAAAATTTATCACTAGCGGAAGTCGATTCCGTCATTCCATTAATTGAGTAAAATTTATACGTCGGAGCTTACTCTGCAACAATACAACATCGCCTGGAATTGCAGCGGCTGCCATTTTCTTCTGCCATAATGATACAGAGAAAAACGACCGTGTATCATCAGCTACCTTAATGTCAGTCCTTATGACGTCTCCGCCATTGGACAATTTGTACTGCATACAAAGAAACAAGAGTTGCTCCGAAAGTACAATGGGAAAGATTGATTGTAAACAGAAATAGAGAGAGAGGAACCTGAGCAGGAGTGGATCGATGAATGAAGACGATGAGTTGAACAAAATCGCCGACGTGAAGAGCAGCTTCGGAGAGATCAATCAGAGGTCCATACCATCCGATTACAGACATTACTGACGGTTAGCCGCTACAGTCGCTTTGTAGTATGAAGCCCGGCCGGGTGAAGAAAATGGTTTGTTTTGGCGCGTACTATTTTTCGCTGGAGTAAGTCATGGATTTCTTTCCAATAAAACGACGGCGTATCTGTTTAATGGCAATGTCCCAATAAGCATCAATTTTGGGCTTACTCCCTGAAATGGGGGCCCAACTAATATCAATACTGGGTGGCTTGGCTAGTTGGCTGTGACAGTGTGAAGGATACACTATTAGCCTAATTTAATACGTCTAATCACATTAATAGTCTAAAGATACCATTTTTTCAAAAAATGATCTAATAGAGTAAGATTTTACATTTTTTTTAAAAAAAAAAAAAGTAAAAATAAAAGCTACTTTTGGCAAAATTAAATCCAGGACCTACAATTTTTTTCCTAAATGATTTTGTTTATATTTTCAAACGTATAACAAAGGAAAGTCTTTCAGCCACCATTTAATTTGGAAAGTGTTTTTGCATCTCTACTCGCCACAACACCCTCCTCCTCTTACTTCCGAATAGTATATTTGGGTCTCAAATCTACTATTTTCAAGACCTATTTTCTTAAAAAATTGGTAAACTCGTGTATATTTTTTAGATCGATAACATTTTATTTTCCTCGTTTTTAACCTTAGGTATATTATACAGTATTGAAACAACCGTTACTAGGAATATTATATGCCCTATATATTTGGTTTGGGACCAAAATCAACATTTTACAGAAAAATTTATGTTAAGTTTCCAGTTAATACCCACTTATGCCCTCACGTAAGTTCGGATTATGAGCAATAGAAATGGCAGCTTTGTTGTCACAATAGATTCGTATAGGTGTAGTTAAGGAAATCTTCAACTTTTCAAGTATCTTTTTTATCCATATGCCCTCACAAATTCCATGAGCCAAGGCTCTAAATTATGCTTCGGACTACTTCTGACCACTACATTCTGTTTTTTACTTCTCCAAGTAACCAAATTTCCTCCAACAAAGGAACAATAACCAGACGCATATCTTCTATCTGTAGCACTTTCTGTCCAATTTGCATCAGTGTAGACTTCTACTTGGAAGTGATTATTCTTTTTTAATAGTATGCCTTTCTCAGGAGACCATTTCCGATACCTCAAAATTCTATCAGCAGCTTTAAAATGAGTCGGTCCAGGGACATGCATAAACTGACTAACCATGCTTACCATATGCAATATCATGGCGTGTGTGAGACAGATAGCTTAATCTACTAACAAGTCGCAACTATTGTTGTTAGAAGCTTCAGATTAGGTTCAATAGGAAGTTTCTGCAACCCTGCAACCAAGGAAGTATGTTTCTTCAAGTAAGTTAAGGACGTACTTTCTTTGATGAACAAAAATCTCATTCTTTGATCTTGCAAATTCTATTTCCAAGAAGTATTTCAACACTCCCAGATCCTTAATTCGAAACTCGCTAGCTAGTTTTTCTTTGAGATCAGCTAAACTTATTGAGATTAGCCAATTTATGGTTTCAAATTCAATTTGGGACACATGTCAACTTTTAATTAATTTGTCTCAAATTCAATTATTTGTATTTTCATCATTAATTTGGTAAATGACATGACAATTTGTGATTTTTCTAAAATTTCTCATTCAACAATTGTAAATAACAAAACTGATGCAAATATTTACAAAATATGATAAAATTTTATAATATATCAATAATAGACATCGATAAATTTCTAAACAAATAAAATATTATTTTCGTTATCTGTTCATTACTTTAAGATCGTCCAATTTTATTCTTACATTTTTAGTTTAAATTCTATTTGGCTTTAAGTTTCAATCATCATCATTATTTTTATATTGAATCTTAATTTTTGTCTTCATTTAGTACTTAATTATGTTTTTAAATCTTGTCCTTCCAATCTTGATTTTCTTCAAATGCCCATTTTAGTATAACACTTTTAATATTTTGTATGAATTTCAAAATGCTAATTATCAAGCAAATGTGAACAAAGGTTAAAAACGATTTTCTTTTTTTTCTATTTTTGTTATTGACTACGCACAACAATAGAGAAATGTAATTCTCTGGAATTACCACTACCTCTGAATCTCTTAGGCAACTAAATGACCACTCAAGTTCTGGGTTGATTTAAGCTCAGGGTGGGAATCTTTTGTTATCAACGCCTGCAGAGTTTATGTTTCTCTATCTGCTCAATGTGGATATTGCTTTCACGTTCTAACTAAGCTTTACCTTGAATTCTGCTTGGGGAGGACATAATAATTACT
>JBBPDJ010000021.1:6083777-6119854 GCA_037974625.1 Cucumis cinereus
AACCATCAACTGGTGAAATGTGACCCTTGCCCGCAATGGGAGCAAATGATCCATCAGCAATCCTAATTTTCTCATTTTCAGCACAAGGTAAATACAATATAAAGTTTTCAGATGAGCTAATAAGATGATCAATAGCACCTGAATCGAGGATCCAGGGTTTCTTACCATCGATGCTGATAAGACTAACTGATTGAGAGTTACCTGATTATGCAATGGCTCCAAGTGAGGACGTACCAGGATCACTCTGATTCCCTGTAGGGATTGAGGTTGGTGGGGCACCGACAGAATCACTCATAAACGGCTTACCGGAGTTTTGTTTGTCATTCGACGGGCGTCTCTTACTGTTCGGTGGTCGGCCATGTAACTTCCAACAGTTTTCCTTTGTATGCCATTGTTTCTTACAATGTTCACATATCGGGACAGGTTTCCCATTTTGCTTATCACTGTCAGAATTGGACTTTGCACTGAAGGCAGCAGAATCAATAGTTGAAGCAGTTACGATGTTCATTGCACTCGTACGGTCTTCCTCTAAGCGAACTTTTGAGCACACCTCCATTAACGACGGGATAGGTCTTTGACCCAATATTCGACCACAAACTAAGTCAAACTTAGGATTCAGACCAGCAAGAAAATCATATACGCGGTCAACCTCCTCTATTTTGGAGTATTGAACACCTCCACAAGGACAGTCCCAGACAATTTCTCTGCATAAATCCATTTCCTGCCAGATTAGAGATAATTTGTTGAAGTAAGATGTAACATCCATGCTCTCTTGCTTACACTCATGAACCTGCTTCCGTAAAGTATAAAGGCGAGAAGCATTCTGACGCTTCGAGTATAATTTCTTAACAGTCTCCCAAATGTCTCGGGCTGTAGCAGCATACAACAATGGTTTCCCAATCTAAGGTTCCATGCTGTTAATTAAAATGTATCGCAGTTGAGAGTCCTTCCCTTTCCAAATTTGTTCTTGAGGATTTCCCGGCCTAGGTTTCTGTACCTCCCCTGTCAAATACCAAATTTATGTCGTCCTTCAAGGGCCATCTTAATGGATTGAGACCAAGAGAAGTAATTCTGACCATTCAGTTTCTCCCCTGCAATTAAACTCAAGTTTCACATGGCAATGGGGCCAGAGAAACAATTAGTAGTATTTAATGTAGGGAAGGATGTTACCGGATTCTCTGAATACATCGGTAGAGCTGAAGGAATAGTCGAATTTGGGGAGGTGGAATTAGCTAAAGCTGCCCCGAGAGCAGCTATTTGTTGCTGAAAATTCATTTGGAGATTTGCCAATTGCTGGGGAAATACCACTTTGACCATCCCAATGAGATTTACCTTTATAGACAGAAGACTCACCATAATCAACCTCATGATACGTGTCGGTTGTTGGATTGAAGAGATTTGCAGTTTGGACGGTGGCACGATACAGTTCGAAAGGCAGTTGTACGGACTGTACGGACGACGGCGGTTGTACGGACTGTACGAACAGCGACGGTTGTACGGACTGTATGGACAGCGGTGGTTGTACGGACTGTACGAACAGCGACGGAAGCTGTACAGACGCATGGTGTACGGACGGCAGCGGAAGCTGTACGGACAGCGGCGGCGGCTGTAGGTTTCGGAAATACTTCTCGACGGCAGCCTGAATGGCGGCATCGGTGGGGTCAGCGATAGCGACAATGGAGATGTTCTCGTCGGTGGTCGAGGTTTCCGTGGTAGGGTTTTCCATGAGTTGATTTTCTTCAACGACGGCAAGGGTTTTGTTATCCATAGCTCTGATACCATATAAAAAATAATAATAGAAGAGAAAAATGAATAACACCAGGTATACGTGGAAAACCCTAATTCAGGGGGAAAAAACCACGATATGAGTATTTTGTATATTTTTCTATTGAATTAAAAGACTACAAAGGATGACATATATATAGGTCATAATGGGTCTTGACAAGAAAGGAAATAAATAAGGGTATAACAATTACACAAATACCCTTAGTACAATTATTTTCAACAGAAGCATTTATAGTTGTTACTGCAAATTTCACGTGCTAACACCTCTATGGACACCACACTGATATTGATTTCGCGTTTGTGAGTAACTTCAAACATTAGAAAAGTGGTTTTTGATTGTTTTGAGGGCATTCTTTGAGAGTAAATCTGAAATGATTAAAATACTTTTGACGTTTACAAAAAATTATTTTAAAACATTCTTTTAATCAAATTGATTAATTGCATTAATAAGTAAAAATTGTTTTTAAGTGATTAAAGATGTGTTTTGAGGTGATTTTGCATATGACAAAAGTAATATTTATTGGATCAATCATGAAATAATTTATTGTGATGAAAACTGTTTTGGTAAAATAAGTTGTACAGTGGTGCCGTTGCTTTTTAATGGTTGAATTAAATGCATATTTATGTAAGAGTCTAAGATGTTCGTGCTAGACTGTAGTATAGAAGCATCTCCAAGTTGGTTTGTTCTTTTATTATTTAAAACTAAATAAAAAAATAAAAAAATAAAAAAATAAAAAAAAACCAGAAACATCTTCAAATAGCTGTTTTCTTTTTAAAAAGATGTTGATAGAATATACAAATGTTTTGGCTTCAACACTTTTTTCTTTAAATATCTAAACACTATTGGTTTTTGGGGCCACTTGTTTCCTACCTATTTTTGTCTATGACTTTTCTCTCATCTTTGTAGACTTAACAACCAGTTGGAAGGGTTGATTTAGTGCACAATTTGTGTTAGTATAGAGTTATGCCAATGCTGGTTACGTCATCGGCTTCATTTCTTCAAGACGAAAAAAAAATGGTTAATGTTGAGGGTTGTTCGTGACAAGTTTCAAGCCCAAAAGCCCAAGAGAAATGTCAATGTCTTGAAGTTAGGACCAATTAGTCAACATGGTGAATATATATTGAACGATCAATAAACAAGTCAAGATCGAATTGGTAGCCTACACAGTCGAGCGTCGAAAACGTCGTTGACACTATCTATCGTCACACATTCGTGAGCATGTGCTTATAAGTAGCTTCATTCAACTGTTGGATAATTATCATGAGTCTTCATGATTATTCAAGAAGTTTCTTGAAGACCATTTTGGGTCATTGGATCCTACACTTTGTCCAAGATTAATTTATGGTCATTGGATCTTTCACATCTTTTTAGAACATTTGGAGTATCATACACATCTATCAAAGACAAATTAGAGTCATTGGATTTACTTGATGACCAAGTATCTTTTGGCTATAAATAGTTGTCAAACCATCTCGAAATCTCCTACAAGTTAGTGAGATATAAGACAGAGAGAGTTTCTTCTTATAAGAGAGTTTTGTATTTCTCATTAAGAGAGAAAGTTTGTAACTTCTATTTTATACAGGTTTTTTACCCTAATTTCTTTAGGGGTTTTCCACGTAAAATCTCGGTGTTCTATTCTCTCTCTTTTTCTTCTTCATTATTATTATTCTCAATTTACTTTAATTACAATCTTACTTTATTCGATTCCAATCTCTATTGACAACATCAACTACTCTACAAAAAGAGCAAGTACTCTCAAAACAAGATAGATGACCATAAATCTTTTAGTGCTTAGGTGAATTATTCACTCATTATACTTAGACAATAAGTGCACTAAACTCGTTACTACATTGATGAGAGGATCTGTTGTACAAGTTAGATTAGATTAGATCATCGAGCAGGAAGTCAAAACCATTGTACACCCACCAACCAACTCAAAAAAAACGAGATCTAAGTGCAAAAAATTATCAAAGAGGATTAGACAATTTTGATTTCAAAGGCAGTATTTGGATCCCAACCAGTTACATTAATTAGAACAAGATGTGTTTTCTATTTATTTTGCTATTTTAAGAGGTTTCCAATGGACAAAAATGAGAATTTCGAAATTGGAATTTGAGCCAAAGTGATATTAAATTTTTTAGAAGTGACCCCATCTTATTTATTGGTTTGCCTCCTCTTATGATCACCACTTTCTTTTACCCTCTTTCGTGCCCCCACCACTCTCTCTGCATTTAAATTTCTTCCATTAAAACTCGTAACATTCATTTAAGACTATTTTTAGAGATGTTCAATTTTAGTCCTTCAACTTTCAATATATCTTAAATTTAGTCTTTTTATTTTTTATTAACATTTTTACTATTTTAAAAATATATTCACAAATCACAGTTAGTGTAGTAAATTCTTTTTAGTTTTCCCTATTATTTTTATTAATATTTTAAAAGTTTTATATATTTTATTCATAGTGTTACTATATTTTGTTGGTAGTAGTGACATAAGCACCAAGCAAGATGGATAGATTGGACAATCAGAGACAACAAAAACAGAAAGAAACCTTTAATTTGAGTGCTCATATTGATATCGAGATGGAGGTTAGAGAAAAACTCACTAAAACCAACTACGAAAACAAAAACACATATGAGAGATGGATCACTATCATTGAAAGAAATGTCGATAAGTATCGACGGTGTCGCTCGAGAAGTGAAAGGAGAGTATCGAGAGAGAGGCTAGAGAAGTCTTCCAATTCAAAGTCATGGTAAAGGCATCTTAATTGCTTAAAAGCTTAGATTTTGAATACAAAGAAGCTATTTTCCAAAAAGTGTGAGTTATGTGCGACATGATGGATAAAAAAACAGAAGTTGGACTTTGATTATAAGACTTGCACGTTGTTATTAATTTAATTTAACAGTGCTTAAATGCATCGTCTTGGGGTTGATTATGGAGTTGCTTAAACTTTAATTAATCTGTCAAGTAGGATTAAAATAAATAAAACACGTTTTGGATGTCAACTGTTTGCTTATTATTAATTAATTACTTTAATCTTAGTTTGTACACAAGAATGTTAAGGATGGAGAATCTATGTTTCTTTCTATCTCTCCAATTTCAGTGATGTTCCCACACCCTAATTAAACTCCATTTTTACTTTTTTTCTATTGGGTTTTTTATTTATGATTTATGGTAGTAACAAATTATTACAAAAACACAAATTTGTGAGTTGTTTTTAATGTCACATTACAAAATTAACAATTAAGCAATATAAAAATGTAAAGATCGACATAAAGATATATGATATGATTCACTAATAGTGTGTTAGCTACTTTAGGGGACAGAGGAAGGACAAATATTATTAGTAAGAATTTTTCAAAATACAATAACTACTGATGCTACATTGTTGCGCTTCTCTAAACCCTAGAGTAAAAAACATAAATAACTACATATGCTCAATTACTAAAACTAAAGTGTTGCCCTCGAACCCCCGCCAAGGCGTGTTGTCCCTGGACTCTGGCTCTCTAACCAGTCAACGAGATCTTTGTACTAAATCGTTCGTAGCACCACATAACGAATTCAAGCCAAATATTAGGATGGATTAGGTTAAAACATATTTGAGAGTGATTTAAATTTCAAAGTGGTTAATCACGTTTTTCATGTTTAAAATTACTTTGAAACATGTTTTTACCCACCCAAAATTAATTTATTATTTAATTTTACACTTTAAAATAAATTTTTATAGGATCACTCTTAGTCTCCTTACTTTGACAGTTATATATAGATGATAATATTAGTCAACTCTACCACAACTTATTAGTTTTTTTTTTTCATTTTTAAAAAGTCAACTTAAGAGGTGTTTTCCATGGTTTTAGAGGTTGATAGATAGTGATATTAACATTCATAAATATGCAAATCACATTAAATATGTTTATAAAAATAATATTAATAATAATAAAATAAATATATTTGTATTTAATAATTGAGGATTATGGTAGGTAGAGTTTTGTATTTTAGTATTAAATGTGAGATTTCAAACTACAATTGAGATCTCTACTCTCATGTTAATGCCCATAAGGAGAAATTTGGGAATGAACTGAGCTGTTCTTAATTAACACTTACATTATATCTCTCTCAATAAATATTTGACCTATCCTTTTTAATTTTCTCATCAATAATTTTCTTTTCCTTTTTAATAAATAATAAATAAAAAAAAACTTATTAGACATGTTCAAATCTATTAAACATGACATTTAAAAACTCAATAATAATATATTTTGACATTTAAAAGTCCATTACCTAAAAATAAAATGGAGAAATTAAAATTGTAATTTAATCTTGTAATCCAACGGTAGAGAAAGCTGCGATCCAGGAGAAAAGTTGAGTTGACGATGCGCATGTTTCGGCAGGTGTCTCGTTTTTTTAATCTGAAAATTTAATTTGATCATGTGATAGCCGTTAATCCTTTAGAAGCACAACCACCGTTGGATCCGGATCCCATCTCTTTTTCTTCAACCTCCCCCCTATTTGGGACAGCTGGCAATCACGCACCACACGCCGTTCCTAAAAAATCTTTTTTTTTATTTTTTATTTTATGATTAAGCTGCTTAATACACAATGTTTAGCCACTAATTAAGTAACCCCCCACGCCTTTCCCTCTTTCTCTAAACCTTAACCTTCAATTACATTAATATATTGAATTCTACATAATACAATTTGATGATGTATATTTACGACCAATTACACAATCCCTTCACTCCCATCCACCTTTTTCTAGTTTGGTCTACACCTTATCCCCACATAATGGAGTCACATTAAATTATTTATAAATTTATCATTTATAACATATCTATCATTGCATGTGACAGTATCGAACATTTCTCTGGCACTTAAGGTTGTAAAGTTCAATCCAGACTTCAACTCATTTATTTACTCATTCGACTAGTCAATCTAAAATTTTAGACTATTGAAATTTCTCTTTTGAGATGCACACTCTCGATTAACTCTTTTTTCAATAACTTTATGGATTCACTAACATGGGTGTTGGCCCTTGCCATCAACCATCCATGTTAGTAAGCAAGAAAGTGTTAGTTTGTTTAGATTTTAGATGCATTAATTTATATATATATATATAGATTGGTCAAATATATATTTCATTCATATTTGACCATGTGCTTCCCTAGAGCCATAGTTTGATAGGCATATATAATGGTAGATCTAGCTTTTAACAATAATAGTGTGTAAATAATTTATACTCTATGAAGCATTATATTTTATGCACATAGGGAACTAAATTGAAGTGCCAAATTATATTGTCTTCTATTATTTATATATCATATACCACACCTTTTGTCTAAAAGTATCAAAATTCCTTTCATTTATAATAGAATCTACAATTATGTAACTAAGATTACGTAGAAGAAATTTTGTGCTAAAATATATTAAGCTATATGTATTTAATTTTCAAAAATTAGAGAAATGCATAGATTTGTTAAATTCATTTTAATTAATTTAATTCTTAAAAATGAGAACACACTAAAATAAGGTTGACATAATAACAACATAGTAAAACTATAATGTTTTTTTCTAAATAATTAAAATGTTGAAGCAACATAGTCAAAGAACAATTCTTGTGGGCAACAACTCATACTTCACTTAGGATTTAGATTAAGTTATTAGGTTATTAATTGAAATATTATTCTCTACAATTAACAATGTTATAACTAGAGATTTTCTATTTCGTTGTCTGGTCTCATACAATCTCAATGTATAAGATACTCTCACTCACACGTTTCCATATGCATGATTTGGATCAAATTGTTTGCGTCATTCACAAAGTGAGTCGTATCCACAATGTTGCCAGGATAAGACACCCAAATTTATTCATATACTATAGACCTTTCAGGTTATTATTTGAACATTATCCACTAGTCTGTCGATTACATATTGTTCAAGACTCATGTATTAGCCTTGGATCTTAGTTTTTTTGGATTTTGAGTAACGCAAGAAATAAATAACATTTATTTATGAGGTTTATCATTGTTTATTAATGACTATCATTAATAGATTCTGAATTTTTGTTATATTTTGTAAATACTTTGGTTTAGTTTGCTATAATTGAAAACAACTTTTATTCGAATTTCATTTTTTTAAAAAGAAATCCATATTGAGTTATTTCAGTGTATTAAGCTCAAACCGAGCTCAGCTAACAAAATTAATATCCTCTTTGGTGGTGAAAAATTCTTTACATATTGATTATAATAATTTTGTCATTTAAATTGCTTGTTTTTTTTCGTGTTTAAAATTATAGATATTCTAAAATATAAATATACGATATTTTAGATTATCATATTTGCTTTAAAGAAGGGTGCATAAGAACGTGGGAAAATATTTGGATAACTATATATTTTTTTTATGAGTTTTGCGTGAAAATATTTTAAGATACTAATAATGTCTTTACTAATTTAAATTTATATACTATTATTTTAATAGTATATTTCCAAATATATTTAGTTTATAAAAACAACTAAAAAGAAAAATCCAATATAGTTGTACCTCCTATGAAAATGTAAAATAAAAACCTAAAGATAATCCATTTTTTTAATTATCCAACTTAATCTTTTTACTTTCAATAAATTTAAAATTCCATTTTATGCATTTTCAATCCATTTTAAATCTAGTTATTAAAAAAAATCAAAATTACTTAAACAATAATAATAATTTTCATATTTTCATTTAACAAAAACACATAAATGCATTTGTATAATTTTAATAGAGATTGTACTTTTTAAAAAAAATAAATTCAAACTTATTACTCCTAAGACTTCCTTATTTTAAATTAAAAAAAATTAAAATAAAATACATTATTTAATTAGTTGAAAAAGTATAGACAAATATTTAAAAAAATAGTTTCGATTGGTTGACAAACTATAATATAAGTAATGACTACTCGCATGATGAAAACCAATCATAGATTTAAAATTAAATTAAAATAATTTATACTTGAAATACATATTATTATAATTTAACTAAAAAATATAGATTATTATGATGGGACTAAAAATAACTTTAGAATTATAATGTAATAAGCCCAAAGTATATGAAGGAATTGGACACGTGGCAGTGTGTTGTGAGCATTGACCCTGATGACGAAGCACAACGTGTGGTAGTGGTGACAATAAATACCGAGAAGATGTCAGATCGATTTGGCATATTATAATTTAATAATTGTGTAGCAAGTTTTATTACGGGTCCCACCCATTACCAAATTAATTCCCTCCATATATTTTCACTGGATTTTAAAATAATAATAAATACACTATTTGGTTTTTTATTTCTAAATTTTATTTTAATCCTTTACATTTTTTTTAGGTAACGGTAAAATCAAGTGTAGTAAATTTTTGTTATGGAAGGTAAATGATTTGTTTTTTATTATTCTCAAACAAAATCCTCTTTCTTATTAATACTTTTACAGAATCAAACATCGACTGACATACAAAATGAATTGATAATATGATCATATATAGTAAAAAAAAATCAACAAAAATATAATTTTGATGATATATATTTTAATTTAGAGATTTTTCTAAATATAATAAAATAAACTAACTTATTAAAATAGCAAAATTTTATTGATATTTATGTAAAATTGAGAGACGGTTTAAATTTAAATAGTTTTCTTATTCCTAAATTGTATAATGTTGGTTTTATTTATGAACTTTTGAGTTTGTTATACATTGATTGAACTTTTAAAATGTTTATTTAATTTCTATGTTATTAATAAAATTATCATTTTTGTATTGTTATGTTACCATTGTACCTTAAATCCAATTAGCCCAAATTCTATATTTAACTTATTTAGTTTGTAATTATGTTCCTATCGACCCAAGTGCACGTGTCTTGAAGACAACCTAGTTAATTTATTAATATTTTTTAAAATTGAAATAAGTGAAATGGACCTTGGTGACCTGTACAAAATAAACTTGCAATTTTATGGGTTAAAAATTAATATATACGTTTTAAAGAGTTTGGATACTCGTAATGGAATTGAAAAGCAATGTAATGTAGCAAAATTCATGTTTAGATTGAACATTTTGAACTTGAAATATAATACTAAACTTGTTTCGTTCCGATAGTTTTTAATTAAACTCAATTTTTTTATTGTTTTCACGCTTTACAATCTTATTTTTGTTCCTCCCTGAATTTGACACTCATTTCAATATATCTCTTATTTTTAGTAATTCTTATTACATTCTACCTCCCTAGACACCCCCAAAATGTAACTTGTTTTCTCTATCTCTCGTTTTTTAATTTTCTAATTTTCTTTTCAAGTGTTTAAATTATATCCATTATCGACAAATAGAGTGTAGTATCACAAAATGAAAATTGAGATTTCATGGATATATATGCAAGAGTATAACGATAGTACTTTTAAAATTTGTCATAATTAATTGTTGAATGACAATATGTATAGTCAACAAAACAATTGTTAACAGTTATAAAAATGTCACTATATGACAAGTTATCATTGTCAATAATCGACTCAAGATTTTGCTATTTTCTATATTGATATGGATATTACCAACAATGAAAAATATCGAGCAAACTAGTATAATTAAATCAAATATACTAGGTCTCGCTAAATCCATAACAAATATATTTTAATTGATATCGAGACACAAAACAATTAATTTTATGTACAACAAGTAGGAGTATACATACATTTTAGCTTACAACTTCAAGGAAAAGAGTACATTACATGTATGTAATAATGATTAAAACTTTGAAATCTATTTGAGGAGGTTTGTGTTCGTGTTCATTCATATACGATTAGTCTATTAGATATATATTTTTTTGACGAACTAATAATTAATCATCCGTTACGATTAATTTACCATTTGAACGATAAGATATAAACCACGAAGCACCTTCGTACGAACAATTTGAATTTATAACATTCTAATCATTTGAATAAATTCAATAATTTAAAAAGAAAATCAAAATATATTGTCATTTAAAGTAAGAAACAACAAATGGTAATATGAGTTAATAACATAGATAATCATATAAAAAATGGTACCATGAGTTAATGACATGGTTAATCATAGTTATGTTGGTGTAATTAAATCATTGGTTGTCAAAATAATAGTGGTTTTAACTTTTAAGCTTTTTAGCACCATACCATAATCCATATTAATTGGTCAAATCCAACATCACAACTCAAATTACATTGCATAATAGAGAGATGTAATATATAATCTTTTTTCTATGTATCATGGATGACTTTATAATATAATATAATTTTACCATGCATGAAAAAAAAATAATTATTGTTTTTTTTAATTGTGAAAGTTAAAAAGAAAAAAGAAAAACAATGGAATAATTAGAAATAAAAGTGAAAAAAGTATTTAGTTTACTTTTCTGGAAAACATTTATTCCACTCATTCCTTTATAATTTTTAAAAAAATGTGATTTTTTATTTTTTTTATAAATATATGTGAGTAAATAATTATAAAGTTTTATATTAAGAAAATGATTTATTGCAATTAAATAAATAATTGAGCAGCTATTGGGAGAGTTTTGTAAAGGAGAAAAGTGGAAATATAAATTTGACTTTTTTCAGAAAGTGATATTAAATTAAATTATTTTTCTCTTCTTTTTTTTTTTTAAAGAAGAGAAAATAGAGAAGGGAAGAAAGAGAGATGGTCTCAATTATTATTATTATTTTAAAATAGAAATTATTTAAAATAGACAATTTGTAATAAAATTAATTAATTAATACATTCAATATTTGGGGTAAAGGGGAGGGGCGTTGGGAATATAAAGAAACGGAAGATGGTTAGAATTGGAAATATAAAAGAAAAAGGAAAAAAAGGGAAACAGAAATTGATGCTTTTGAGAGGAAGAAGAGAAGAAACGTGCCAAAATACCAAAAAAGCCCTTTCTTATTTTTTAATTCATTCGTTAATTGGGAAAATAACAAACAACAGATATCGAAGCATGAAATTACCAAAATGCCATAAATAAATAAAATAAATAAATAAATAAAATAAAGAAATAATCGGTCAAACTCAGTACCCACTGGATATCATATAAAACGTACCTCTAACTTCTAACTTTTATTGCTTTGTCTCCACTAATCTCACTTTTTTCTGTACTATTCTCTTCAAATCTTACAATTCTTTCTCTCTCTAAACGATTTTCCCGAAATCAGGGACACCCATTAGCCCACCATTCATGAACTTCACTCCACTTCCTCACATCACATTACCCATTTCACCTTTCTCTCTGTTTTCAGTGTTTTTCAAACAAACCACGAAAATCTCACTCTATACCTTTAATGGCGGGTTTTTCTTTCTGGGTTTGTTGCATTTTCTGTTTCTGAACTGATTTTGAGGTGAAACATTTAGTGATCTCTTGCATTTCTTAATAGCATTGCCATGAAACCCAAGAACCTTCATCATTATCATGGCTATGATGCTAATGGGTACCAGTGTGATGGGTCTCAGAGCAGTGGGAGTAGCTCTCCGAGTCCTCCTCACTCGCCGCCGCGTTATGCTTCCTCTAAGTGCCGACGAAAGTTACGCTCGAAACCCCATTATTACCAGCCACTGCGGGAACTATTTGTCGGTGGCTTCACTTTCAGGTTTAGCTTTAGGCATATGGTCCTTCTTCCTCTGCTTTATATCTCTGGTTTGATCATGTGCGTTGGCCCTTTCTCTTCTTTCGTCGGTCAGCCCCCTCCCCCTGGCTCGCTCTATCGTAGTCATCACATGTTTCGCCGGCTCCATCGCCATATTCAATCGGATAATTCCTCTGCAATTCAGGTTCAATTCTCTTCTTCCTTTACCTTTTTTTTTCTGGGTTTCTGCTGAAATGCCGGATTCGCACAGTGAGTTGGCGAGTTTGAAGCTGTGTGCTAAATTCATTCGCACCATTTCTTTTGTTATGATTGCTTTTGGGCTTTAAACAAGTGGGTTTGGAGGGGCGGGGGATCGTCGTTCTCCAATATTAAACATTTGTAATGGGAACTGTGAATGTGAAGGTGTATCGTTGTTGGAAGAGATTGGATTTGAATGGTTTCTTTGATTGTTTTGGAAGTTTTGAGTGGGATTTTGTGAGAGTGGATATGTTCAGATGCGATATTTGTTTGGATGCAGTTCATCTGTTTCTTTCTCAAGGATCTGACAGAAAAATTATTTTTAGTTTATGAACTTCTTTAACTGCTTGATTCCGGCATGCATTTATTTCTGACTTCGAAACAGAGGAGAGTAATAGTTCATGTACTTGTGAAAGAGAATGGTTTATCACTGCAAACAGTTTCCAATAATTGTTTTTATAAATCTGTGTTCTTGGATATGTACAGTTGAAAGTTATTGTTTGAACAATCTGAAAAGCAAACAATTGGTTAATACAAAAGAGGAGTAAAATAAACCGTTGAAAAAACAGTTGTTCAAACTCAAACATGTTTTTATTGGATTTTCATCTTTTCAAGCTATATTGAGCTGGGAATTATTTTGTCAACACTGATGCTACATGATGCATTTCAATGGAAATTTTATCTCATTTGGACTTCTTGATATTGTTGTAAACAATACATGATCCGATAATGTTGTGATATGGATTAGTTCACTTCTTTTAATGATTTTCTTCGGGTGCGGCATTGCTCTAACTCTGTTACAATGTGTATAATTTTTCTTGCAGTTGTCATCAGTTTGGAAATACAAAAGGCTGAAGGAGAGAAAGCCATGTTCAAATTCAACAACGTCTCGATTGCATTCAGGTATGTGAATTGCTGAGATGACCAAATGTTTAGTGCTAGAGGCTTTGACTTTTTTTGAGTTACTGATTTTTAACATAACATTCCAGAAGCATGCTTATTCTGCTTTGATCTGCTAGTTCATGTCAAAACTGTGCTAACTTACTCTCCAGATTAACTATTTTTTTCTTTGAATTTCAGAATCCAATGACCCTACTACTTACCTGATTGTTGATGCTAATGGTGGACTTAACCAACAACGTTCTGCAGTATGTACTTTTCCATATTTCTAACTAACGGCATACTATTTCGCTAACTCGTTATTCTTCCTCTCTCATTTTTTGGCAATTCTTGCACCAAAGTGTGCAGTTTCTATTTGATTGGCACCTTTGTATGTTAATCTTTTTTCTTCCTTTGGCAGATCTGCAATGCGGTGGCTGTGGCAGGGCTTCTAAATGCCATTCTAGTTATTCCCCGCTTTGAGTTCCACAATGTCTGGAAGGATTCAAGGTATATGCTTATGGAATTCTTGTTTAATAGAAAAACTTTTTTTTTTTGGCTTTAATTAGACCTTTATTTTCAATTCTGTGGTATGATCCTGTCCAATCTTGACAATCTACCTTAAGAAAACCGGAAATGAGTCAAGTAAGAGTTAGGGAGCTGTTAAATTATTGTGTAGGCTTACCCAATCAACGTACCGAGATGATTTTGTTAATGATATGGATGGTCTGTTTGCATCTTGTTGGTGGTCAAAGTACCTACTTCGTTCCTGTTGATTCTTATATGTGAGTGATATAGTTTTAGCCTTTAGGAGAACTAAACATACATGATGAATGCTGTTTCATGCAACTGGCAGAGGAAGAACATGAAAGGAAGTGAGGGTGGGAACAGCATTCGCTATAATAGAAGTGACAATTAGAATCGACAGATTATATATCGAAAGTTAGAGTGCAAAATTTTTCCCTTGCTACCAACACAACTTGCTACATGGTTATCTATGTGTGTATTCCTGAAATTCTTGTGAGATACTTAAATTTCAGTTCATTTCTGAAAATGTCCCAAAAATTCTAAAATAGAATGAAAACGTTGTGTTAGGATATAATAGCTAAAATCATTACAAGTATGAATATATGATGAATATATTTTACCTGCGTTCTCTCACTCATTTCTCAGAACATAATGAACTCTTTTTTTTTCTTTTAATTGCTTTCAGTAAGTTCGGTGATATTTATGATGAGGATCACTTCATAGCTGCCCTTGATGGTCATGTTAAAGTTGTTAAAGAGCTACCAGAGGCTTTAATGCAAAGATATGATCACAATATTTCTAATATACCAAACTTTCACGTACAAGCTTGGTCTACTGCTAATTATTATTTGGCAGAGGTTCTACCTGTTTTGCGAAGGGAAGGGTACGCATCAATGGCATATTGCTTCAGCTCAAGCCTTTTATGTTATTTACACTTTCATTTGTGCACTGAAAACTAAAGGAAACACTACCTACGTTTCTACTGTATTCTGATGCAGGGTAGTTCGAGTGTCCCCTTTTGCCAACAGATTGGCCATGAATATTCCACCTGAAATTCAATTCTTAAGATGCTTGGCAAATTATGAAGCACTGAGGTTCTCTTCTTCTATTCTGACTTTTGCACGTAAGCTAGTTAGCCGGATGATTGAAAAGAGTTCAAGAGATGATGGGAAGTATGTTTCCATTCACCTACGATTTGAGGAGGTACTAATGCTTCTTCATCATCTCCTGGAAAATTATTTATTTAATCTTTTCGATTGCTTATTTTTGTTACCTTGACATCTGATATCTCAACTCTAGGACATGGTAGCTTTCTCCTGTTGTGTATATGATGGAGGTGAAGCTGAAAAGATTGAAATGGATTCAATTCGAGAAAAAGGATGGAAGCAGAAGTTCAAACTCAAAAACCATCTCATTTCACCTAGTCTTAACCGAATTAATGGAAAATGCCCATTAACCCCCTTGGAGGTACCTAAATTCTATTTTTGCTAAAAGTTTTGAGCCAACAAGAAATCACACTTCATAACATGTGTCTTTTAACAATCATGTTTTTTGTAATAATTTCTTTCATAACAGCTTAAGATATGTTGTAGGTAATTATTCAACCAATTTCCTATGTTTTACTTTTTGAACTTTGCTTTTCATGTTAGGTTGGAATGATGTTGCGTGGTATGGGATTTAATAACAACACTTCGATTTATTTGGCTTCGGGTAAGTTATACCAGGCAGAGAGATATTTAGCTCCACTGCAGGAAATGTTTCCTCTTTTGCATTCAAAGGAATCACTTGCAACGCCAGATGAACTTGCTCCGTTTATGGTAATTTCATTATTTCAACCCTAGTGGTCTGTAAATTTTATTAAAACTGCCACTACCTGGTAGAACTTCCATCAATTTTCATGGCTGCTACTGAAAGATAGTGCCTTGACTCACTAGCTTTTCATTCAATATTAAGGAGAGCGTTTAGCAAAACTGAGAAAAGTCTATCATGAAAATAAAGCAGCACATACTGCACTTGCTTAGTCTACCATCTTTTTCAGTTCAACTAAATAACTCTTACAAGTTCAAAACTAAAATTTATGGTAACATTGGAACAAGTTGTTTTTACTCAAAGTTTTTAGTGTGACAACCATTTTTGTATATATGATATTTTAGACACTATTCCCACCTTGAAATACCCTAGGTAATGAAATGAAAGAAACTAGAAAACATGTATCGATGATCTTTATTTTATTTGTCAGGTCCTAATAGTTGGCATAATTCTATTGACAGGAATATTCTTCAAGATTGGCTGCTCTGGATTATATGGTATGCTTGTTAAGTGAGGTCTTTGTAACCTCTCACGGAGGTAACTTCCCACACTTCTTAATGGGGCACAGACGGTTCCTTTACGATGGACACGCCAAGACAATCAAGCCTGATAAACGAAAGCTTGCTATTTTAATGGATGATAGAATAAAATTGAGGTATTCACACACGAGCTTTCAAATTACTTCTTTAACTTGTTTATTGTAAGAACTTAAGTAGTTATTGACTTTGTTGGTTTATGATGATCACGGAGAGACAAATATTAAGATGAACTGCATAGCATTGTGCCCAAAATCAGTTGAGTTGGCTTCTTGATAACTTTATAACATGTTGATTTTACAGCTGGAAAGAATTCAAGGAACAAATGGGGGTAATGCTTTCAGAGAGCGACCGTAAGGGGCTAATGGTACCTAGAATCAGACGATTCAACAGAAAAACGTCTGTCTATACTTATCCTTTACCCGAATGCAGATGTCTGCAAAAATCCCATAATACGAACTCCACAGACGACAAGTATATGCTCGATCAGCTCTTTGGATCCATGAGATAGCAATAGAATTTCCCATCAAAATGGGACTGATTTGCATCTGTGATTCCAAAGTAAAGAGATCCTCTAAGGTGGAGGATTTTGCAGTCACATGGCTAGAAATGGGAAAAGCACATTGCTCTAAAATTTTGCTCAGTGTAGATAGACGCTGTCTTGGTAGCTGGGATGAAAATGCAAGCAAGTTAAGATGGTAAACCAAATGTAATGATTTTCTTATATTAAATGAGTGAAATTAAATGTACCCCTTTGTGTTAGTTGAAGTGTTAGTGATGATGATAACTGTATAGAACCAAGTCTGGAAAATATGTACATTTTGAAGGTAAAGCAACAAAAAGGAGAATCATGAACAATCTGAATGTGGTTGAAGAAACAAGAACATTTTCAGCGACATGTTAATACAACATTGGAAGGTGCTGGAAATAATGAGATTGAATTTTGTTGATATGATTAGATTTTGGTTTGAGGTTGTGGTTTTTAGTAGCCACAAATTGGTGAGTGCTTTCTCATGCGCACACTTGAAAATTCACAGTACCAAATCATTTTGACACTTGAAAAGAAGCAATGGAAGACAATTCATGTTATCCATCACATGAATACTCCACCCTTTTACTATACAATCACACTATCAATATTTATTTATTTGTTTATTCATAAAACATCTGCTTTACTCCTTCTACATTGCCTCATTTTGGTCTCTTCACCCCCTTTTTGTTAATAGGCCAAATAAGTGCGATATGTTAATTGAACTCTGTTTGAATCTATAAGTAAGGATAAGGTTAGTTTTTGACAAAAGTGACCCAGTTGAGAGCGTGTTTGGTTCAAAGAGTTAAAATTGAGAGAGTTAGTTAATATGTTTTCTGTTTGGTCCGAGGAGTTGGTGACTCTTCGTGATAAACATCAATTTTATCGAATGAAATTGTAATCGGGTAGTTCATAATCTAACGTATTATATTGTTTCGTTTTCGTTGTCATACTCATGAATTGTAAATCTTTTGGATTGGCTTTTCTATGTGGTGGAATCTGAAGAAGGCTGGAAATGTGGGTTGTTAGTGTTTTTCTATAAACAAGAAAGGAATAGGTTTTATGAATTTTGAATCAAGGATTTCATTCATCCCTACTATAATTGCCAAATTTTACATGTATTAAGATTTTTATTTGTTTAATTATTTGCAGGAATTAAACAAAAAACAAAGAAAGTTAAGGCATCTATTAAATTATTCAACTAAACTTATAATTTAGCTTAAATATACATTTTGTTATTTAAACTAAGATTATCATATAAAGTAGGGTTTGTGTTGGGTTATTAACTCATTTGAATTGAGTTAGGTTAAAAAAAATGAAAATTGAAATTGAGTTTTTATATTAATTAGATATATGAAAAAAATTAAAAAACATTTTTACATACCAACCTTTTGCTTAATTTTAGGACAAAAGTTTAAATAGGTGATCCGACAAACCCGAACCAACTCAACCTAAATGCTTAATGGTTTGGTTCATTATTCAACAAAGATTTTAGGTTTAAGAAGTGGTCGAATCCAACTCAATCCACATCCAACCGTAACAAATTTTCAAATAAATGTGGTAAGATAATTAAAGAAAAATAATTACCAATAAAACATTTATTTGATTAAAGGAAAGAAAAATGAAGAATGGAAGTAGAAGTAGAAATAGAATGAAGGACTTTTTGAAGAACCTACATTCTTGAATGAATATGAATACAAGTGTGGGGGGGTTTGATAGGATGACGCAAGTGGTAGATTTGTAGTTTGACAGCACCACTAGATGCCTTCCCCTACTTCCACTGTGGGCTGTGATTTTCATTTTTCGGTGATGAATAGATGGATGGATAAATACATAAATATCCCTCTCCAAATATATATATTTATTAAAAAAAAAAAAAAGGTTTGATGATGTGAATGAATCTTGACCGTCCAACAGTGACCGTTTGAAAGAAAGAAGGAATAGGGTTTTTTTTTTATAGAGTGGCGAGGCGAGGGAAGGGAGGGTGACAGAGAGACAGACAAAGAGAGATTTTAGTATTGGGGGAAACTTGGCGTTCATTGGGTTGTCTTCTCAGGCTCCCATCACCGTACGTCATTATAACATAGCCCCCTTTAGCTTCTTCTCCAACCTTCCTTCCATCCATCCCCTGTTCTGCCACCAAATTCCGAGGGCGGCGGAGCATCGGGCAGTGGGCTAATTTTATTATATCTCTCACCTTTCTCCTTCATTCGTTTTCTTCTACTTCTACTCTGTTTTTTCCTTTTCTAATTTTAAACCATTTTTAGTCAAAAATGCATTTTCAATTTACTTACCTTTTACCTCTGAATCTAAACTAGTAACCATACCTCTTTGCTTTCTTTTAATTTTGTCGACGGAGACTAATAATAATCTAGGAAAAAAAAATATATACACAATAAAGCTTGAACTTGAATCTCGATATAGTTTTACAACTAAGCTATCTTCTGATATTTATTATCTTTCGATTCTCTGTCGTACCAGAGGAAGATCTTCATAGATGCCTATCAATTTTCTAACCAAACGAAAAAACATTCATATGAAGTTTGCACATTTATAGAACAACCTTATCTTTTCCATCTATCTCTATTTTCACATTTACTAATATCTTCTAATCTATTTTTTATAATTATAAGAAAAGAAAATCAAATTCATGGATAGTTAGAAAGACTCGAGGCACATAATTTAAATATCACAATTTTATACTTTAGCAATTGAAAAATATGTGTAGTTAAGTGATAGGCATAGCATCATAAGGAGTGAATAGTATAATAGAGATAAGACCAAAAAGTCAACTTTTCTTTTTCCCTCTGAGCTAACAGAGTTCAAAAAAATCCTACATTTAAATTTTAAAATTCATCAAATTTTTCAAAGCAAAAATTATAAACTAATTAAATCTAATTATTGGCGATCCATACTTAATGGTTTTTAAATAGGTTTCCACATGTCACAACATCAACCAAAATCCCATTTCACAATGTGTTTATTAGTTGAAAACAAAGTCTAAATTGGATTAAAATAAATCAACTATAAGTAAATTGAATTAAATAACATGGTTTGAGGAATCAATTATCACAAAACTAAATTTGAATCCATCAAATATCACTTCAAATTTAAAGAAAAAAAAAAGTGACAACGTTCTTTAATAAAGTCCCCAGGTGAGCTCTGTAAATTAAGAAAAATAAATTAAATTAAATATTTTTTGTTTGATATTTCATGTAATCGTTTCAAAAATATGAAGATGATTCCGCTAGAAGTAGAGCGGTGGGCTCCACAAGCGTGCTCTCCAAAATATCCCATCCATTTTACTTTTCTTTTCTTTTTTTTGTTTTTTTACTATTTTTGTTCTTTTCTGTTTTATTTTGAAGATAAAAGTTTATAGTTATGGTAAATTAATTATAATATATACTTCAACAAATTAATAGTATGAACATGTATTCAAATTTCAACTCATGTGTCAAACCCAAGTTTTGAATTTTGAGTTTTGGGTTTATTTTTTAAATAGCAATATTACAAAAATTAAAACAATTTATTTTTATATTCAAAGTTTTAAATATTAGTTTAGGGTTTAAAATACAACTTCAACTCTAATTTATACCTTATTTCACTCATGTCAACTTATCAAATTATTTGTTTAGCTCTCGAGGTGGCATTTAATATATATATATTTTCTTTTTTGAAGATTATATATTTCTTAATTTTTAAAACATGTCTAATATAATATTAGATTTTCATGTTGATATTTTCTCAAATCATCGATTAATTCAAAAGTTTAAACTTGTGCTTAAAGGTAAATTTAACTACATACCATCAAACACATTTGGTAAATTTTTCGTTATTTGACATCAAATTATTTGTTGTTTTACTATGCACAAACGTTAACATTTTTACCTAATATTCACGATGATATACGAGATGTTTTTAATATTGGTATACAAAATTGAAAGTAGAACGATTTAAAAAAAAAAAAAAAACATTTTAATATTGAATATTTGTTTTTAAAGAAAAATAAAAATAAAAGACATCAAAATTTAGGACAAATTTGAAAATATGTTTTAATTTAATTATAATTAAAAGGCAGATAAATTTAAAGGCATCCACTTCATTTACATAAATTTGAATTAGGTATGGTGCTTTTATATTTCAACGTTTTCATCTTTGTTATTGTCACGTTTTGTGTAGGAAAAATTCACAAATTTTACATTTTTTTTTTTTGGTAAAATTATATTCTACAAAATTGTCACCATACGATATTAAAAGTATATATAAAATACATAAATAAAATACAAGCTAAAGACTTCTCGTGTAATCTATTGTTTGTTTGTAGTGAAGATAAATTTTCATAATTCAATTTAATATTTAATAATAGACAAATAATAATAATAATAATAATAAATAAATAGTTAAAGGGTTACATGTTGGGTCTAGAGGGGGCATTTGCCCCCACTTCTTTTCTTTCTATTTTTTTTTCCCCTTTTCCACCTAATTATTTTAATTTATCTCTCTTTTTTCAACCCAAATTTGGTATATGTATTTTTATTTAAAATAAAAAAAAAGGGAATTTTACTATAAAATTAAATAAGTATTGGATGATATAAATTTGTTTGTATGTTTTGAAATAAACACAAAGACAAGAGCAGAGCATCACACGTATATAATTGTGCAATTCATGTAAGACGTAAGTTAATCATGAATGCATGTGATTAGGTGCATATTCATTGTCCAATGTATAATACATTTTTCCACATTTACTTTGTTGTCGTGTAAGTTATCAGAATTTTCATCAATGTGTCTGATAACTCATTATTTCATTATATATTTGTTAGAATTCATAAATTTATTAAAAATAAAATTAATAGAGTCTATTTGGTAGAGAATCTAAAAATATAATTTTGAAAATAAAGAATTCAATGAAAACGAAGTTATATTTTATGTTTTCAGATATGAGTTTGATACGGTATTCAAATTTTGGATTCTAATTTAAAAGAATGTTTAAACGTGTTTGATACTGTATATCAATAAATTATAAAACTAGTCTTACTTATCCACTATGATTTAGTTGACAACAACTATTATTAATTTATTTATGAATATAATTTATATTTAAAATTTTTGTTAAATTGCAAATTTAGTTTCTATAGTTTCGAAAAATAGGAATTTGTCTCTATAGTTTGATAAAACGTCATATATATAGTTTTTATGGTTTAACGATCTTGAAAAATAGTCTCTTCCCTGCAAAACAGACTATTTTCTATGATTTTATCAAACCAAATGGACTAAATTCTAATTATAAGACATATAGACTAATTAAATTTCATCTTCTTAAAATCATAGTTACAATTTTTAATTTAACCTAAAATATTTATATAATTATTATTTTGTAATTTATAATCCATTACATGATACATATTATATTAAAAAAATAAATCAAGTTTGTTACCTGACATATTGTATTCTTAAATGTATTTAAATGTATTTAATATCATTATGCATTTTAAAAAGTTAAATTCAAATTCTGGATAGAATGAAAACATTAAAAAAAAAAATTGTTTCTAGAATTTGCACTGGTTGGATCACATAACCCTAAACCTCAAACCGATCCAAAACAGTTTTCAAAAATAAAATTGGAGTTGTTTGCCAAACACATATCTGCTGAACTTAGTGAATCTGAAAACATAAAACATAATATAGATTCTCTACTGAACAAACTCTTACAAATCATAATATAGATATAGAATTCAGTATGTACCATACAGACCAAACAATGTAGGGTAATTGCACCACGTGAGCCAAATAATAATAACATTTGATGTGAGATAATTGCATAATTAAATATATAGCAACATTTTTTTTTTAAAAAAAAGTTGGAGATGTAGCAAAATCTATCAATGATTGACTCCTATTAAGGATATGAATTTACTACGGTTAGAATTTGAGAACAAAATCTAAATTTTGCAATATCTACAAGCTTATTTATATCTGATTATAACTGCAAATACTTTGAACATGATTGTTATATCTGCAATTTTATCACATTTAAAGTTAGATGCTCAATTATTCTCTTAAAATAAGAAACATTATTGTTATTATTATTATTATTAAAATTGAAACAAAATCAAGTGTAATTGGGCAATCCACTACTTGCAAATGGGCCATGGAGTGGGCCAGCACCTCATCCGTTTGTCTCTGCCTTGGATGATAATCTAATTCATATTGCACAATCAAAATAATAATAATAATAATAAATAAAATGGTAGCTACAAATATACAATCTACCGTATTTACCGATGTAACAAAACATAAAAAAATTTATAAATATAGTAAAATTTACGATTTAAATCTAGATTTGCGAGTTTGTTAATAAATTATTAGTTATATAACAAATTGAAATTTTATTAAAATGTTGTTATCACTAGGGGTGTGCAATAACCGAAAAAAACCGACGAACCAAACCGAACCAAACCAAATCAATTGGTTCGGTTCGATTTTATTAAAAAATATAGAACCATTGGTTCTCTAAGGAATAGAACCAAGAGGTTTGGTTCGGTCTTCGGTTCGCCACCTTAAAAACCGTAAAAAACCGAACCGAACCCTAACCTATTATATTAATTATGTCAATGTTTATATTAATAAAAATATATATACTAATTCACAAAAAACTCGACACAAAACTTTTATTATTATTTTTTTTCTTTAGGCTCAACCCCAACTTAAGAATGATTTGATGTTTTTTTTTTCTTTTTTCTAAACGGTTTGAACCGAACCGAACCAATCTAAACCGAGAAAAATTGGTTCGGTTCAATAACCAAAACCGATGAAACTCGGTTTTCAATGGTTCAATGTGTAGGAAAATCGAAAGGTTCGGTTTGGTCCTTGGTTCGACCCAAAACCGAACCAAACCGAACCATGCACACCCCTAATTATCATTTAGGGTGTGTTTGGGCATGGAGTGGGGTGGAATGTAGTCGGCTCTCCATGTTTGTGGCAAAGATTATTTTAGTTGAGGATTAGGATTAGGATTAAAATAACCCACATGCTTTTACTATTCTTCAACGCTAGGACTATTTGTTTCAAGGGGTTGGAAAGTTCGTCGACCAATTTTCCGACCACCACCTCCGATGATCGTCGTTCGTCGGTCAATCTCCGACCACCACTTTTGGTGACTCCACCGATGAACTTCCGACAACCAACTCCGACGACTACCGCCAACCAACCTCCGATCGCTACCGATCAACGTTGAAAAAATTTAACAAAAATATTTTAAAGATATATAACAAACCAAATAAACTTATATGTACAAATATTTTTTTAAAAAGGATTGAAACCCATTTGTGTTTTTTTATTTTATTTTAAGAAGTTTTTATAAAAAATGTTTAAATAAAAATAAATTTTAGAAAGATCTTTTTCTAGGTCATTCCAAATAGGTATTAGTTTAATTATATTAATATTTTTTAAAATATATTTTCTTTAAAGTGAAGTTAACATATTATAATATTTTTTTAAAAAAAAACCATGATCTTTCTTCAAATTAGCTAAAGTGACAAAAGTCTAAGAAATTTTATTTCCAAATGTAGTAAAATCTAAATATCATAGATATATATATAATATTAAAGTCATTAAATGAACAACATAATTAACTAGATTTAATAAAATCACATGTCGATTTCTATAAAAGATACTATATTATAAAATTTTATAACATGGACTAGTAGTAAACTAGTTTGGTATAAATTGGTAGAAGATATTATTTGAAATATGTTTTCCAAAGATGATATTTCACGTACCTAAATATTTGTATGAAAAAAATAATAGTGAAAAAAAATAGGCATAACCTAAGATAACCAATATTAATTTTATAAATCTGCACCTCAAACACAGACTATAATAACCCACAGACTATAATAACTACAAACTATAAAAAACCCACTCTGCGTCCCCAAACGACCCCTTAGGAAATGATATTGGAGAAGGAATGAAGAGAATAATGAAGATTTGTGAAAAGTGATTGCATGGCTTCCTTCTATGATAAAATCTGGTATGTACATTGTTCCATTAAATAATATCTTAAAACACCTAAACTCCAGTTGTAAGATTTTTGGGTACCAACCCATTAATCTAATTCAAATTCAAATACAGATCACATCTCCTACTAATATTCTCTTATTCTCAATAGTTTACATATATATATATATATATTTAAATTGTAGTTTGATTTGTTAGGAATTTACGTTTTAAAAAATATATGGATCCTCGTGGATTAAGAATTAAATATCGATGTAGTTTTTGTCACATACTTAATGTAATTAAATTTAAAAAAAATTGATATGTTATTAGTGAACAAAATTACGTTGTTTACTTTCGATACAAATGGACAATATTCAATAGGTTCCTTCGTAATCATCTTGTTCTTCATTTTCTTATTTTTAATTTTTTGTTCTAAAGAGTTTGTTAATGTATTTTAGGCAAGTTTTGAGAATTATAATTGTTTTTAGAATGGTGTGCGTTCACTTTAATAAGAACGAGGGATCAAAATAGAAAAGCAATGGTCGATGTGAAGTTTTATTTAATAATGATTTTGTTTTGTGTTGTTTGTTCCCTAGTTTGTATAATTACCTTTTTTTTTTTTTTATGTTGGACACTGTACTTTTAATATCTTGCCAAAAACACGGATTACAACATGTTGGAAGAAAAGTAAGCCCAACAATTTTAATCTAACAATCAATGAAGACATTCAACATAAATGACACCAAATGGAGAAGAACCAAAAGACATGGAATGGAATCGTTTCACAATGGCCTCAACATCCATTTCCACCCACGCATCTGAGACACCGACCGATTCAATGAAACCCAAGCCCTTCCACCAATGCCATAAGTTCCCTAGCTTCAGCCGGCTTGGATCCAGACTTAATGCACGTAGCATGAGCAGCGACGAGATAACCATGAACATCACCAATAATAGTGCCCATACCAAACTCCATCTTCTCCAGATGACAAGCGGCATATCAACGTTCAATTTCAGAAACATAAGAACTGATTTACCATCCTTCCTCACTCACATTACAAGACAGATTTCTAAAAACCATATATGTATCTTTTTTCCTTTTAATTTTTAAAAAAAGGCTCGAATTGAAATGTTGTTCTTTAAAATACGCACATTTGATATCTTGGTTTTAATAATGTGCTTTTTTAAGTCCTTAAACTTTTAAGTATAGACATATTTAGTCTCGATTTTTTAAATTTTTGAAGTGTACATAAAAATATGTCATTAATTCTTTTAGATAATTATATGATATTTAAAACTATAAAAAGATTTAAAAGAAATTAATAGAGGAAAAACTAATTTTAATGTTTTTGTTTATAATTTTTTAAATTCGGATATTAAAAAGATATTCTGAAAACTTAATAATTTAATGGACTTAGAAAACTAAACATAGAGACCAAATACATCTATTTTTCAAAACCCATGAACAAAAAAAATAATTTTTTCATTGTTTTATTATTATTATATGGCTTTAGACATTTCATAATCCTATTTGTTACCGTACTTTATAGAAAAAAAATATTTTTGGTCTATTGATTTTTATTTTCATTTAGTTTTGGATTTTCAAGACGTTGCATATTTAACAATTAAGTTTTAAGTCTATTTTCAACTTAAACCATAGATTTTAACACTTTGTGACATCAGTTTTGTTTTAATTTAACCTATAAATTTTAAGATTTATCCTTTTGACTTGATTGTTTTACTAAATACTAATTTTTCATATTCAACGCGAATCTTTGTTAATTAATTAATTAATTAATTAAGTTTTACTGTTTCACATGTATTAAATTAAAATTTTAAATCTCACTTCACAACTATTTTAAACTAAAAAAAAACTTAAAAATAAAAACATAACATTTTGAAACTGTAAGTTATAAATTAATTAATGTAATACTAAAATTGAGTTATTCTTATATAGTCACATATACAGGGTAGGTAACCTAGAATTTTTGCTTATCCTCTTGAAATTTGGGATATTAAATAAAGATACGATAATTTGAATTGTAAACCGCACAGTTGGGTCAACACCTCTACTTCATGGTGGCCTGAGTTTGAGGGTGACTCTCTTGGTACCTCCACTTGTGACTCACATGGTTCAAGGTCCATTACAAACGTAGACCCAGTATTTGTATCACAGGATATTATGAATATGAATGAAATAATATGAACTGTTGTTTTAAATTAATCATTGAACTCTGTTTAAGTTTCGTAATACGTAGTTGTTGATGGACTATTATTTTAATTACGATAAAAGGCGTAATTAAAAAAAGAAAGAGAAGGAAAGGATAATGGCATTTAAGTAAATAAAAAAAAGGGAGGAGGTCAAATAGGTAATTATGAAAAACAAATACTGATGGGCCGCGGTGAAGCTGATCCTAGGTGATTCCGTCACGTCACCATGAGAGCTTAGGAAGAAGGGGAATAAAAATAGAGATGCTATTTACAAAATTTTAATGACTTGGAAAAATGGGAAATTTCATTTAATTTAAGAATTAAAATATTAGCTGAGTTGGTAACTCGGGATTGGATAGTTAACAATGTTCCCTAGACAAAGCCGTCTAATTATTTAAAACCAAAAAAAAAAAAAAAAAAAAAAAAAAGAAAAGAAAGAAGAAGAAGAAATTCTCTCTCTCTCTCTGTTTTTCTCTACTTTTTCTTCTTCTCTACAGTTTTGCTCTGCTTTCTATTTCGGCTATGAGGATGAAGCTTGTGTGACAGTGTTGGATTCCTTCATATTTTTCTCTAAACTACTGCAAGGGGAACAGTGAGCAAATTTTCAGAGAGAAAAACAAAAGGGATAAAGGGAGCTTTAAAAGTGAAAAAACAGAGAAAGAGAGAGAGAGAGATAGAGATATACGCCGGAGATGCTCTTGCAGCGTCTTAAACACGACCAAGTATCTTCAGGCTGGACGAAACTGGATAACCCAGGTGAAGAAGAAATGCAGTGCTGAACGTTGGTGAGAGTGAGGGGTAAGGGAAAAATGCGAGAGGGGCTGTTATGCGATGAAACTAATGATGTTATCTCCGGCATTAACAAGAAGAAGAAATCGGAGGACGAGAAGGATGACAACCACGCCGGGAAGTTGACTCGACATCCTCAGGTGATTGTTGCTCCACCTGTTGTTATCGTCGCCCGGAATCGGTCTCAAGCTGGGAATAGAAGGGTTACTCCCACGACCATTATAACTACGCAATCTACAGAGACGACAGCTATCACCGACGCAGTTGGAGCTCCGGTGGCTGCTTCGACTACTGGGTCGGCGACTGCCGTGGAGAAGCATCTACCCAACGGAGATCTTTACACGGGGAGTTTCTCTGGGGGTGTGCCTCACGGATTGGGCAAGTATTTGTGGACCGACGGGTGTATGTACGAGGGTGAGTGGAGGAGAGGAAAAGCCTCGGGGAAAGGGAAATTCTCTTGGCCTTCTGGAGCTACCTACGAAGGCGAATTCAAATCGGGTCGGATGGAAGGAGTGGGTACGTTTATTGGATCTGACGGAGATTCGTATCGTGGATCGTGGAGTTCAGATCGGAAACATGGGCTCGGCCAGAAACGGTATGCGAACGGCGATTTCTACGAAGGCACTTGGAAGAGGAATCTCCAGGATGGGCATGGTCGGTACGTTTGGAAGAACGGGAACGAGTACGTTGGCGAGTGGAAGAACGGCGTCATTTCTGGTCGGGGTGTCTTGATTTGGGCTAACGGGAACCGCTACGATGGGCAATGGGAAAACGGGGTTTCTAAAGGGAACGGGACATTCACTTGTGCCGACAGTAGTTGGAATAAGAACATGAAAATCCATCATCTGAATGGAACTTTCTATACGAGAAACGGAAGTGATCATAGCTTTAAGAGTAATGGGTTACTTGAGAACGAGAACTTAACCATCACATTACGGAAGAGATCGTCGGTGGATATTGCAAGAGGGAGTGTGACAGAGAGGAATTTCCCGAGGATTTGCATTTGGGAATCCGATGGTGAAGCTGGAGATATCACCTGTGATATAATTGATAATGTAGAGGCGTCGATGTTGTATAAAGATGGGTTTGATTTAGATCGAGACATATTTAGGCAGTTTAGGAAGAACCCCTGTTGCTTCACCGGAGAGGCGAAGAAACCGGGCCAGACGATATCAAAAGGGCACAAGAATTACGAACTGATGCTCAATCTCCAGTTGGGTATCAGGTAAGTTCGTGATTAACGAAATTTCTCTCAGTTTTCTTTTTTGGTTTTTGAGTATAGATTTTGATTTCACCTTGTTGCAATGTTATCTAGACATTCCGTCGGAAAGCATTCATCAGTGGTGCGGGGGCTTAAGTCCAGTGATTTTGATCCAAGGGAGAAATTCTGGACAAGGTTCCCAACTGAAGGGTCCAAGACTACGCCGCCACACACATCAGTTGAATTTCGTTGGAAGGATTATTGTCCTGTGGTGTTCAGGTACCAATAACTGACTATAATTTCTCGTTTTAGGGGAAGATTTATGCGTTTGAATCCTGTGCCTACATCTTTGACATATATGGTAACCCAATTTGTAATTGACCTGTAAAGATGCTTGCGGGAGCTTTTTCAAGTTGATCCAGCTGATTATATGCTAGCAATTTGTGGGAATGATGCCCTTAGGGAGTTCTCTTCCCCAGGCAAGAGTGGAAGTTTCTTTTACCTCACCCAGGATGATAGATTCATGATAAAAACAGTGAAGAAGTCTGAAGCAAAGGTTAATTTCTTGCTTCCCTTTTAGTCTTAATGATGCTAAATTGTTCATCTATTAGCTACTTCTGTCGTGGATTACTCTCTAAGTTGGGAAAAGTGTATTGAAAGGCAATCGGTTTTAAGTTTTCTATTGCCTTCTCAGGTGCTTATCAGGATGCTTGCAAGCTATTATCAACATGTTTCCCGCTATGAAGATTCACTTGTGACTAAATTCTTTGGTGTACATTGTATCAAGCCAATTGGTGGGCAAAAGGTAACCGTCATGGAGAGTGTAATGTAGATTTATTTCATGTTCTTTTTGTTACTCCTTGCAAGAATTTCCAATGGTATCTAATAGAAGTAATTTCTTATTGTGGGAATTAGACTCGGTTCATTGTGATGGGCAACTTATTCTGCTCTGAATACCGAATCCATAGACGATTTGACTTGAAAGGATCCTCCCATGGCCGGACAACAGATACTCCAGAGGGGGAGATTGATGAAACCACAACATTGAAGGATCTAGATCTCAATTTTGTGTTTCGCCTTCAACGCAACTGGTTTAGTGACTTTATGAAGTAAGTGCTATTAATGGATAGTCAATCTTATTTCCCCCTGCTTCATTCTTTTGTTTATGGAATCTTATTATTATTCTCAAACTTTTGGTTAGACAAATAGATCGAGACTGCAAATTCTTGGAATCTGAAGGAATCATGGATTACAGTCTTTTGGTTGGTCTTCATTTCCGCGACGACAACACATATAACAAAATGGGTTTATCTCCATTTCTATTGCGAACTGGTATGGGATCCTTGTCCTTTTATCATGATCCTTGGGTTGGTCATTCAAAAAGATTGTATACGCATTGGAATGCTGATTTAGAATACCTGTGCTCTTTGCAGGGAATAAAGATTCATACCGAAATGAGAAGTTTATGCGTGGCCGTCGTTTTCTTGAAGCAGAGTTACAAGACATGGATCGAGTGTTATCTGGACGGTACGTTTCTCCTCCTTATTTTTGTTTATCCCATCAAATTCAAACTCATCTCAGAGTGAATATTCAAGCAGCGTTGTGATGATTTTTCTTTTTCTCGAAGTGGTTGAATTCCTTTGTCAACTTTTAAAAATTTTGGGAGATTAAAGTGCATGTGGTGATTAAAGTTGGCCATAAATTTGGGACTATAGAGTATTCAATTATTTCTGCAATGAATTGTATTGTTTTTCTTTAGTTAATGGGTGACATGGGTTGTCTGTACCACTTCGTGGGGCTATTCAGTAGGTAACAGTTTTTAGTAGGACATATACAGGTTATGGTCCTAGTTTTCCTTTTTCTCCATAATTACGAGTTCTTTCTTCATTCATCTTATCAATTAGTTATATATATACATATATATACGCACTTGCTCAATCCAATTGGTTTTTGGTGGTTGAGAAAACTAATGCCTCTTTCTTTTTCAATGATTATCCAATCTAATGGTCTTCAGTATATTGTTAGATATAGAAGTTGGAAAAGAATTTGAAGAGTAATTCCATAGCATACATATGCTAAGGATAATTTAGCATTGCTCTCTCTGTTGTGTAGTAGTACACCACATTCATAACCTGATCTAGTTTTCATTTCTTGTTATCAGAAAGTCATTGATCAGATTAGGAGCTAATATGCCTGCAAGAGCCGAGCGATTAACTAGGCGGAGCGACTTTGATCAGTATACCCCAGGTGGAATGAATCACTTAACCCCTTCACGCAGTGGTGAGATCTATGAAGTAGTCCTGTACTTTGGGATAATTGACATCTTACAAGATTACGACATAAGCAAGAAATTGGAACACGCATACAAGTCCTTACAAGTTGACCCCAGTTCAATCTCAGCTGTTGATCCTAAACTCTATTCCAAGCGGTTCAGAGATTTTATTGGGAGAATATTTATTGAAGACAGGTAGTGCATTGAAAGAGGGTTAGTTCAATATTGAAGATTAATGCTTGTCTGGTTGGATTGAGATTGTGAAATATCAATGGACTTTAGGACCAGACTCCCCCTCCAAGCAACAGCTCAGATAAAATACTAGGAAGGAAGCTGCTGCACGGATGGGTGTAGCAAATGCTTCAATGTGGTCCAAAACTTCCATATCGTCGTCCAAAGACCGTATGGGGCAGTTAGGGCAATCTTGAAGATGTGTTGAGTTTTGGTGGGAGAAGGGAAGGTGGAAATGGTTGGGGAGATATTTGTACATTGTTTGTTGCATTTCTGCTGCAAGGTTGGAGGAAATTTGGTTTTCTAGTTTTTCTTGTTTAGATTTTGAAGATCCCATTTTGAATATTTTGAAAATTTTGGGTGTGGAGAGACTTTTGTGACTGTAGTAGTGGTAGTATAGTTTGTGGAGATGGGGAAGAAGGGAATGGAAATGAAGGGAAGAAGTGGAAAGAAAGAATGAGAGATTGTTATATGGAATAAAAGTGAAGTGTACAGGGGGTAATATTATATTGGAAAGAAATGGATAAGAGTTTGAATGGGATTGTTTTATCGTTGAGATTGAGAATGATATGATGATATTTGAAACCGAAGACTTTGTGTTAGAATTGAGAGAGAACAGAAAGGAGAGGACCCATATCACATATAAGAATTGGGATGTTTCTTTTTTTTCTTTAAATCTTTTGTCTCATCTCTACACTTTTATGTGTTGATGAATCAGAATGGTCTTGAGATAGATAGATAGATTGGGCTTCTCTTTGGAACACATAACAGAGTTGATGGACATATTAATCCCTTCCCCTTCCCTTTCAAAACACTCTTTTTTCCATTTGGAAATTGGCTTTTTCAGGTTTAGGTTGGCCACCCCCCCCCCCCCCCCCCAACAAATAAAAACACCATAGAAAGCAGAGAAAGCCACAGAGAGAGAGAAAGAAGAAAAGATGCGCTGGCTTACCCATTTTCTTCTTCTTCTTCTTCCTTCTTCTCCATTTACATTTTCCTTCTCTTCTTGTACTACTGTATCAATGTAAATTTTAAATCAAATTCTTTATTATAGTTTATTTCTTCCTGTACTGTACCCAGTTCTACTCTTCTTTCTTTATCTCTCTTCCTTTAAACTAAATTTAAAATGAGAGATGAAAGAAATGTATTGGTTTTAGAGAACCTTTTAACCATATTGCTTTGATATATGTTAACAATTGTTTTAAACCATTCAGATCCTGATTAAAGCTTGGATTTTTATATGGTAAACATCTGAATCCCTTAAGATTATATCTGCTCCTCTCTCTGATCAAGAAATCTCATTATTCCTTTTTTTTTTTTTTTTCCTTTTCTTAAAGAATAAATAACAACTAAAACTAATTAGATAAAAGTTAAGCAGTCAAAATTACCATCATACTCCTCCAGGCTACACTGCACGTGATGAATTCCAGATAGATTGGAAGGGTTAATGATGTCATTTCACAATGGGAAAAGCTTGGGAATCGAGCTAGGGTTTTTTTTTTTTTTTTTTCTTTTCACTGCAGAGGTCAAAGAGTAATAATCCATAAAGAGGGAGAAGAAGAGACAAGGGTCCCGCCGTTGGGCCGGTGCGGGACCCAGTACATTACTGTACACAATTTGGGTTCTCTTTTTGACCTCGTTCTCTTTTTTGGGCGGAGAGTTATAGTAAGGTACGGGCGTTCACATGTAGGTTCGTTTTTTTTATTGTGGGGCCACGTGGCATTAATATAAAAGCTTGATAAATTAATGTAACCGTTTCAATAATTAATGATGGAGAAGGAAAGATGGAAGGGAAGGGCCATTACCATTATTTTGTACAATTAATACAATTTTGGACTTCCACAACTTCCCTATTTTAATGAATTAATTAATTAATTTACACCTTCCTCTATAATTGCAAAATTATTTATTCGATTTGTCTTATTATTACTATATTCCGTGAGGAAAATTATGGAGAATAATAACAATAATAATAATAATAATAATAATAATAATAATAATAATAATAATAATAATAATAATAATAATAATGTCTTATTCAAAGGGAAAAAAGAAAGGGGGGAAAATGATATGTAATTTTTGTTTAAAAAGGAAAATGTGTTGCCCTTTCGATTTCGATATTTCGTTTCCTTTATGATGTGATGCATCGACTGACAAATTGACAATAAAATTAAAAATGTTTTTATTATTTGGCTTTAACTTTTGAGGAAGAAAAAAATAAAAAAACTTCAAATGTATTATGATTGCCATATTGAAACATGAATCACTTTCTAAAACTTACATCTTCTTTAATTTTCTTTTCCTTCCTCTTGTTTTTTTTTCCTTTAATTTTAAAAGTTAATGTTTAAGATTTGATGAAATCTGTGTTTATCAGGACTAAATTGTTATACAATAAAGTTTAGAGACGACGTTATTACAAAGTTCTTTTCAACCTTAAATTTATTAAATGGACTTAGGATGGTTAAAATAGTATTTTAAACATAAATAATTATTTAAATAAATAAAAGTGGTAAAGGGGGAGTTTGTTATTAGAATAAATAATATAATTAAGAGGATTAACATAAAGATAAAATTAGAGAGAAAAAGTTGAGTGGAAATAAGGGAGGCATTGAATTAAGAGCCTAGAAGATTTAGTTTATAATATTTGAATATGATCCATATGGTTATTGGAAATGGTCGCAGACCAAAGTCAAGGATTATGCATTGAAAGTCTCTATTGCCTAACTACCATTTCAAGCTATGGGCTAATAATAATAATAATAATAATTATTATTATTATTGTATTTTAATAATCAATTATTATTTTTTTAATTTATTGTAAAATAATATTACAATAATGTGTATATATGTATGTATGTATTAAGTGGATTGTTTGGTTATGCAGTTGGGTTGGATGGGGGTGTCACTCAAAGGTGGCACCATTAAATTTGTATTAATAATGGGATGATGACATAAATGCCATTTGCAATAACATTACAAACCCCATTTTGGTAGACATGTATGTGCCTTCCCTTTCAAGTTTCCATATTTCCAATTATATTCTCTTTTTTATTTTATTATTAATCCTTTTTAACTTTTAGCCTAATACTTCATGTTATGCTCAAACTTGGGTTTTCCTTTCATCACTTCTACATTCAAACTATTCTTCAAATTATTGCTAAAAAAACATCTTATTGATAGACTTTTCTTTTTTTTGTTAAACAATTAAGTGATATAGCATACCTATTGTTTTGGTTAAATTCTACAGTATGTTTATTAACTTTGAGATGAGTTCCAATCAGTGTTGGATCGGGACAGTGGGTTTGAACCTGAATTTAAAGGGGACTGAGAGACAATTTTACCCCTAGGCTACCTTTTGATATTGATATATTTTCAGTTTTTTATATATACATTATATAGAGAGCATAAATTTGAGGAGAGTGCAACGCCCCAAATTTTCAACATTAATCCGAGGTCGTTACTTAAATAAAAACTCATAATCTTGACAAAATATAGCGGAAACATTTGTCAATAATAACAACATCAACACAGCGAAAACATAAAATTACGAAGACTGCAGCAGAAGCATTAGTCAATCTAGTCCCTAATGGCATGGTCAGTGGTTCTTCCTGTCCGTCGTCGGTTTCCTCATACTTACCAGAAAAATAAACATTAAAATGATGAGTACAAAAATACCCAGTAAGAGACCCACTACTAGGCCCACTAGGTTAACTGTTAACTTCCTATTAAACTGTACTCTACGACACACAGTCAAATGATTTAGTAGGAAGTTAATAGTTAACCTAGTGGGCCCAGTAGTAGGTCCCTTAATGGGTATTTTTGTACTCATCCTTCTAATGTTTATTTTTCAGGTAAGTATGAGGAAACCGACGATGGACAAGAATGATCAGTGACCATGCCATCAGGGACTAGGTTGACTAATGCTTCCGCTGCAGTCTTCGTGATTTTATGTTTCCGTTGTGTTGATGTTGTTATTATTGACAAATGCTTCCGTTATATTTTGTCAAAATTATGAGTTTTTATTTAAGTAACGACCTCAGATTAAGGTTGAAAATTTGGGGTGTTATAGATGATATCAAAGTGGAACCTCTTCCAGTAAGAAGTGGTTCGGGGACGAACCAAGCGGAAGTTGGTGAGCATGTAACGCCCCGAGTTTAGGAGGGACACATGAATGAACCGTTATCACATCTGAATGAGAGGGATCCTAAGATGTGAAAGTAAGGTTAAAAAGGCTTAAAAAAATGAAAGTTACTACCCATAACAACAAGGTATACCTTCCTTTTCGGTGACTCAATCATAAGAACTTCAAAGTTAAGCGTGTTGGGGAAATTTTAAATATATTATGAACTGAATACACTAGCAAACAAATTACAACTCAATTGGTAATAAAAACTCTTAAGCCAATTGATGTAAAAGGCTTAGATACATAAACAATCAAATACTT
>JBBPDJ010000021.1:6137748-6176833 GCA_037974625.1 Cucumis cinereus
CGTCCACGACTCCGCTACCCCATTTTTGACATTTCCAAACCTCCTCACCTACATTTGACAATAATTATTAAAAAAAACATTATTAAAAAAAAAAAATTCTGATTTCTTCTATATAATAAGACCGTAATTCTTGAAAATAATAAGAAAAGCATACAGAAACAGCTGCTTTATGGTATCAGAGCCACTATCCAGAAAACTCCATTTTTTAAGCCGACTATACCTTCCTCTCCCTAAGCCATCATCATGCCAAAAATTAGAATGGCTCTCCAAACTCTTCTTTAGAAATCACCTCCAAATTTGAAACATCCCATCTCGTGGTATCTCATGGAGTCTCTAAGTCCAAATTTTTTTTTCATCACAACTCACAAGTTAAATGGTTAAAATTATCTCCAATGGTCACAATCCGTTTTGATGTTCATCACCAAGAAAGAGAAAGATGAATATCTCATTGGTGAAGTTCAATTACTGAGAAGACAGACCCAAAATTCAGGCACTGGAAGACTGACAATCATATGATTATGTCATGGTTGATAAATTCCATGCATAATGACTTATTCTAGTTCTGAAAATACTTCAGAATTATTTCATATTGAGTCCATCCTTAATGATTTTCGCCAAGAAAATCTTTCTGTCACACAATTCTTTAATGCCCTAGCCCGACATGGGCTTCAACTAGATATGTTTGAGTCTTATTCCTGGAAGTGTGCAGATGATGCTGCAACGTACAAGAAAATTATAGAACAAAAAAGGATATTTAAATTCGTGCTTGGATTCAACAAGGATTTGGATGAAGTCAAGGGAAGAATAATGGGAATGAGATTGATTCCAAGCATCCGAGAAGTGTTTTTGGAGGTTCGACGAGAGGATAGTCAAAGGAAGATCATGATAGGAGCACATGATACCTCAAAACCAGAAGGATCTGCCCTTGCAGCCCGAGGACGCAACTTAAAAAGCAATGATCCTCGACCATCCGAGGAAGACCATGGTGTGATCACTACCGTAAACCTGGACACCTGAGAGAAACGTGCTGAAAAATTAAGCCTGCAGATTTGAAACCTAATAGGTTGAACCGTGACAAAGAAAGTCGAGCCAACAATGCTGTAAGGATTGAGGAGAAACCTTTCATTAAAACTCGTGTTTTCAGTAAGGAACAAATGGAGATTCTTCAACAAATGTTCAACCAAAATCCCATGCAATCCCACAACTCTCTGCAAGGAGCGAGTATGGTGGCCCAACAAGGTAATTTTCCCACTGCGTTCACAACAAATAGCACCCAAAATAGAACTTGGGTTGTAGAATCTGGTGCCACTGATCATATGATAAGGCATGCAACACTTCTTCATGACTATAGTCCATAAAACGGTAATGCTTCTGTTAGAATTGTTGATGGATCTCTCTCCACCATGTTGAGGACAGGTTCAATCTAATTACCAGAGGATATCCGACTCTCTTCTGTTCTACATGTTCAACATTTCACGTGCAACCTAATTTCTGTCAACAAACTAATTAGTGAATGTAAGTGTGTTGCTAAATTTCTGCCTAAAATGTGTGAATTTTAGGAAATGGAATCGGGGAAGACGATTGGAAATGCGGAGTTGATGTCAAGCTTTTATATCTTCAAGAATAAAAGTCCTTCAGGTAGACAAGCTGGAAATCAGTGTTGCAAAGCTCCTTACATTCAATCCAACAGTGTGTCATTGTCTTACTCTTATCCTTCCAGTTTAAACTCAAGTAATCACAATGTAGATTAGATTATGCTTTAGCATTATCACTTTGGTCACCTCAATTTTATGTACTTAGCAAAATTTTTTCTGTCTTATTTATCATAAAAATTCAAATTCTTTCAACTGTGAAATCTGTCAGTTTGCGAAACACACTTGATACACTTTCTCTCTCTCGAATCTCATATGTGCCTGCTCGTCCTTTTTCAATGATTCATAGTGATGTATGGAGAGCTTTAAGAGTAAAAAATCTGTCCGGTGCTCGTTGGTTTGTCTCCTTTATTGATGATCATATAAGATTTACATGGGTATTTCTCATGAAAGAAAAATATGAAGTATGTCATATATTTCAGAAATTTCACTTGATGATTCAAAACCAATTCCAAACACAAATTTAGGTACTCAAAACTGACAATGCCAAAGAGTACTTCCAATCACACTTAGAAATATATTTGTCTTGTCATAGTATTATACATGTAACCTCCTGTGTCGATACTCCTCAGTAAAATGGAGTAGCAGACAGAAAAATCGCCATCTGCTTGAGGTTGCCCAAGCATTAATGTTCACCTCTCATGTTCCTAAATATCTTTGGGGGAAGCTTTTCTTACCACTGCGTATTTAATCAAGAGAATGCCTTCGCGAATTCTCAAGTTTCAGAGTCCCTACCAAATGCTTCTTCACAATTTTCCTCACATCAAATTTATTTCATCCAATCTCCCAACAGAAGTTTTTGGATGTTCTGCATTTTTTCACATTCATTCTTCCAACCGAACCAATTGGATCCTAAGTCTGATAAATGTGTATTCATTGGCTACTCATCTAATCAAAAGGGTTACAGGTGCTACTATCCAGTTACATGGAAAGTATATAGCTCCATGGATGTTATGTTTTTTTAGCATGAGCCTTACTACCCAAAACCTGAGATTCAGAGGGCGATTCAGGGAGAGACCTTGAAGGAATCACCTTTTTGGGAACCCACAGAGTCCTCCATAATCTCTCAGTCTGAGTCTTCTATACTTCTTACATAACCCACCGAGTCCCACTTAATCTCTTAGTCACCTCAGCAAACTCAACCACCACCACCCAAAATAGCCAATCCTATGCAACGTGAAATTGTACAACTTAGTGGTTACACAAGAAGGCAAGACAATAACAGTGAGGTTGAAATGACATCTCTCACACCAGGTCATGACTCTGATTCGTGCCCAACTAATGCTGAACAACACATAGGTGAGGTGAATGAACTTATACCAATTATTGATGATTCTAACATTCCAATTGCTCTACGGAAAGGAGTCAGATCCTGTACCATGCATCCTATTGGCAAATTTGTGAGCTATGATAGGTTTTTTCCTACTTATAAAGCTTTTGTCTCAGCCCTTAACAATGTACAGGTTCCTAAGTCCATTCATGAAGCTCTAAAACATTCTGGTTGGAAGAATGCAGTTAATGAAGAGATCATGGCACATGGACACTCATCAATCTTCCTACAGGAAAGAAAACGGTTGGTTGTAAATGGATCTTTACCATCAAACACAAAGCTGATGGAAGCATTGAAAGACTAAAGGTGTGGCTGGTTGCTAAGGGATTTACCCAATCTTATGGCATTGGCTATCAAGAAACGTTTGCTCATGTTGCTAAACTCAATACTGTAAGAATTCTTCTTTCGATTGCAGAAAATTTTGACTGGCCCTTGCATCAATTAGATGTAAAAAATGCAGTTCTTAATGGAGATTTAGTTGAAGAAGTATACATGGAGTACCACTAGGAACGGGAAGTTCTCACACAAAAAACAAGGTATGCAGATTACAAAAGTCACTTTATGGACTTAAACAATTTCCACGTTCATGGTTTTGCAGGTTTGCAAGATCCATGCAAAAATATGGATATACCCAATGTCAAGTAGACTACACTCTGTTCGTAAAGCACTCAACAAAAAAGAAGATTGCCATCCTTTTAGTCTATGTAGACGACATCATCATCACTGATGATTTTGAAAAAGAGTTATAGGATCTAAGGAATAATCTAACTTGAAAATTTAAAATCAAAGAGCTAGAAAATTAAAGATACTTCCTTGGCATGGAAGTAGCTCAATCAAAGGATGAAATTGCAGTGACTTAGTGGAAGTATACCTTAGATCTGCTGAAGGAAACTGGTTTGCTCGATTGTAAACCAACAGACTCCTATGGATTGAAATAAGAAGATAAGAACTATGGAACCAAGCACACCAGTGGACAAAGGGAGATATCAAAGACTTATAGGTCGCCTAATCTATCTTTCACACACTCGACTAGACATATGTTTTGTTATCAGTATAGTGAGTCAGTTCATGAATAGTCCTACAAAAGAACATCTGGAGGCAGTTTATTGACTTCTTAGATATCTAAAACTGGCTCCAGGTAAAGGACTGATGTTCACGAAAAATGATTGCAGAGATGTTGAAGTCTATACAGATGCAGACTATGCAGGGAGTGTGTTTGACAGACGTTCAATTTCAGGCTACTGTTCTTATGTTTGGGGAAATCTTGTGACTGGAGGAGCAAAAAGCAATCGATGGTGTCAAGGAGCAGGGCAGAATCAAAGTTTAGGTCTTTGTCACTTGGTATTTGTGAAGGAATTTGGATCCAGAGGCTTCTAAGTGAACTCAAAATGACAAATAAGCCAATCAAACTATTTTGTGATAATCATGCTACTATAAGTATTGCTAACAATCCCGTTCACCATGATAGAACAAAACATGTTGAGATAGATCGTCATTTTATCCTAGAAAAAATTGAAAAAGATGTGATACAACCTATTTACATATCTACTCAACATCAAACAACTGATATACTTACCAAAACTCTTCCAAGACCAAGAGGGAGTGTACAACTTGTACAACCCAACTTGAGGGGGAGTGTAGAATTATTAGGAATATTGTTAGACATTTAAATAGAATCTCCTATTTTTTCTCACAGTTACGATTCCACATTTAGTGGAATTAGTTTTCTATATTTTAGTCTAAGAAATCCAAGAAATATATAAGAAATGTAATCGGATTTCTTCTACATAATAGAGCTGTAGTTCTTGAAAATAATAAGAAAAACATGGTTTAGGTCTTTTCAATTTCTTTATAAGTTTTTTACTTGTACTTTCAGATTGTTTGTGGAGTATTTGAATAGGTTTTAAAGTTATTCATTGTTAGTTGTCTTAATTTCTCATTATCTCAAAGCTTTGAAACACTTCAAATTAGAGAAAATTTTAACTTCCAACACTTGGGAGCTTGATGTTTGTAGTTTTGGATTGTTTTAAAGGTTCAAATGAAGTTTAAGGTTTGTACTTTAAATGCAATTCTAAAGGTCCCACCCTAGCTTATATCGTGGTAGTGCTGGTAAAGGCTTTAAAACTTATATATCATTCCAACATGGTACATGGAACATTTTTTATTGCTTTGTGACAATAATATTGCATTTCTTTGTAAATTTTTTCATGAATTATTTTAAAAGGTAAGAGAGTTATATTGTTGATTTTAGTTACTGAAGAAAGTTTTTTCAGGGTGACATTACATTGTTGAGTTTAGTTACATTGAGTTAGATAGATTTGCTGATTTTAGTTAACTTGGATTGATAATTTTTTTTTTTTTTTTTATGGTTTCTACTTTATTCATTTTAGTTCATGAGTTTTGGCACATTTTTTAGTTTTAGTTTATTTTGAGTGTTTGATAAATTTGTTCATATGCTTGTGTTTGTATGTTTTGTTGTTTAACTTTATGCATTTTACCTAATATATTCAATTGCTATTAGTCTTTTTTCTTACTTTGATAAGCTTAGTTTGTTTGGGTTGGCAAGTTATTTATGGTTTGTTGATTACTATTGATCCACACACATTTTTCTTCTTTTATATTGTTATGTATGGGTAGATTTAGAGTCATTTGATTAAGATTGTATAGGTATTAGCATGCTTTCAAATCAAATTCAATTGAATTCTAATTTATTTAGTAAATTTTATCTTGATTGTGTAGACTTTAAAGAAGAGGAAGTTTGATTGTGTAGACTTTAAACGGATGTTTGAAATTTGGATCAAGAATTGTAAGTAGTTTTCATGCTTCTTCCAAAATTTAATTTTGACTATTGTGATTTGATAAGAGTTAGAAAATATGTTTATATGATTTGAGGATTGATTTTATAGTTGTGTATTTTAATTGTTTCTGTCAAATGAAAGTAGGTGTTGTTTGGAATTGTTTTGTATTGAAAGGATTTGTTGTGGGTTTTATTTGTGTTGTACTATTATTTAGAATGTAAATGTTGATGTTTTTTTTTTTTATTATTATTTATAACATATTAAGAATGTTGACAAATCAAGAAGCGACATCTAACATGGAACAAAGTTCAGAACAATATAATGACAGTCAACAAGTAATTTTTCAACAAAAGTAGTGTTATGCTTAAAACTATAGTTCGATATAAAATGTTGAATTAGACTAGTACCAAATATGATATATGTGGATTGCTATGACTATCCTACACTTATGGTAGCCATAGATTTGTATGTGCCTATCTTATCGCATGTCAAGTTTGTTAGGGTCCAATATGTCAAGTTCTAACATTATTTGTCTGGTTTACGAATGACTTTAAAGTTTGTTTAGGGTGTTAAAGTCATGAAATGTAACTAACTGTTAGTTTATGTTGTGTTTTGAATTTGAAATAAAAGTAAGTGTGTGGGGGTGGGGGGGGGGGGGGGGAAGGGGGAATATTGTCATTTTTTCAGTCATTTTAATTTTTTTTGGACATAGGAATGACTTTAAAGTCTGTTTAGGTAGTAAATGCATGATTGTTCTTAAGTGTTATTTGATATAGTTTTTCCAATGTCTTTGGATTTTGGATTTTTCTTAGGTTGAGTTTCGATACATACATTGACTTCTAAGTATTCATTGTTATTTTGTTACATGACTTTTAAGTTGTGTGGATGGAGGAGGAGGGGGGGGGGGGTTAAATTTTGCCGAATGTCAGTTTTTTTGTTTCCTTATGTTGCATGACTTTAAAGTTTGTTTAGGGTAGTGAATGCAAGAAATTGGTTAGGTGTTAGCTCATTTTGTGCATTAACATTGGAATAAAGAAAGTGTGTGTGTTGGTTTGTGTGGGGGATATTGACTTTTGAGTTTGTACTATGTTTTAATTTTTTGCTTATTTATTGTCAAAACAGGACAATTGCAATTTTTCAGTCACAAAAGAACATTCAGAAAAGTCAAAAACAAACTTTATGACACACGAGGATCATACTCATAGATGGAGTTGGACGAGGTGCTAGTTGACTTGAAGCATGATGATTAAGTAAATTTAGAAGAATTTTTTGGTTCGTACATGTGATAGTCTTTTATATGTTGTTTCATTACACATTTTTGTTCAATTTAACAATAAATTTTGTTCATATTTTGGAACTGTTCATATTGGGATGTGAGAGTTTGAGGTGGGGGGGGGGGGGGGGAGGGGGGAGGGTGTGGTTGTACAGTTTGAAGGTAGGGAGAGAGGAGTTCTTCATTGTAAATATTGGAAGTAGTACAGTATATTATTGGTTTTTGTCCATAGTGGTAAATTTAGACTTATGGTTGGGTTAGGGAGATTAGATTTGTTATACTTTTGGATAGAACTATGTATTTGTTGAGTTCCACATTGTGGCTGACTTGAATTTCATGAAATCATATATTTTTTTTTTTTGTAAATTTTAAAGTTTGGGGTTGTAAGCAATTGTATATGTTCAAAGTTTTGGAATTTGTTGATGAATATCATGCATATTTATGTCATTATTGGACCACAGAACATGTACTACAGAGCCAATACAGGGAACAAAAATACAATCAAATTGTATGGAAATATATAAATCGCAATTTTAAAAAAAATCCAAAACATGCTTGACGGTTTTAAACTGTCATAAATAAGTGCATTCTTGACATTTTAAAAATATAATAAAATACCAATTTTTTGACGGTTTTTACGTGTCAAGTAAATATGAAACATCACATTCTTGTCCTTTTTTACTTGTTGTCATTATGAACTAACTTGACTGTTTTTAACTGTCATGAATATCAACTTTCTTGACGTTTTTTGTCTATCAATGATCATTTTTCTTGACGATTTTTATGTATCAACGTTCATTTTTCTTGACACTTTTAAACTATTGTGAACTTTGACATTCTTGACGGTGGCTTCAAGGACGATTTTGAAACTGTCAAGAATATAGATTTTTGACAGTTTAAAACCATCAAGAGAGTGTTTTTTTTTTTTTTTTTTGTAGTAGTGTGACTTTTATTGTGTATTTTGAATGCCCATTAAAAGTTAACTTGAAGATTTATTTTGGGAATAAATTGAAAGCTTTCTTGGTTATTGAAGGTTTGATTGGAGCTTATTTTTGGAATAGATTCGTGGATTTTTCTAACGAGTTAGATTACAATTCTGACGATAAATTGGTAAGGAATTAAAGGAACTAAGGTTGAATTTTTAATTGATGACTTTGATAGATAAAATTATTGATTAAATTTGTTATGTTTAGGACTTTGATTTGAGGATTAAATTTCAATCCAAGAGTTAGTAGACTGTGAATTTGAGGTAAGAGGTTTACTATCCGATCCTGGACATGAGTAAGATAATATTGACCATGTATTGAGAGGGTTTAATGTGCATGGACAATATGATTATTTTGAATTGTGGTTTGTTATGAAAATTTTGAAGCATGATGATTAAGTAAATTTAAGGGCCAACAAGAAAAATGGCAAAATAAAGCATTTCATTTTGAAAAATAGCAAAAATATTCTTAAATTAGAAAAATGGAAAAATAAATTTTTAAATTATTAATTATAATTTAACGATTGACCAAAATACCCCTAGCTAATTCAAATTCAAATTCTACCAACTAATATTTTATTACTATTAATTTATTCCAAAATACTTATTCTCAACATTATTGCAAATCTCACCAACATTTTGCGGAGAATGCTGCAGACACTTTTGTGCCGCCGAGTAACGACATGGTAAGAGATTCCTTTATCCTTAAGAGCTCGCTCTAATTTTTGAGTTGCAAAGAATGCAATTGCTTCATCATATAAACGCAACAGCTTGGAGGACAAATCATTGTGTTGTTCCAAGTTCTGATGCTTAAAACACAGGTTTTCTAGCTGTTCCTTCCAACTGTACATTCTAAGATGATTAGCCAAAGGAACAAAAATCTCCACAGTCTCTTTTTCAGACCTTTGTCGCTTGACCGGGGTAATGCATCTAACCATATTGTGTAGACGATTTGCTAACTTTACCGGAGGTGGAAACTGGGCGTGAATGTTTAGATATATAAAGTTTTTTATATTTATTTTAAAAAGATATAGTATAACCGAATTCCATTCAAAGTGAAAAAAGATTTTGTTTTAAATTATTTGAATTATAATTTAATTAGAAATATAGGTTATACGAAGAGTTAAAGATTTTTCAAAGGACATTTTTTAATTTTTACAAATTGTGATCACGTGCAAAGTAGGTCCTTTGTCATAAATCTAAATTAATTTCGTTTTGGAAAAATCCTAACCGCCCCTCCCAAATTTGCTATAAATTAATTTCGTTTTGGAAAAATCCTAATCGCCCCTCCCAAATTTTCTCTTTACTACAAATTTCTCTAAGAAAAAGTGGGTCGGTAGTGTACGTGATGGAGAAGCTTCCACATTAGTCATCTACTTTAAATGGGTAAGATATTATCTCTTTCTTCTTTCCTTTTGTCATAGCTTAGAAAAAGCAAGAAACTCATTAAAACTCATTCTCTCACCTTTCTCTTCTTTTATAACGACACAACTTTTCAAACTAAGCTGAGCTTCTTACTTAAATAAAAACAAAATTTTGCAAAGTTTAAATCATTTAATTAGAAAAATAAATTAAAAAAACATCATGTAAAAAACCAAATGTTCTAAGGAAACTAATTTAAAACTAATTTAGTTCGAACCTTAAGTAAAACATAAAAGGTTTCATAAGCTTAAAATAAAGGCATTCTATCAATAGTCATGTCGTTGTAAGATCATCAAATCAAAATAAACATAGTAGCGGAAGCATCAGTCATAATAGTCTCAATGACGCGATCACAGGTCCTTTTTGTCGCTCGTCGACTTTCTTTTACCCTCGCTTGAAACATAAACATGGAAAGGGTGAGTGTATAAAATACCCAGTAAGGGACCCACTACTGGGCCCATTAGGTGAATCGTTAACTTTTGATTAAGCTTACACCTTGTGCCATCACAGTCTAGTGATCCTGTAAGAACACACATCAGTCATTACAGTCAATACAATTAATAGTCTTAAGTGGTGATCCCTTAAGAACATCGTACACACAGGATATACTAAGCTAATAGCTAAAGTTAACAGTTACAAATACACTCTAATTCAATCAATCTCAATCCAATTCAGTCATTTACAAATCATATAAAAATTAGCTAAACAATCTCGTTAAATTTAGGAATATTTGGAGGAACCACAAAATCAGAAAGGGTGGAAAGAATTTTGACAAAATCTGAAATCAATAAGAATGTTAGCAAATTTATATTATCCTTATTAGAATCAAATAATCAATCTAAACTAGCTTGAGAAAATCTAGATAGATCGTAACTATTTTACTAAATCTCTAATATTTTATTTTTAAAAATCTCTTTTTCTCTTTTTTAAAAAGTTGAGATTTACTTGGTAAATCTTTCTAATACCATATATCTTTTACAAATTTATATTAAATAATTAAATATTATATAATTTAAACAATTAAATATAATACAAATAAAATGTTTTTAAATATTATACCCTATATCTTCTAGGTTTACGTGAATGTAATTTTTTTGCAACTTCTTCCCCACTTCTTTTTGTCCACGCTTCTCCTTTCCCACGCCACAACCGCAACCGCCATCTATGTTCCAAATCTTCGTCGGTTGCCTCTTCATCTCCGTCAACCGACGACTGTCCTCCGCTTTGCCCAAGTCTCCGTCGTGCCACCATACCAAGCCCAACTGACGAACACGCTGGCAATCTAGTTTCTTGGTCTGTCGCCTCTGTCCAGTTGCTAGTCTAGAATTTTTGCTCTTGAAATTTTAAAAGACACCAGTTAATGAAAATATTCCACATGGAGAGGTCAAAATATCATCGGTAAGCAAACTTAACTTTTATGGAAACGAAAGAAAAGTTTTAGTATAGGATTTTGTTTTCGATTTGTAAAGTAAAAAACTGGGTGAGAAAACAATTCATGACAAAGAGAGAAAGGGGGCCCTATATATTACTATCAATAAAAAAGAGTGTGAAAGGAACCTAACAGTAAGAATGAAGGAATAACTACATATGTAAGGAAAAGAACACAACTTGAGTATCATTGACAAAGGCCGGCCACAACCTCGAAAAAAAGCCCCAGTTTGTTCTGAAGGGTGAAGATGAGGATTGGGAAAGGGTTTGGCTCTAGACTGTATGAAATGGATGGGAAACCGTCCACATGTAGGACACACCATTCATTAGCTTTCTAGGCAACAAATTCCTTATGCTTCTTTTAAGTTATATATATTTACAAATGAAACTTTGTATGCTTAGGTAAGAAAGGCATCTTAGCATAATTTAGAAGAAGCAGAAAAATTGGGAACTTTATGTAAATTGATTCTCCTTTGTGTTTGAGAGTAACTTGACTGTCTTTTTGTGATGCATTATGATGTTCAGGAGAACAAAGATTTGCTAGTGAAGTGCATATCTTAAGTTGAGATTTTCTAGAGACGAACCAATTGCTGCTTGTGAGGGTAACTTAGGCGCTTTGATCATCTCGTAGAAATCTTCGTCGTCACTGGTAGAGTTCATAGCTTGAGTATTCTCGTCTATCATGGAATCAATGGGGAGAGAGAGGAATTTAGGGGTGAAAAATATAAGGTATGCAAATACAACGTATGCCTACCTCTTAATTTGTCAAACATTTCTTTCTGTATTTTAATAATACACTAATACAATGTGTTTAGTTATTTTTTACTAATATTTTAAGGTATTTGTGGGTCTAAGTCTATGTGTATTGTAAAAAATTACGAACTGATTATCAATAACTCAACTTCCAAAACAGAACGCAATGACTAGAACAAACAATTAAAGCGATAAAGAATAGAAACAAAGAACACAACGATATATAGTGGTTTGACCAATTTGGTCTACATCCACTTTGAGAACCAGCATGGAGAGATTATATTAAGATCAATCAGGAGTACAAATTACAAAATTTCAACAAGATAAACAATCTGTAATTTATCTACTCAAACCCGACTATATCGTTAAACAAACACCCAAGAAACTGAGAGACCCACGAACCGACAAAAGCCTCTGAAAAACGAGACCCAACTCGCAAAAACCGCCTTCTCTAACCGAAGATCCACGCGCTTAGCAACCAATTGCAAATCGATACCAAACTCACGTCAAACGGAAACTCACGCTTCGAATTCGAGACACCACGACCTGCCGAAACCGACAACCTTCAAAAAACCTATCGCTAATGTCGATACCCACTCAAAACTGACACTACCACGTCGTCTATGCTCGTCGGAATGAAGAAAACCACGTTTTTCTCTCTAGATTTGTAGAAAAACACTCTTTCTCTCTCATTTAAAATCCCTTTTTAAATACTTAAATATTTGTCACTTTTCTACAAATCTCCCTCATGACAAACTATTTAAGACACCAAACTGATTTTTTGATCACCCTATCATCCAGATTTAACATTCAACTCATCTAACAAGTATTTAAACCTATGACCTGGAAGAACATTGGTTAACATATCTGACAAATTCTCAATTGTATGAACTTTGACAAGTTCAACATCTTCCTGAGCAACAACCTTGCTGATATAATGAAATTTGACATTGATATGCTTAGACCGTTCGCGATGAGATGGATTCTTCGCAAGATGAATAGCACTTTGGCTATCAAAATGGATGATAGGAATAAACTGTTGCGATAACAACTCACAAACTATTCTTTTCAACCACACTGCCTCTTTAACTACTTCACCAACTGAAATATACTCTGACTCAGTAGTAGACAACACAACAACTGCCTGTAGAGTAACTTTCCAACTGACCACATTACCATACAAGTGAAAAGTGTGACCTAATAGAGACCTTTTATCAAGATGTGTTGCATAATCTGCATCTGTGAAGCCTTCCAATAGTGTTGACTTATCACAATCCCTGCTAAAACACAATGATACACTGACACTACCTTTCAAGTATCGAAGCACCCATTTAACTGCATTCCAATGCTTCTTTTCAAGATTTGACATAAACATGCTTATCATACTCATAGCATAACTCAAGTCAAGTCTAGTACAAATCACCAAATACATTATACTTCCAACAACATTACAATAGGGAACATTAGACATCTCTAACCTTTCTTGTTCAGTAACAGGACACTGAGACGAAGAAAGTCTAAAGTGAGATGCTAAGGGTGTCGAAACAGCCTTGCAACTAGACATATTGTACTTTTCAAGCAGTTTAAGCACATAACTCTCCTGCAAAATGGTCAACAAACTTTTCTTCCCATCTCTTTTCACATCCATGCCTAGGATCTTTTTCAATTCACCTAAATCTTTCATCTCAAACTCACTACTCAACTGTTTCTTGAGTTCACAGATTTCAGCATAATCCTTAGACAACAATATCATATCATCTACATACAATAGTAGATAAATATCGTACCTTTCTGAGATAGTTTTCAGTAAACGCAGACATCATATGAGTTTCTGTAAAACCCCTGCTTTAGAATAAAAGTATCAAACCTGATGTACCACTATCTCGGGGATTGCTTCAATCCATAGATGGACTTGTGAAGACAACAAACCATGTCTTTCTTACCCTTCACTTTATAGCCCTTAGGTTGAGCCATGTAAATCACTTCTTCCAATTCTCCATGAAGGAATGTTGTGGTGACGTCCATCTGTTCAATAAACATATCAAAGTAAACAATAATAGATAAGATTAATCAAATGGACGAATGCCTCACCACCTGAGAGAAAATCTCATGAAAGTCAACTTCTTCCTTCTATGTGTAACCCTTAGACACCAACCTAGCCTTATACCTAGGCTTACTGTCACCTCCTGTACCTGGCTTGATTTTGTAAATCCACTTTGACGGAATCAGTTTCTGATTAGGAGGCTTTGGAACCAATGACCATGTCTGATTCTTCTACAATGAGAACAACTCTGCTTCCATATCATCCTTTCATTGCTCCTTAGAATCAGATGCAATTGCCTCCTCAAAAGTGAGAGGCTCTGCTTCAATACTGTCAACTGCACAAGTAAGAGCATAAGCAACTAAATCAGCATAACCATACCTCGTAGGAGCCTGTCTCACCCTCTGAGCCCTGTCACGAGTAAGCTGATAGTTCTGTAGGTCATTGTTACTTGAACTTCCTTCACTAGAAGCTCCCTCATCAATCAAAGTCCTCTATTCTTGAGACTGAACACCATCAAATTCAGGCTGTTGTGAAGACTCTGCTTGTGAAACCAATGGTGACTGATCACTAGATACATTTGAACTAACTGATGGTCGTACTTCAGAATCAAATTTGACCTCTACCACAACATGTTCAACTGTCTGCTGTTTCTGCTGCTCTTTGACACAAAACGACATTTGTATCTCATTAAAGGTTACATCTCTACTGATAATACACTTATTTCTACCCTCTTCCGAGCACCAAAGTTTATAACCTTTAACACTCTTAGGATAGCCAATAAACATGCATTTCAGTGCCCTCTTTTCAACTTTTCATCTTTAACATGAGCATAAGCTGAACATCCAAACACTATGAGATGATCCAGACTTGGAGTTGTACCTGTCCATACCTCCTGAGGAATCTTTAAGCCTAAAGCTGAAGATGGACTCTTATTAATGAGATAACAGGCTGTTTGGGGAGCTTTCCCCCAAAATTTCAAGGGTAATGAAGCATTAGTCAAGAAACATCTTGTACGTTCCATAATTGTTCTGTCAGCTAAACCATTTTGCTGCCTCGTGATTCCCTCAGATTAGCAAAAGCTGTTGAATTTGCTATTCACAAACTCAAAGCCATTATCTGTCCTCAAATACTTGACCTTCCTGCCTGTTTGGTTCTCAACTTGCTTCTTCCATTCAGTGAATTTCCCAAAAGCTTCATCCTTCTATTTTAGTGGATACATCCACACTTTTCTTGAAAAATCATCAATAATAGACATGAAGTATCTCGAACCTCCCATAGAAGGAATCTTTGTAGGACCCCACAAATCTGAATGAATATAATCCAAAATACCTTTGTTTGTATGCTTTCCTTTCCCAAACTTCACTCTATTAGACTTTTCCATTATGCAACGCTCACAAAATGGGAGTTCTACATCTTTAACTCCTCCATGCAACCTTGTTGAGAAAGAGCTTGTAGAGCTTTTTCACTCACATGAGCTAACCTTCAGTGCCATAACATAGACATATTTGTACCTTTGCCTGATGCAACAACAGCACTACCTGAAACTGCAGTACCCTCCAACACATACAGACCATTCTTCAAGGTTCACTTCAGTTTCACCAAAGAACCCTTGGCAACTTTTAGAACTCCATTCTCAGATTTATAAGAATAACCCGATCTATCAAATTCACCAAGAGAAAATAGATTACGTTTGAGTTCTAGAACATACCTTACATTTGTAAGCGTTCTAATCGTTCCATCATGTGTTGCAGTTCAAACTGACCCAGTTCCTTTGACATCACAAGTACCGCTATCACCCAGTAAGATTTTTCCTCCATCATTTTTCTGAAAGTCAATAAAAATATTTCGATTATGAGTCATGTGATACGTCCACCCCGAATCGTTGATCCAAACATCCTGTATATCTTTGTGAGACACCATCAAGACCTCTGCTGAATCATACCCATTAGTAACATTTGCTAAACTAGACTCAGTTGCATGCTTGGTACTTGATGCTTCCTTGCTCTTATTCAAAGGACAATGTTTCTTAAAGTGTCATTCTTTATGACACAAGAAACACTTTCTTCCTTTCTCCTTTGACTTCGACCTGGAACTCCTTTGTTTACCTTTCCAGTTCTTTTTCTCACTTCTTCCTCTGGCCATGAGTAACTCTCCATCCTTGCGTTCTTTCTTAATTTCAAGATTTCTAGTCTTCAAGGCATCCAACACTATATCCATGGTCAATGAATCCCAACCATATTTAATAGCTGTCTTAACTTCTCGATATGTTTCAGGCAATGAATTTAAAAGAATCACTGCTTGATTCTTATCTGACATCTTCTCACCGATGTTATTGAAATCAACCACAACTTTTTGAAATTCAACTAAGTTCTCTTCTAAGCCTTTACTTTGGTCCATCTTATATCCAAAGAATTTTATTTTTAGATATAATTTATTTGGCAAGGACTTTGTCAAGTTAAGACTTTCTAACTTTTTCACAACTCTTTTGTAGTAGTAGCTTCATTTACTAGCCTAAGCACTCCATCTGAAATATACAAAAGAATCGTCGACAAAGCCATTTCATCCATATCCTTTTTCTCAGTTTCTATAATAGTTTCCGAAAGGTTCTCTTCATCTAAGATTTTTGCTACTTTTAGTTGAACCAAAATAGCTCTAATATTTTTTTTTCTCCAAGGAGCGAAATCACCCTTCCCATCAAACTTAGCCACCTCAAAACGTGTTGAAGCCATAATCACAAAACTGATTTAGCAAAGAATATGCACACTACCACCCAAACCTTTTTTAGATCGAATGGAGCTCTAATACCACTTGTAAAAAATTACGAACTGATTATCAAGAACTTAACTCCCAAAATAGAACACAATGGTCAAAACAAACAAATAAAGCGATAAAGATTAAAGACAAAGAACACAACGATATATAGTGGTTCGACCAATTTGGTCTACATCCACTTTGAGAACCAGCTTGGAGAGATTATATTAAGAGCAATCAGGAGTACAAATTACAGAATTTCAACAAGATAAATAATTTGTAATTTATCTATTCAAACCCGACTATATCGTCGAACAAACACCCAAGAAACTGAAAGACCCACGCGCCGACAAAATCCACGTGCTTAGCAACCCACTGCAAATCGATACCAAAATCCAAGAGACCCAACCCACCAAAACCACCTCCTTTAACCGAAGACCCACGTGCTTAGCAATCAACTGCAAATCGATTCCAAACCCACGTCAAACGAAGACTCACGCTTCGAATTTGAGACTCCCACGGCCTGCCGAAACCCACAGCTTTAAAAAAACCTATCGTCGACGTCGATACCCACTCCAAACGGACACTACCACGTCGTCGATGCTCGTCGGAATGAAGAAAACCACGTTTCTCTCCCTAGATTTGCAGAAAACACTCTTTCTCTCTCTAAGATGTGTTATGCGGCTGTCGCTCTCTCTTCTTTTTTTCTTTTCACGTTTTTTTTGGGACCTAAAAGATTGAAAATGGACATATTTGCAAAAATGTCATTGAGGAATAATTATTACCAAATTGCCCTCATTTAAAATCCCTTTTTAAATACTTAAATATTTGTCATGTATCTATTGTTGTGTTGATTAGATTGAAAATTAGTTGTCCAATTTCTATGAAATTCTATCGTTTTAGGATAGTATGGTTCATAGTTTTTTTTCTTGATTGTAATTTAAGTTTTAAATTTAAATATTATATTTTTTTTTCAAAATTACTAGATCTTGATAATAATTGTTTATGAATATAGTTAAGATGTGATAGTTAGGATTTGAATTTTAGAAATAGTAGAATTTAAAAATACTTATAAGAATTTGAATCTTAGATTATTTGAATTAGTTAGGGGTATTTTGATCGGTCGTTAATTCATAATTAATAATTTTAAATTCATTTTGTCATTTTTATAATCTTTTTTGTTTGTTATTTGTAAAAGTAAACGTTAAATTTTGCTATCTGGTCGACAAAAAAATTTTTAAAAACACTCAACCAAAAAAAGGTTAAAAATATTCTATGAACTTAAACCAATCTCGTTCCGAGAACAACTTGGAATAAAAAATGTCTCTTTTCATTTTTTATTTCACGTAACTACTCTTATTTTTTTGTTCATTTCATATAAAATTAAGGGCATTTTTGATACATAGTACAAAGTTTAGAGTATATTAAATTATTAATCTAAACAAATTTTGTAAATTTGTGTTTATTGCGAATTATTTGTTGATATCAATATTTTATGGATGTATATGTTGATATATTCGTAAAATTGAAATTTCGATACCAATACTGATATTTTATAAATCCATGCTTTAGATCTTTGCTTTTTGTTATATTCAATAATCAAAAAATTGAATAATACAAACTTATGGGACTAATTCCAGGAATATAGATTTTTTTTTTAAAAAAATGACAAAAATGATGTAGAGTTGAAAAGAAAAACAAAAATGTAGTAGTTAGTCAAACTATTGTAAAAAATAGGGTTAGTTTAATGTTCATAGAAGTCGTGTACATGGACACGACTTCCTTTCGTTCAGTCAAGCCCCATGTGGAGCATGGACTAGTCGTAATATTTAAAGAAATAATAGCAAATCTAGATCAATCAAATAATCCTATTTAAGGAATAATATGTGTAGAATAATCATAATTATAGCAAATCTTCCATGATTTTGACACCCTATTTTTTTCTTTTTTATTTTAAATATAAACAATCATTTAAATCTCAATTATTTTTTCTGTCTTAAAATTTCATATCTACATCATATTTTATTAAAAAAAACATTATTTAAAAAAAATCCCTAGAATGTTGTCTACTTGATGTTTTCCTTTTTTATTTTAAATGTAAATAATTATTTCAATATCAATGATCTTTTTGTCTTAAAATCTCATATATACCTTTTAATTTCACACCCTAATTAGATTTTATTTAAAAGAAAAAATAATAATAATCTAAATTAAATTATTCAAGGAATAATTTGCATTGAATAATTAGAATTATAGCAAATATATTCCATACATGAATGATTTTGATATCCTAAAATGTTTTCTACTTGATTTTTTTCCTTTTTTTATTTTAAACTTAAATAATTATTTATTGTCAATTATGTGTTTAGGGTTTTAAACCCTAATTATTTTTTCTCATATTGGAAAATTGTCAATTAATTAATATTTATTAAACGGATATCCCTTGAGTTTGGCCCTCTAGGGTTCTACGGCCAATTATGGAACTTCACTTTTTTTTTTCTTTTCTTTTTAATTATGAATAACCCTATTTCGTGGAAGTTGTTTTTTATTTTTAAAAAATTGTCAATTATGTCACTAAATAAGGGCTACAAATTAGGCTAATTATTTTTTTAAAAAAATTCGTGGAAGTCGTTTTTTTATTTTTGAAAATTTATCAATTATGCCACTAAACAAGGGCTACAAATTAGACTAATTATGTATATATATATATATAACAAAAATATTTTTCTATTTTTTACTTTTGGACGTCGTGGACCCCTTCCACGACTTTCAGCATGGTAGTGAACAACAGTGTCACGTTGACGTCGTTGACTTCGCTGACGCCACCTGTACCGGAGTCGTGTACCCCATTCACGACTTTGGGTAATCGTGGACCGGGTATACGACTTCACTACCCTATTTTTGACATTTTTTTCACACTCATCCTATTTTTGATATATTTTATTAAAAAAACATTATAATTCAAACTTATGTGAGCTGCTTTTCAAGTTTATATATTTCTGCAAACTCCAAAAATCTGTTTTTGTACATTTTTTCTTCTTTTAGTAACGGTAAATCAATTTTTTTCACCAGATTACCAGTCAGATGAAATTTGATACTTTGAATTTGAACATGATTCTTGATATTCCAACCTAAATGACGTGTTTCTCATATTTTTGTTTCTTTTGAAAAGTAAGTTTATGCTTCATGCATTTGACAGACATTCATTCTCAACCATCTTATCCCAAAATTTTCAATTATCATTGTTAGATTTTTTTGGAAAAGAGAGCCCAAATCTTAGGAAGGGTTTAGAGTTTGATAGGCTAAGATTTTACAGATCTAAAAATTATGAATGAAAGAAGTTTCATTAAAAGAATAAAAAAGTTCCAGAATAGTTGGTTAAGCTATGATAATAGCTCAGTCAAAGGGACGTGTTGCAGTTGCTGTGAATCATCTCTCCTCAACTCCCTCTAATCCATAATCTCAAGGTGTCGACTACCGAGGTTATGTTTTTTTCCTCAAAATCTGTCATTTGATATGATTTATTTAACAAGAGGGTTGATTGCAACCAATAATAAACTTGAGAAAGATAATTGATCAAATTGATAGTTCATGTGTTATTGTAATCAATCCATATTTTAGGGGTGGTTTGTACAATTTTTCAAAAAATCTAATGTCCTTGACAGACATTATGAATTGAATTTCATATGTTGGATCCTTTCAGATTAAGAATTGGGTCCTTCTCAAAAGAAGGAGAGAATCATTGAAAAAGTTGTGGAAAAAAGATATTTATTATCCAAAAGTAAATGTGAACTTTAAATCTTCTTGAGAAAACAAATCATCAAATATCAAGAATCAAATCTAATCACATAAAGTAGGTAAAAAAAGTTTTCAATTTCGAATAAGTCAAATTGAAATGTTCAATCAAACAATTTACTGTTTTATTTAGCTACACAATTTACGTTTAGGTTTTAACTTGAAGAAATTCTAATAATTCACCTAAAGAAAATTCTCTCACAATAAAATCCCTTATAATATAAAAAGGGTTTAACGAAGATTGGATAAAATAAGTTTTAAAAATTAAATCTCTGATTCAGATTTATTACTTTTTCAAAAATAGTAAAACAAGAAGCAAAATCCATGAAATGTCATAAATATGATTCGCGCGATATACCATTGATATACACTTGAAAAACTTTATACACTAGAAATTATCATACATGTAACAAAAAAAAAAAATATATGTCACACTTTAAATATCTTATTGTTCATTATTTGCTCGAATTGTAATTTTTCATAAAAATATTAGATCCCACTGGAAAAAGAAATAATTATAGAACTGAAATTAGTAAAGCTTTCAAATAAGTCAATAAAACACATGGGGTAGTGTACTGTGTATGTGTAATTAATGAGAAGGTAGAATAATTTATTGATACATATAAAAGTAAAACTTAAAAGAAGAAAATTCATGAAAGCCAAATACATAACTAAAGAAAGGCAAGATAAAATAAAAGGGCAAATTTAAAGTAAAGTATTTAGTGAAGGGAATTAACAATAAGTTTGAAATCATGAAGAAACATAGCTCCATCTCCATCCCCATCCATAGAAGCCACAATAGCCATGGAATCCTCAAGTGAAACATCCAACCCTAAATTCACAAACACATCATAAAGCTCTTCCCCACTCACAAGATCATTCCCATCTGCCTTTAGAGCCTCAAAAGCAATCTTCAAATAGCTCCCCAACTCCCCAACTTCCATATTCTTGGCATTCATCTCTAAGAACTCCCCCATGCTTAGCAGCCCATCTTTGTCGGAGTCACCTTCTTCCATCATCATGTTCACGTCTTCCTCATTCAGGTTGTACCCGAGCGAGCCCATGATCCCTCCAACCTCCGCTGATGAGATCAACCCATCGTTGTCTGCATCGAATGCTCTAAACGCTTCTATCAGGTTGAAGATGTGGCTAAAAGTCTCGGTGTCGACCAAGAGAGATCCGGCTTGAGCCATGGTTTGTATGTGTGTTTAGATATGAGTGTATTGCAAGATAGGCTTAGGCATGTATCTATCTCTCTATATATATAGGTAGGTCAAGAGTGTTTGTGTTTGGGTGCACAAAGAATAATATAAAAGGAGAAGAAAAGTAAGTTGTGAAAATCTTATGCGGTTCAATTATTTCATCCACTTTAAGGAATGAGATTCCTCCCTAAATTACACTTCAAACTGTTCACATCTCTATTTATTCATTAAAGTTGGCATATGATTCCCACGCAGAGCATTTGAGGTAGATGCCCAAAATGTAAATCTTTTTCTCTCATACTTTGTATTATAATTTGAACGGTTGCAATTTTATATTGTTTCATGCTAATGAAAGTTTACATTTTTCTTTAATTACTTTTGATACAAAGAACGTGAATTATTGATTATTATAGCTCAATATAATAGAGAAAACAGTATTTTATTTTTAATATAATATTAGAGCATTTCATCTTTTACTTTTGGGATATTGAGCTAAATAAACCTTCAATCTAATTATTCAATTGACAGAAAAAATCCCATATAAAATATAAAATGATGGCAAGTACTAAACATGCAGCAGTAGCTAATGGATCTAAGTAACCTCGCATGTGCATGTAACTATACGATTAAACATGCGCAATTAAAACATCAAAACATAGATTTAGTAGCAAATAGCTTTGTAACTAAAAAACAACATCGGTTTGACGTCAAATCTGATCTCGAACATAGCTTTGGATTATCAGAAAGTCTTCTATACTATTCTCAAACCTTAGAATTAGTTGGTCGAAACTAGTGAGTGATTAATTAGCTAAGTTTTGAGTGTGAGAGAAGAATATCAAAGTGGAAATATTTAGCAAAACACGGGAATGACGTTAGGAAAAACTAAATCATATTAAGTTCCACGTATTTATTACTAAATCATATGCATCTTGCCTTGATTGCTTCATCAAGGTATATTGACACTTCATATTTCAATACTATCCTTTTAGTGGAATCTCAACATAATCCACTTAAAGTTCCAAAAATCCCACTAATGTGAGAATTTCTCACTTTAAATAAAATAATATAAATATATTGTTTAATTAATTAATTATTTATTAATTAGTTATATAAAATATAACTATATAGTATAATAATTAATTAAAAAATTTAATTATAATTTAATATCTACTATTAAATTATTATTTTATTTGAGAATCCCGATCAATCCTATTGATCTTATTAGAATCTCTATTCAAATTTTCGATATTTAAATCCTATTTAAATAACAATTCTCTCTCCATATTAAATTGTTAACTATATTAAATATTATTAACGATTCAATCTCAGTAATAATTTGAACAATTCAAATTTCTTAATCACATTGTTCTAAAGTATAATTTCATTATGAGCTAATAGAGGGACCTAATGAACCTCCAAATCATGAGCTCCAACAATCTGAAACTAGCTCGCTAAACTCTTTTAACAAAGTTAACCAACATTTGTAAACTAATTAGGACTGTCCATTGTAGCATGTAGCTACACTCTCCTCATTGTAAATATATTTGTGTACATCTGATATAACCATGATTAGTAAGTTAACCATTCACAGATTGTTCGTAATCTCGACTGGGTCAATTTACGATTTTGCCTTCTAGATTACATCTTGTTCCTTAAGCCTCAGTTGATCATCTAATGAACAATTTGTTTAAGATTCAATCTATAAGTTAAATCCCTCTCGAGGAAATGAGAGGATCGAGCTCCTTTGTTTAAGACCTAGAGTCAGCACTTAAGGGAAGAACCTATCTACTAACCCTAAAAGCGGGAATTAGTGGATTTCATCTTGCACTCTATGTCTCCAGCTATCTAACTGATCTTACCCGTGAAATGAGAGGTCTATTGAGCCAAGCTGATGAGTTGTTATCATATATGCAAATCAAAGGATAATCACAAGTAGACATGAGTTTATAGCCAGCTCAGGATTAAGGTTGAGTTGCCTAGGTCATAAATTGTTGAAATAGTCAGTTTTAATCAAGGTGTTATAAAGTAAAAGTGACTATTTCATGGTCTAGTCTTTATACAATCTTATTGCATAGGACGTCCCACTCGCATATCTCTACATGAGCATCTTGAGATCACTTCATGATGGGTTGAGAGTAAATGTGAGAAGGAATTTGTGTAGGATGAAGAAAATGAACGTTCTTGGCCCACACGTAATTTGAGCCCTAAAATTTTGTTTTTTTATTAATATTCTTGACGTTTATAAAACGTCAAAAAATATAGATATCACTTGAAGGTTTACAACCATCAAGTAATGTTCAAGTGTAAAAAAATTTCGTAATTCGTCCACCTCTGCCTTTTCATAAAAAATGTTGACGTTTTTTCTTTAAAATATCCAATTCCTTGACTTTGTTTTTCCAAAAAACGTCAAGTATGTAGAAATGCAAACATCAAGAAAGACATTTTTCTAGCAATAATGGTTTTAAAATATCTCTCTTTAAATAGCATTTTCAACTCTAGTTTTGGAGAAAAAAGAAAAGAAAAAACATTGGCCACCGTTTTTTTACGGATGTTATGGTGTGTTAACACCTTACCTCTACACAAATGACTTTCGAACTCAACTCTAGTTTTTGTAGACCAATTTTTTTTTTTGAATTAACACTTCTTTATTTTATTTTGGTGCCCAACACAACATAAAAAAACGATTGATAACGAATATGATTTTATTTTTAAAAATTAACTATTTTTAAGGATGTCGCCGCTCTACGTCGTCTCAGACATGTGGCAATATAACTAGTAGAAAGAAAAGAGAAAAGTTTATCATAACTTAACTAAACTAGTTTAATTAGGCAGGATTAATTTTTCAAATCTCAAATAAATGAAAAAAAAAAGATTAAATGTGTGCACAGATTAGAATTAGATTTATTTATCTTAATGTTGCTAACCATACTTAAACATCATTTAACATGCATTTAATTAAGTTATCGATGAACATGAAGTTAGAGCCTTGAATGATGACCTCGACGTGAATCTTTCACCTCAATTCAAAGTAATAGAAAAAAAAGGAAAACATGTCTTAGTTTATGCATCCTTACATAGGAAGAAACCCTATGGACTCTGAAAAAACAGATTACTCTAGTAGTATATAGTTAGTAGTTACGTTAATAGCTCGAGAATGACTAATGATGCACGATAAAAGAGTAAGAGACAACACAAGAACTTGGTAACCCAGTTCGATGGATACCACCTACGCCTGGGGGGTTTTACACCCAAATTAAGAACAATACTTCACTAGATACAAGAGTTTCTTCAGCTTACAACATAGTTATGACAAACATGACATGGATCATTCATAATAAGCCTAATAATACGTAAGCTAGAAACTACTCTTTAAATGCTCCACTGAACATCAGCCTTTACGTATTATATTCTCATAGGCTCCCCCTGTCAAAGACATAAGATATAAGTGTTCGTGAGAATGCCTCACACACTTGTACTTTTGCCTCGATTGCTCTTTGTTTAGTTACTGACAGTCTCCCCCTATATAGACAGAATGCTAGGCTCCCCCTAACACTTGCACCACACAACCAATGTAACAGTGTGCAAAAACGTTCAAAATCCCTCTGAACAAAACTTCAATCACAACTAATGATTAGGTTTCCCCTAACTCATACACTTCCATACAATAGTTTCATACAGTAGCATCAACATGATAATCAAACTACGATTCTATATGAAGCAACACACGAAGGCCAATATAAACTTAAGCCGAGAAAACCATACCTTCACACGAAAGAAAACTCTGCTCTCTGAATCAATGATCTCGTCTCTAGCAAGACACTTGATGGCGATATAAGGATATATATATCTATATAAAGATATATTTTGATTATCTTTATCAATCACCAAATAAATGAATCTCTTAATTTAAAATAATAAGATTTCCACTTATTTTGCTTGAAAATCTAAATCATATCTAAATCATATATTTTTAAATCCCTAAAAGATAATAAGGATAAACATACAGTTTAAGATAATTTGGATTTTTTTTGTCTAGCCAATAAAGAATTAATTAAATCACAACAATCTCCCTCTTTGGCAGACACTATTTTGGAGACACACACACACACACATTTAGACCTGTCATCATCAGCAGAAGTAAAAACACACACACGCACACACTTAGACCTGTCATCATCAACAAAAGTAAAAGTAAAACACACACACACCACATTTAGACCTGTCATCATCAGCAGAAGTAAAAACACACACGCACACACTTAGACCTGTCATCATCAACAGAAGTAAAACACACACACACACGCACACACGCACGCACGCACGCACGCACACACACACACACACGCGCACGCATGCACGCACGCACACACTTGTCATTAGCAGAAGTAAAGTAAAAAGACACACACACACACTTGTCATCAGCAGAAGTAAAAAGACACACACACACACACTTAGACTTGTCATCAACAGAAGTAAAAACACACACACACTTGTCATTAGCAGAAGTAAAGTAAAAAGACACACACACACTTGTCATCAGCATAAGTAAAAAGACACACACACACACACTTAGACTTGTCATCAACAGAAGTAAAAACACACACACACACTTAGACTTGTCATAAGCAGAAGTAAAAACAAACCATTAGTTTAGTAGTCACAAGTTCAAACCAACAGTTCAATAGCAAAGCAGAAGTCTTAAGCAGAAGTAAAAACACACACACACACACTTAGACTTGTCATCGGGAGAAGTAAAAACAAACCATTAGTTTAGTAGTCACAAGTTCAAACCAACAGTTCAGTAGCAATAACTAAAAAAAAAATATATAGTCATCACCTAAACTAACCAAGCGAACTAACCAACATCAGCATAACCAGTCATTTAATTCTCCTTTAGGTGACAAAAGAAATCACTGAGAGGTAGAAGGTGCCGATGCATCCTTAGACAACAACCCTGCAAAGTTATAAACAAAGAATCAACTGCAGTGCGTTTATCTGTGAGAGAGCAGATGACAATGCTCAGGTTTCAGAATTCTGAACATAAAGTCTGCAAGATCCTACTACCCAATCCTGGAGGTAGCAACAATCCATCGTCAGGGACACGAATATCATTCGCAACAATATCATCATCAGTTGGGGGAGCACTCATAGTATGAACAATATTAGACACATGTGTCCCTTGATACAATCATAAACTAAGTTGCAAGGTTCTCGGAGATGGACCAAGAAGCTCTTGAGCAGTAAGGACATTTGGATGCTGAGAAAAAAGAATACCACTCAACAGACGCGGAAAGCAGATTGGTATCTTGAGTCTAAAAAACTCAACATGTTTGTTAAGTTGAGTCAATACCAAGTCACCAACATTCACCAACCTGGTAGATCAAGTGACCATGATAAGGCAATCCTAATCCTCAACTTAAATATCCAAGCTAATATGTACCAAGAACCTTTGAAACTAAAAAACTAACACCTCCTTATACTAATTGAGATCAACCAAGAGAAAGTTAGAATTTGATTACCTTTTAGATCGAAGATCTAGAAGAAAGATTTGGAAATTTTATTCTAAATTGAGTCACTCCACAATCAAACTTGATCGAGGTTAGATTAAATGACTCGCATGCATTCTATCACAAGAATTGCAATTTTTAAGGAAAAAGTCTCAATATGAGATTTCAAATTTCATTCATCAAAGTCTCATTCAAAATACAAGAGTAGGAGGCATTATATAGCCTTGTAGAGATTCTAACATTTAATGTCAATGCCAAAATGTCAAAATAAAACATTAAAGTTGCTTCAATCTTCCAACCTTCACTTTCCATCCACCATCTTTAATGTTTTTACATTAATGACAACCTTCTTCTTTGAGTTGTCTCCACCTTCAATGCATTGTATTAAAAACTCCATATTTCTCATAAAAATCTTAAACTAAAATGACATAATTTCAAAACTTAAATTTAACCCTAAAATACTAAAAATTAATTAGAAATAACTAAAGTTTACTAGTGGAACTCATTCTTTCCAATCCATATCATCCTCCCTTTCTTCAAAAGGATTCGTCCTCGAATTTGAAAGTATCTCTCACATCAAATGGACGAAATTCAGCGGCATTGAAATAGTAATTCACATCTCCCTCGCCTTGTAGAGTAACTTTGTAGGCATGAAATTTCATATATAAGTCATTCATGAAACTCCGCTTGAGTTTCTTCATAAAACAACAATTATTCTTCCAATTGCTCAATTTCATCATTATAAGTTTGCTGCCATGGTTTAATTTTGATGCGACTTTTGAGTGGTTCCTCTTTGATTTGGCCTTGAAAGACTTTAGAAGTATCCCTTAAATCAAGCATATTTATGAGTGTCTTGGCCTCCTATAAAAACTCAAAAGAAACACTAGAAAAGCATGGATTGAGCTCACTCGATAGGAAACAAGTTCTTTTGTATATAAGATAAAAAATATTTTTTTTTGAAAACAAAATAGATTTATTCTTACTAACTCTCTCACATAAGCTCTGATTTTCAGCTTTTCTCTCATTTTTCTCTTTATGCCACAAACCATTCTCATGCTTTTCTTTCCCACACTTTTGTTTTTGTTTTTTTTTTTTTTTTGCAAGATTCATTTTCAATCAAACTATATGCTTTTGTTTTGGCCTTTTTTTCCTCTAACTCCCACACATCAACATGATCTTCAATATTAGAAGTTTCAATAGGCAAATTTTGACAAAGTATGTCGTCTTGAACTTTGTGATTCCTTACCACAATAATAGGCGTAGATTCTGTTGGTACACAAACCTTTTTTGAATTTTGGTTTCGTAAATTCAACTGTTGAGTCAATGTATATAAGTACTCAACTGATTGATGTAATTCCACCAAACTACTTCGAAAAGATTTAGCACTGATGACTTTTGATTCCTTAGGCATGTAATTAATGGATTGTCATATATCAACCAATTCCCCTCGTAAAGTCTTGAAAAATTGGACATCATAGTTGTAGGTATTGCAACGATTTTTTTCTTGATAAAACATTCTCTTTAGCTAAATGACCTCACACAATCAACTCACTATTTGTTCACTCGGGAACATGTGTTTGCACACAAAAGGTAGGCTATTTGGAAAGTAGCAAAATTATGATTATGGATAGGCATGTGCAATCCTTGAATAGTGAGTTATTCAATATAAGCATGACAAGCTAATTATGAAAGTAACCACAAAAAAGAACAAGAAGGAAAAAAATGAAAGATTTCAAAGAAAAAAATACAGTTTTCGGATGAAACTAGACACATAAATAAAATTGCAAATAGAAAGGCTTTAAGCAATGAATTTGATAAAATACCCTTCTTAAAAATTAAAGATAAGAGACTGATCTAAAAGATTGATGAAGGATACAAAGACAAATTCGATCGTTTGCAATGAGAAGAAAAATGAAAGATTAGAAAGAAGTTCAAAAGTTTCAGATTTGAAAGTCTTCAACAATTAATTATAGGAAGGTGAAAAGACATTAATGATCATGCAATTGACCTAGGGAATGATAGAAAAATAGAAGAGTTAATGTAATAACTCAATCATAGAAAATTTACTTAAATATCAAGATTAATCACACAATTTGTATGAATAATTGCAAGAACAAATTCCTTTTTTTTTGTTTTTTTTTTCTTTTTTAAATATTACAATAAAGAAAGATAGAATCAATTCTAGACTAGGCCACAAAGATGCAACCTAGGCTTTGATACCAAATGATAAGGCAATCTTAATCCTCAATTTAAAGATCCAAGCTAATATGTAGCAAGAACCTTTGAAACTAAGAAACTAACACCTTCTTATACTAATTGAGATCAACCAAGAGAAAGTTAGAATTAGATTACCACTTAGATCGAAGATCTAGAAGCAAGATTTGAAAATTTTATTCTAAATTGAGTCACTCCACAATCAAACTTGATCAAGGTTAAATTGAATGGCTCGCATGCATTCTATCACAAGAATTGCAATTTCTATCACAAGAATTGCAATTTTTCAGAGAAAAGTCTCAGTATGAAATTTTAAATTTCATTCATCAAAGTCTCATTCAACATACAAAAGTATGAGACATTATATAGCCTTGTAGAGATTCTAACATTTAATGCCAATGCCAAAATTTTAAAATAAAACATTAAAGTTGCTTCAATCTTCCAATCTCCAATTTTCATCCACCATTTTTAATGTTTTTTCATTAATGACAACCTCCTTCTTTGAGTTGTCTCTACCTTCAATGCATTGCATTAAAAACTCCATATTTTCCATAAAAATCTTAAACTAAAATAACATAATTTCAAAACATAAATTTAACCCTAAAATTAATTAGTAATGACTAAAGTTTACTAATGGAACTCATTCTTTCCAATCCATATCAGACCAAGAGCTAAAGAAACACTCGATGCATGAGTAGTCTGAATCTAATTTGCAATTCCAATTTTATGCAAGATAAATGAAAACATACCCCCTGAACATGTACCCTGCGATACTCTGTATCTTTTGGATTGTTAAAACCAGGGGTAAGTTCACAATTAATTCTTGAATCAGTCGAGGATAAAAAGGTCCAACTTGAGAAACAGTCTTAGCCAAACCCGCCAGATTAATTAATTCCATTATTTCAAAACACGAGTGATGCTTGTCAGAAATGTTAACTTCATCTACTATCCTTCATTGAACGATATATCTCCACCGTGCTACATTGTCTTCACTATGAAAAGACACATCGTCAAGGGGTACAGATGGAACATTAGGCGGTATCTTCCTACTTCCTACCTTAGTTGCAACATACTTAGGGCCTTTGGAAATTTGAGAGTGGATGATACCATCAATAGGCTGTTTACCCTTAGAAGTAAATGCTTTCTTGGTCGCAACCCCAGAGTGTTTAAAGGCTTTAAAAAGCTAAGCAATACAAATATCATCATCGTCAGAAGGATGTGGATCAACAGACTGTGTGACATTCTTAACTTCCTCATTAGGTTCTACAGTGGGTGGATCAACGGACTCTGTCACATTCTCAGCTTCCTCATTTGATTCTATAGATTCAACCACAGGAAAAAAATCGGTCAGATCTGGAGTTTCTAACTATGCGGAAGACCTAGAATTAGGAACACTAGACGAAGGATAATGGACTTCAGGTTCATTAAGATCAGGAACACATTCCTTTGACTGATCAACAACAGGGATTTCTGGAGCGATTGACTCTATATTATCATCAGTACTTGCAACATAATTCAAAAAAGTAACTAGTGGATCAGATGTAACTGCATGCAACACTTACTCGCACAAAAATGTTTCTAAGTTAATTTGCGCATTGTCAAACACTGAAGAGTCTTTTGCAGAGGAAAGAGTACCTTGTACAGAGATAGGTATACAAGTATTCTTACGAGAATGCACACTTTTCTTCTAAGATGTTCCTCGAGCCCTGACTCCATGCAGGCTCTTGTGGATAGGTTCTGCTGAGTCCTTAGTTTGTTGGTATGAGCTCTAGTCAACACCATAGTGATATCACATTGAATCAACATCAAACAATTTCTTGCACAGGTTCGTATGACCGCTTGTGACGGCTATGGAAATCTTCAAAATGCAGAAGACGTACGAAGAAGGAGAACCGTCGAGAGAGAGCAAAAAATAGGGAAAACACTAGAGTTAATAGTTTTTCTTAAAACGTTAGTTGCTTCATAAAAGAAAACTCATTCAGAGAGGTGGGATTTTCTCGAAGCTACGAAGCCCATTTCAATCTCAGTACAAAGGCAAAGAAACAAAAAAACATTGAGAATTCCTGGGCCCAATAGCATCATACTAATACAGTAGTTGGGCCTTTATACAAGTTCAATTCCAACTAGTAACTAAACTTATAGACATTCAGACTAACTCGTAGGTGCTCAAATGTAGTAACATCAAGACGCTTTGTTAGAATATCTGATAGTTGAGTTGCGGTGTGTACATATTCTAATTTAACCACATTCTTGTCGACAAGATCACGTTTGAAATGGTGACGAATATCAATATGCTTTGTGAAACTATGTTGTACTAGATTTTTTGAAATATTGATTGTGCTCATATTGTCACAATACAAAGTCATGACTTCTTGATCAATTGCATGTTCCTCTAACATTTGTTTCATCCATACAAGCTGTGCACAACTGCTTCCTGTTGTTATATACTTTGTTTCAGCTGTTGAGAGTGAAACACAATTCTGCTTCTTGGTAAACCAAGAGATGGGATTATTTCTTAAGAAGAAGCATCATCCAGAGGTACTCTTCCTATCTTCTGACCATCCTACCCAATCAACATCACAATATCCCACAAGATAAGCATTAGTGTCATGAGTGACCATAGCCTACGGTTCCAAGAACATACTTTAATATCCTTTTTACCAACACCAAGTGAGATTCTCTAGGTTCAGACTGATATCGAGCACAGACTCCAACAACATATGATATATCAGGCTTTCTTGCTGTTAAATAAAGTAGACTGCCAATCATACTTCGGTTTAAGCTTTCATCAGTACGAGGTGCATTTGCACATCTTGAGCCTTTAACATGTGTTGCAACTGGTGTACTTTTTAGGTTGTGCCTTATCCAGGCCAAATCTCTTGATCATGTTCCTTGCATATTTTTCTTGAGAGATAAATACACCTTTGGAAACCTGTCGGACTTGAAGCCCCAATAAATATGACAACTCTCCTACCATACTCATTTCAAATTCAAATTTCATCTATTCTATGAAGTCAGTGACCATAGCATATGGTGCTCCTCCAAAGGATATATCATCAACATAAACTTGAGCTATAAAAAAAACAGTCTCCATTACGTTTAATGAAGAGTGTTTTGTCACTGTGAACATGAGATAACCTTTAAGAATTAAAAACTCAGCTAGTCTATCATACCATGCTCGTGGGACCTGCTTAAGGCCATATAGAGCTTTATGTAGCCTATACACATGATCTGGATATGAAGGATCACTAAACCTTTTAGGTTGAGCAACATATACTTCTTCATTTAGATATCCATTCAGAAACACACTCTTGATATCCATCTGATATAGCTTAAACTTTAGTAGGGACAAGACTCCTAGTAGAAGTCGGATAGCTTCCATTCTAGCTATAAGAGCAAAGGTTTCATCGAAATCAATTCCTTGAATCTAGTTATACCCCTTGGCTACAAGTCTGCCTTGTTTCTGGTTACAACACTAGCTTCATCAGTTTTATTCTTAAACACCTATTTAGTTCCAATGATATTAACATCATCTGGTCTGGAAACCAAAGTCCACACTTGATTTCTTTCGAATTGAAGCAATTCTTGCATATCATTAACCCAAAATTCATTCTTTAGCGCTTCAGTTATACTGGTAGGTTTTATAGAAGAGGTGTAACATATATTACCAACCATTTTATCATAATCAACCTTCCCTTTCTTTCTGGTAAATATCTCTGAATCAAATGTTCCTATTATATTCGTCTTCGAATGATTCTTCTGCACCCTAGAGGAAGACGCTTGCTGTAGTTCTGTTGATTTCTCTTGCTCAACATCAGTCATAGAGTTCTCATTGTCACTATCAATGCTACCGTCATTCGTTACAGCTAGAGGCCTTTTCACAATCTTAGATTCCTCTCTTCTTATAGTCAAGTCTTCTTCATCTTCAAATTCGGCTGTGTCACCTTTGCATGAATTACCACATTGATTGACTCCAACATAGTATGTTTATTCTTGTTGTAAACTCTAAAAGCTCTGATATTTGTGGAGTAACCCAGAAATAACCCTTCATCTGATCTGGCATCCTACTTCCTGTGATATTCTCGGTCAACTAGTATGTAACATATACTTCCAAAGATATGGAAATACTTAACATTTGACTTCCTTCCTTTCGAGAACTCATACTTAGTTTTAGTGGTGCTTGCTCAAAGAGTTACACGATTATGTATATAACATGCAGTATTAACTGCCTCTGTCCAGAAATGCTGAGGTATATGCATTGCATGTACCATTGTACGTGCCATTTTTTGTAATTTCTATTTTTTCTCTCTACCACACGGTTTTGCTGTAGTGTGATTGGAGCTGAGAACTCATGGAAGATTTCTTCTGTGCAACAGAAATCTTCGAATGATTCATTTTTAAACTCTTTGCCATGATCACTTCTGATACTAACAATGTTCACACCTTGTTCCCTTTATAATTGCAAACATAGAGATTTACAAACTCTGGGAGTTTCTGTCTTCTCTCTAATGAACCTGACCCAAGTATATCTTGTATAATCGTCAACACACACAAAAATATACTTCTTTCTTCCCAGACACTCAGTTGGCATGCGATCCATGAGATCCATCTGTACTAGCTCCAGAGCTCTGATTGTATTACATTGACTGATCTTCTTGTGCGAGACCCTCGTTTGCTTATCTGCTTAACAATCTCGATAGAACACATCTGTCCTAACATTCAAAGTTAGAATCTCGGTTCGTTTGATTGAATCTACATTAATATGTCCCATCCTTCTGTGCCAAACATCGTTTCATCCTCTTTAACTAGGCAACAAGTCTCATGTTTTTTTCTTAGATGTCCAATGATAACAATAAGTCAGTGAGACGTATTTCTATCATTGTTGTAGCTGAATCTTCATCTATTACATAATACTTATCTTTAGAGAAAACCACTTGAAAACCTTGATCACACAACTGACTTATACTGATCAAGTTTGTTGTCAATCCTTCAACCAAACGCACATCATGCAGAATAGGCAAATTCGTTTTGACAATGTCTCTTTTGCCAATAACTCTGCCTCTGGCTCCATCTCTGAACGTAACATATCCGACTTTACATTATTTTATTTCAAAAAATAAAGCTTGATTTTCAGTCATATGTCGAGAGCACCCACTGTCAAAATATCAGTCGTCTTTTGACATCTTATGAACGGTGGTGAGGGCCACACTACATTTAGCTTCACCCGTATTAGAATTTATGCCAGATTGAGTTTTCACTTTCACTTTCCACTATGGTTTTATTCTGTTGACCTTTCGACACAGGATTTTTGTATCTCCTTTTTGTACCGATCCAATTTTCAGATCAAAACAAAAAGGACGTATATACCCTGGTCTACCACAATGATGATATATCCACATGCGTTTGTTCATTATGTTGTGGTTTGAGATTCTCTCTTTATTTGTTGTCACATTACCACTAGATTAAGCTATCTCAACATTGTGAACAAAACATAAACCTCTTCTATCACCAGGTGATTTACCAGAACCTTGAATCTCATCAAGTTGATCAGTTCTAGGGTTCATCATCCATATTGATTTTGTCACCTGTTTAAGTTCATGGCTAGTTACCCTGAGATCTCGCTTAATTCTGAATTCTCTCTTTTTGTTGTTCTAAAACCCTCAGAACATCTTCACTATCTTTTGATGCATTATATTCCTCAAGCAGATCCATACCTTTAACTATTAACTCAGGATCCTCACTAACACTACTGCACTTGACGCAACGTAGAACTTCCGTGACAACAGAGCTCTTATCTCTTCTTCGCTATCGTTTTCAGAAACTGAGTCATCTGATATGTTGCAGGCAAGCCTTTTTTCTGTGTCGTAAGGAACGAAGGACAATTTGCCTGATAATGTCCAAAGTCTTCACATTTTTTACAACGAAAGTTTCTATCTGTTTTTTGTACTTGACTTCCACTACTGCCTTCAAATTCTTTCTTCTTGTTGACCATACTAGAAAACTTAGTCTGATTCCCATAACCCGAATTCTGTCCTGAGATCCCAGTCCGTTTATTAAACTTTCTGGTGAACTTAGAAAACTGCTCAGACAATAATGCTATGGATTCACCTAGCATTTCTTCAGTAATTCTATCTTTGCACACTACCAATTCTTCACTTGCGATGGTTTGCAAAGCTACTCCTTTTCCCTTTATATCATACTGACCAACTCAAGATAATACGTACGAAGCGAAACATAAAGCTCCTCTAGTTTCATGGTGGAGATATCATTTGCTTCTTCTATGGCAATAACTTTCATATCAAATTTTCTAGGCAGTGATCGCAAAACCTTCCTGACAAGCTTTTCCTCCGACAGTTTCTCACCAAGCGCATGTGATTCATTTGCAACATCTAGAACTCGTACATTATACTCTGCAATGGTTTCATCATCTTGCATTTTCAGAGACTCAAACATAGTAGTAAGAATCTGCAAGCATGATCTTTTGACTTTTAAAGTACCCTAATGTGCAACTGCTAAGATCTTCCAAGCTTCCTTTGTCAAAACACAGGTATTTATAAGTCGAAATACATTCCTATCCACACCATTAAAGATTGCATTAAGGGCTCGTGAATTTCCTAAAGCTGCATTATCTTCATCTTCAGTCCAACTACTTTCAGGTTTGACGGTCACTTCTCCCCCCTCAGCTGTCACACTACGTGGCGTCCACCCTGACAACACAACCTTTAACGTCTTATTGTCAATCAATTTGAGAAAAGCTGTCATCCTTGCTTTCCAATAAGCATAATTAGTTCCATCTAGTATTAGGGGACATGTAGTTGAACTCTCTTCACAAACAACGTCCATTCTTGAGATTGTATACGAACACAAGCTCTGATACAAATTGAAAAAACAGATTACCCCTAGTAGTATATAGTTAGCAGCTACACTAATAGCTCAGAGAATGACTAACGATGCATGATAAAAGAGTAAGAGACAACACAAGAACTTGGTAACCCAGTTCGGTGGATACCACCTACGTTTGGGGGGTTTTACACCCAAATTAGGAACAATACTTCACTAGAGACAAGAGTTTCTTCAACTTACAGAATAGCTATGACAAACATGACATGCATCATTCATAATAAGCCTAAAAAATACGTAAGCTAGAAACTACTCTTTAAATGCTCCACTAAACATCAGTCTCTATGTATTATATTCTCACAGGTCCCCCTTGTCAAAGACATCAGATATAAGTGTTCGTGAGAAATCCTATCACACCTGTACTTTTGCCTCAATTGCTCTTTGTTTAGTTACTAACAGGCTCCCCCTGTATAGACAGAATGCTAGGCTTTTTCTAACACTTGCACCACACAACCAATGTAACAGTGTGCAAGAACGTTCAAAGTCCCTCTGAACAAAACTTCAATCACGATTAATGATTAGTCTCCCCTTAACTCATACACTTCCATACAGTATCTCCATATAGTGTCATCGACATGATAATCAAACTACGATTCCATCTGAAGGTACACACACGAACGCGAATATAAAAGTTCTTAAGCCGAGAAAACCATACCTTCACACGAAAGAAAACTCTGCTCTCTGAATCAATGATCTTGTCTCTAGCAACAGACTTGATGGCGATATAAGTGTATATATATACATACATATATACATATATATACATAAAGATATATTTTGATTATCTTTAACAATAACCAAATCAATGAATGTCTTTAATTTAAAATAATAAGATTCTCCACTTATTTTGCTTGAAAATCTAAATCATATCTTTTTAAATCCTTCAAAGATAATAAGGATAAATATATAATTTAAGATAATTTCAAAAAGAAATTTGTCTAGCCAATAGAGAATTTATTAAATCACAACACTCATTTACAATAGTGCATGTACCAAATTTCTCAAGACTCGGTTTTATTGTTTTTTTTTCTTAAAAAAAACATGATATAGGAGACAAGAGATCAATATAGGCACTGAGACTTCTCACTATGTTGACACCTTTTTAGCACCCTCTTAACTTAAGTTTAAAGAAAAAGAAAAAAAAGCATTCCCTCGTTTGAATGAAGAAACCAACATTTGATTACAATTTGGTGCTTTCTTTTTACATGAATATAACTGAGATCAAAATATCGATATTAATATTGAAATTTCAATTTGATGGATATATATCGACAAAATACCAATATCTATTAATATTTTTGTAAGTCAAGAAATTTATAAGATTTTGTTAGATTAATAGATAAGTTAAAATACTCTCTCAAACTAAATTTTAGACATTGCTATTAATATTGATATTTATAAATGATATTGATTAAAATATGAATAGATTGTCAAATTAGCACTTGTACCTGCATAAGGCTCAAATAATTAAATAAAATAACAATAAATTTACTTTTATTTATTTATTTATTAGCGGTGGAATCAAACTTTTAATAAAAGAAGTCTGGTCAATTATCGTTGAACTATATTCATTTTTGAACTCTCCAACAAAAAAAATTTACAAATTTGTTTTGGTCCACAATAACGTCGCTTTTAATATATTTCTAAATCACAAATTTAGTAGGTTAAAACCTAAGTTAGAAAACTCAAGTCTATAGAATCAATCCTGAGCTATATGAACGTCAGCCATCAAAATGTTTTTAATTAAGTTGCCATCAAAATTCAACTAATAATTATACAAAATTAAATATGGGTTCCTGTTCAAACTCAACAACAACAAAATGCCTGACCTAAACACTAAAATACTCGAACCAATCTATAAAGCATCCAGTCGAGTCTCAAACCATGTAATATCTACAAAAATAGCACTATCAAATTAAAATATTCAATATCTGAAATAAAAAAAAAAAAATCATGCATTGACCCAAACAAAACGTTCAAGCATAAAACACCGGAATCTCGTTTTGTTTTGTTTTTTTAGTTCACATAGTAAAAGAATCTCAAATCTTCAAATCTTGAATTACATCATATATATCTTAACCTATTAAATTATGTTTAAATTAACTAATCCTCACAATTAAATTAAAGGTGAGTTTAGTTTAACTTTTCAAGTGTTTAAATTTAAAAATAAGTCAATTTGAAAAAATTAAAATTCTTTCTGACGAATCAATATAGTTTTTTAAACTAAAAATTGAAAGCTATTTACAACTAATCAACATAGATTTTGAAACATTCTAAAGTGTAGTTTAAAAAATATTAAACCCTAAATAAAAGCTAATCTAAGGGCTAGTTGGTATGAATTTCACCACTATTATTATCATTATCTAAAAATAAAAAATGTCAGAGTAGTTCAACGGATAAGGCAATAGCCGATTAATTTTTGTAAATTATGCTTATAAACATGACTTCTACTCTTCAAATTCTAAGTCTTTGTTTTTTATTTTTTAATGTGTTTAAAATTTAAGTCAAAGTGTTGGAAAAAAAAAAGAAAACCTAAAGGAGTGTTTGAATATTGAATAGAGTTAAGATGTTTAAAGTTAATACTTTAAAATTAGAAAAATTGCATTTAGAATTTAAAGTTGTAAAATAAAGTTTTTCAATATACTTGCAAAATTAAATGCAGAGTTGATAAGTCAAACACCACTTGTAAGGCTCGTTTGTTTCACAAGTTTTTTCATGAGATTTGAGACAAACATTTAATATTCTTTAATATTCTTGTTTGTCTCGCAGAATTTCGCTTTTTAAAACCAAGATATTATTATTTAGAGAACTTTAAAACCAACATGACAAGATTTTTTAATACCCTAAAAAAGTATTAGATTTTTATACTCGGAAGATAACAAAAGAGATGTAGCTTAATTAGTTGTTAAATTAATATAAATTATTTATTACTATTCACTACTACAAAAACAGGATTACTTGACAGTGAAAAACTGTCAAGTAAGGGTTTACTTGACGGTTTTCAATCCGTCAAGTAAACCAGTGTCAAGAA